>OX579649.1:5883619-6288161 GCA_951230895.1 Carpatolechia fugitivella
CACTTCAATAAAAAATCATAACTTTGAGAAAACAAAATATATCAAAAATCCGGTGGGAAATAATATAACCGACCAGATTTTTGATATATTTTGTTTTCTCGGAGTTATGATTTTTTATTGAAGTGGCGCTAGTGTGCAGCCAGGTAGCCCCTTAAATACTTTGTTTTATTAATGGCATCTCTCATAACATTAGATATAGCTAAATATCAAAGTGCCGAAAGAGAACTGAAACTACACAAACCATAGTAAAACTGTCTATTTTGATATTTACTACTCGGTCAGGGGTTCTAATGAGTGATCCTGGATGAGTATTTGATATCAAATATCTTCTTATTAAAATATCACACTCATGGTGATCTGATCAATACTGGTGTTATCTCATAACTTTAATGCAATATTTATTTAAAGAAATTAAAAATTCATGTATGAATAGAATTTAATTACAAAATAAGATAGGCATATTCATTAACTTTTTGTTTCTCTTATCATTTCTCAAAACTTTCACAGTAATATTCCTTTAATTCTCCTCTCCTCTCCATAGAGCAGGTAGTCAAAATAATAAAGAGATATTGCTACTGTTTGTAGTAGAAAGAAAGAAAATCCTTTATCTTGGAGACAGCCTCCATGCTGAGTGGTCAAGCGTTCCACTCTCATTACAGAGAGGTTCCGGGTTTGAATCCCAGTGGGGGGACCCTGTTAAATAATAACCTATTTTTGAGACTCCCCAATTTGGCTAAGCCATTGCAAGCTGAGTTACCTAATTGTCCGAAAAAAAAATTCGTTCTTCGGAAGGCACGTAAGTTTTCAGCTACTATCTATGGAAGTAGACGTTACACGAGCCATGTCAGTAGCCTTTGGCGGCTCTATAACACTAACACCAGGGTTTGTGAGGTCGGCTATATTGATCTTACAACCCTGTGTGGGTTATGAAGATAATCTAGGAAACTACTCCACAGACCTTGATTTGTTTCTGTGGATTTTTGAACACTTAGATTATAATTTGAAACTGATCACTATACAGGTTTAGTTGTTTTATGGGAACTTACTAGGTACTTACTAAGTACCAACATTAAATCATAGTTCATAAGTTTTAATGACAAATTTACTGTAAAATTTAAATAAATTATTTGTATTTGTAAAAAAAAAATACTTTTAAAGAAGCCTGATGTGAAGCTTTCTACAATCTACATCTTATTGTAGACATTTGAAACCATTTTTTTAAATGAATTTCGATTAATGGATAATATTCCTGTCTCTTTAAAAATTTTCATAGCTCGATACCATATCTCTGCCTTGAGTATGTCAGAACGTAAGGCGAAAAAAAAAAGACAGTGAAAGGAAACCCCCTTTTGTAAATCATACAATACATACTTTCGGTACCTATCTCACGACAGACTCAAATGTTTTTTTTATACGATTCCATGGTACCCTAAAATTACTAATTATTTAATAGTGTATTGTTTTAACTCTGGTGTATCTGCTTTCTATCTACGTCTAGCTAGGTTCAGCAAAACAAGGAAAGGATGTATTTGCGACAGTGTTTAACTGTTTTCCTACGATTTAAAAAAAAACCTTTTAAGTAAGACTTAAAAGAAAAGTGATGTTTCATTCAACTGCTACAACTAATGTTAAGGTATTATGGTAACTACAGATAATGGATAAAATTATCGTTATTTAATAGGAAAAAAATACGGTAGAAGTTTTATAATATACCTTTATTTCTTGGTGTGGTTAGAAATAGTCGGAACATAAAAAATGTTGTTCTTTAAAAAAATCAGGAATGTAAAAAAATATATAAAATTTCTTTGTGCTGCGCCTCACCTGAACTGAAACCAAGGCTAGTGCTCGATAAAAGAGAGGTCTTATAAATATGGAAATTGAAAAGAGAGATATATAACTCTATGATATAACCTATCCTCCTTTCTCGTTTAAGACCCTCTCTTTATGTTTGCTGCAGCTACGAATGATACAGTGATGATATTTGGCGTCACTTGAGGTTTTGACTGTTAATTGTTGTAAAAAAAAACGAGAAGTAGGATGTCCACGTGTCTAGTCTTCATCATTATTTAAAAATAATACTAAAAACATCAAAAAATTCAGCCCGTAAATAATGTTGCGGACTGCGTTTGATTGAAACTAAGTTCTGATAACAAAGGCAGCAAAGAGTGCAAGAAATTATTTCAAGTTTCAAGCACCTTTCGCATTCGAAAATGACATATTTGGTACACATAATTATCGTTATTGAATCTGATACAAGCCGACTCGCGTTTTGTGTTTCTTATTCTAACTTCACGCACGGTTTGTGAGTGGCCTTACACGTTCACGTAATAGGAGTGGTTTGGTGAGTACTATAAAGACAAAACTTATTTAGAAAATAAATATAATTGACCGACTGACGTTCTGTTTTATTTTTTTACTATCCCACGAGACGTTGCGGACTGTAGGAACTGGAATTTTATGCGTATTCATTGATTTCGCGGCGGGGATTTATCGATTTGTCTCTTTACGTCGAAAGGTTTTTCGGCATTTGCTTTGCGATAAGTAGTTATGGGTGTGTTGTAAGATGTGTGTTATGTTGGCAGGCTGAACAGGAGTTCCAAGAGCATTTGAACAGCTTGAAGATCAAGATCGAGAATGGGGAGGCGCGGCCAATGGTGGAGCGCCGGGGGCGTGACGTCTCCGGCAAGTGGATCTACCTCTGCTTCCCCTGCGGAGCCATGTGCAGCGGGGAGAGTGTGTTGCAGGTGAGAAATACATTCACGTGATGTGAGTGAAAATGCAATTTGTTCTCAATTAGATACGTTAGGTTTTGTATTTGAAGACACCTGATGCCAAAATTATTTAACATCATCGGAAAACAGAAAAATGAAATAACTAAAATAAAATTTAATGACTCTGCTGTTTCAGACGCACATATCTGGCAAGAAGCACAAGACCAAGTTGGCCCTGCGCAGCATCTGGCCGAATAGCATCTTCGAGGAGCATCCTTATGTCATGCATGAGAAAGGAAACACTACCAAACCTGCAAGTGAGTTTGATTTAAAATTTTATTTTAACTAACAAACACCATAACTACTAAGGAACACCAAATAGTATGAAATCAGAAAATAAAATAATTATATATTTTTTAAAACTCAAGATCAACTATCTGCAAAGATATCCTTCGTCCAGGGCTTTGGAAGGAGAGTAATCTATTAAAAAGAAGATAACTTCTATGCGGCGCGGCGTAACAAGATATAACTACTAACTAGTTTTAAGTAAAACCGCATCCAATTTTGTCCAGTAGTTCATTCGCGTACACAAACATACAGACAAACAGAAATTCTAAAAACAATTGTTTTGGTTTCTATTGCTCTTATATTATTGTTTCTTAAATATCAATCATCTATAAAGACATCAGCCAGTTACAATTTCGTTATTTGTATAGATTTACGATGATCTAGAAATGTAAATGGTGTGATGTCCCCAGCGAGCGAGAAGGTGCTGCAGAAGATGGCGGAGGAGGTGGACCTGCACAACAAGCCGCCCAGCGAGCTCGACGTCAAGTACAATAAGTACCGCGAGGTGCGCTGCCACATACAGGACACCGTCGACGTGGTCAAGTGAGTCGCTGACATATCTTAGGCTGGTATTCCAATAGTCAAATCATCATCAACAGCCCACATACGTCTCCACTGAGGGGCTGGAGCCCAGCCTGTATCAGGGTGAAACACTCTAGTCAAATATCTTGATCCAAATCTTGTGGCCAATATTTGACAAATTTCTTTGATGGATGCCTATTCCACTAGTCCATTATCTTTGTCCAAGAGGAACGTGAAGCGTCTATAAATATGCTGCTATTTTTATTTTATTTTTATATTGAAAAGCATAAACGAACAAAAAAATAGCTTTGATCATATATCGGTGTTGGTAGTACTAGGAACAAGGAATCCTTGTTCCTCGTGGTAGTATGTTTGATGAAGTCATCCAATTTCTTTGATCAAATGCATTGGACCAAGATATTTGACTAGTGGAATACCACCCTTACTTACCCTATGTTGTTCCACTGGCCTCTTGATATGTTTGCGGAAGAAAACAACCAATACGTTTGACAGCTCGTTTATTCCTGAAGAAGGGTGGGGCGCGGTAAGTATACGCAGATACACACCATTTCTCCCCCTTTAGTTTGTTAACCTAGAACAATGCATAATCAAATGAGCAAACATTATAAACTATACCTTATAATTAATTTTCTTAAATCTAGGTCTTAGTTCTCGTTGTACAGAAACAGCAGGTTGATTGGATTCTGATACAATATTATCCCTATCTGTATGTGATTTATAACTTTCCTTAGCATTTGACTCGGCCCGCGGCTCTGAGGGTTCTGGGTTCGAAGTTGATGGTGTTTTGGGTGGTGGCGGCAATGCCTCACCTTCGTCATCATCCTTTTCAGAGTTAAACGTAACAGGCATTATACCACCTCTATATTTTCTTAATTGATCTAAATGTCTTACACAATTATCATTATAATCATTTACTTCATTCATTTCATTTCATTCTTCATCATTTCTTCATCATTTTCTTCATCATTTACTTCGAACATTCTGTTACCTATGACTTTTTTAATTGTTCCTAAAACCCATTTTTCTTTTCTCAAAACAAACCATTTAAGCCACACATAATCTCCTATATTAAAAACCCTGCTTTTTGGTAAATCACTCTTCCCTGTTTTGAAATTACTATCAGTTTTCTTATTTTTGTTTGGCAATACCATATCTAGCCTACTATGTAACTCGCGTCCGAACATCAACTTCGCTGGAGATAATCCCGTCGAACAATGGACTGTGTTTCGGTAAGTAAAAAGAAATTCTAACAGTTTTTCTGTTATTTCATTTACATTAGTGCTCTCCTTAATAATACATTTAATCATATTTTTGCAATTTTTTACCGAATTCTCAGCTTGTCCATTACTAGACGGGTGATAAATTGGACTATTTACGAGGCGAATTCCATTACACAGACAAAAATTTTTAAATTCTAATGAATATATTTTTGGGTCGTTATCTGACACAATTACCAATGGTAAGCCAAACATTGCAAACAAAAATTTTAACTTAACAATCAACGCTTGAGTGCAGGTACCGCGGTCCATAAAAATACATTCCACCCACTTACTATAAGCATCGATAACTACCAGATAATCGCGCTGACCTATCGTCATATAGTCGATGTGCAGCCGTTGCCAGGGCCCGGCCGGACGCGGCCAGGGAGCCGGGGGCGCTCGCGACGGCGCTTCGCGAGTGGCTGCGCACGCGCCGCACGTACCCACCCAACGCTCGATATCGCCGTCGATTCCCGGCCACCACATCCTACTCCTGGCGTTACATTTTGTTTTTACTATGCCTAAGTGAGTGGAATGTAATTCTTGTAACATTTTCTCTCTGTAAATTTCTGGAATTACTATTCTCAGGCCTCTGAATAGGCAGCCATCGTCAACTTCTAGGTCAGTTTTGCAATTAAAATATGGCAATACTGATTTGCACTTAATTTTACGCGGCCAACTATTTGCCATATATTTAATTACAGTTTGAAGAACCGAATCCTTTAAAATGGCTGCCTTTATATCCACATTGGTGACAACTGCTGACCTAATATCTAAGAATTTTAAAAATGATAGATTATCATTTTCTATGTCGTCGTTGTTCTCAGCACTGCTGATCGGTGACCGTGAGAAATAATCAGCAACGACATTATTCTCACCCTTAATATACTGTACAGTATAGTTATACGCTGATAGTAAAATAGCATATCGCTGCAGTCGAGATGCCGCCATTACGGAAATACCTACTTTATTTCCGAATATCGATAAAAGAGGCCGGTGGTCAGTTTTAAGTATAAAAGGTTCCCGTCTCCCGTACAAGTACATGTGGAAACGTTTTACTCCGAAAACTATAGCCGTCGCCTCTTTCTGAATCTGGCTATAGTTTCTTTCGCTTACAGATAGCGACCGCGACGCAAAGGCCAAAGGTCGCTCGACACCGTCGTTACCGCGCTGCGCTAGCACTGCGCCCAAGCCGCTCGGCCCAGCGTCCACGGATAGAATCAGCTGAGCCCGGGAGTCGAAATGCGCCAACACTCGCTCCGATGACAACTCGTTCTTCATTTTGTCAAAAGCGCTTTGTTGTTTCTTGCCCCATTCAAATTTCGCGCCTTTTTTTAATAAATCATTAATTGGCTTTAAAATGGATGAAGTATTTGGAACGAAGTTCCTATAATAATTTACGACCCCTATAAATCGTTTGACTTCGGTAGTGTTGGTTGGCGTCGGTGCTTCAATTTTACTGGGGCACGTTCTAAGACCAGTCTTATCGATTACGTAACCCAAGTATGTTACACTGTTTTCGAAAAATGCACATTTTTCTTATTGTAATCTTAGACCTGCATTACTGAGCCTAGATAAAGCTTCACGCAACCGCATCAAGTGTATATCTTTTGTTGGTCCCGTAACGCACACGTCATCGAGCCAACAGCTAACGCCTTCTATGCCTAACAATAATGACTCCATAGCGCGCTGAAATATAGCAGGCGCGTTAGCTAGCCCGTACACAAGGCGCGTATATTTAAATAGGCCTTTATGTGTAGAAATCGTCGTTAATTCCTGAGATGACTCCGATAGTTCGAACTGGTTATAGGCATTACTCAAATCAATTTTTGAGTAATGTTCTCCACCTCCTATTTTGGCAAAAACCTCCTCTATGCGAGGTAGTGGATATTTATCGACCTTTAAGTCTTTATTTAACGTCACTGAAAAATCGCCTGCTATTTTCACTTTGCCGTTTTCTTTCATCACCAGCACGATTGGGGTACCGTATTTCGAGTGTTTTACAGGAACTAGGATACCTAGATTCACTAACCTGTCTATTTCATATTCAACTTTTTCTTTTAAAGCAAATGGTATCGTACGTGGTTTAAAATATTTAGGCTGGGCACCCTCTTTCAGCTGTAAATCGACCTGAAATTTATTAAATTTCCCTAATACATTTTGGAAAAGATTTGAATATTCGTGTAATAACAGCTGTACCTTACTCAAACCTTGATTCTGACTCATAATGTTTTTATTATCTATCGTGAAACATAAATCAAATTCGGTCATAAAATCTCGCCCTAATAATGGTGGCCCTCCATTCTGAACAACATAAATATTAATTAGTTTCGTTTTGTTCAAATACGTAACTTGACAATTAAAATATCCAAGCGGCGTGATTTTGTGACCAGTGTACAAACACATTTTCAAATTACCTTCATTCAACTTATTTTTTGAGAAATATTTCATATACAGTTTTTGAGAAATAACCGTTGTTCCCGAACCTGAATCGATTTCCATTTGTACCTTAATACCATTAAGTTTAACATTAACAATAATAGGTGCATAATTAACTGACCTTAGATTGTATAGTTCGCACTCTTCACAATCGTGCGAGTCTTCCGCGACGTGGCCTAGCGGATCATCCGATACCGTTTCGATGTTATGCAAACGAGATGCAGCTTTATTTTTACACACTTTTGACAAATGGCCCACTTCACCACACGAACGGCACTTATATTTCTTATATTTACACTGGTTCGCACTATGACTTTTCAAACCGCACACAGTACAGCGGCGTTGATAAAGCCCGGCAGCGCCGGCGCCGCCGCCGCCGGCAGCATGCCAGCCGCCGCCGCCCCGCATCGTGCCCACACGGTACATCGGCTCCTCCATGACTTGCTGCTCACGCACCTGTCGCGCGCCAGCAGTCTGCTGCGCTATTTCAACCGCCTTCGCAAATGTCAGCTTAGTCGCATCCTGTTCAAACAATCGATCCTTTTCTGGTCCTGCGCTCAGTCCGAGCACAAACTTGTCCGTAATGAACTTCTCAAGTGACGATTCGAATGCACAATGGACCGCGAGTCCCCTTATACGTGCGGCCCACGCCTCGATGCTTTCTCCTGCTGCCCTCCTTGCTTCATAAAATTTTGCCCTATCGGCAAAAATACAACGCTTTGGTTTGAAATGGCGATCAAACACTTCAATCAGCTCCTCGTACGTTACTGCTTCTAGCTGACGCGGATGCACTAAATTACTTGCAAGCCGGTAGGTGTCGTCAGCTAAATGAGTCAGCAGCAAAGCACACTTTTGTTCGGCCTTGATTCCACTATTCAGCTTTAAAAACTGAACTAATCGACTGTAGAAAATATCCCAGTCCTGTGATCTATGGTCGAATACACTAAGAGTGCCTAAAACATTCACTGCAGCCATTTTTAACACAATGCTAATGATAAGACACAACCGTAAATGTAATTTAAATCCTATCCTCGTCCGCCATTGATATGTTTGCGGAAGAAAACAACCAATGCGTTTGACAGCTCGTTTATTCCTGAAGAAGGGTGGGGCGCGGTAAGTATACGCAGATACACACCACCTCTGCTGAGCAAATGCATTGGACCAAGATATTTGACTAGTGGAATACCACCCTTACTTACCCTATGTTGCTCCACTGGCCTCTGCTGAGCAAATGCATTGGACCAAGATATTTGACTAGTGGAATACCACCCTTACTTACCCTATGTTGTTCCACTGGCCTCTGCTGAGCAAATGCATTGGACCAAGATATTTGACTAGTGGAATACCACCCTTACTTACCCTATGTTGTTCCACTGGCCTCTGCTGAGCAAATGCATTGGACCAAGATATTTGACTAGTGGAATACCACCCTTACTTACCCTATGTTGTTCCACTGGCCTCTGCTGAGCAAATGCATTGGACCAAGATATTTGACTAGTGGAATACCACCCTTACTTACCCTATGTTGTTCCACTGGCCTCTGCTGAGCAAATGCATTGGACCAAGATATTTGACTAGTGGAATACCACCCTTACTTACCCTATGTTGTTCCACTGGCCTCTGCTGAGCAAATGCATTGGACCAAGATATTTGACTAGTGGAATACCACCCTTACTTACCCTATTTTGTTCCACTGGCCTCTGCTGAGCAAATGCATTGAACCAAGATATTTGACTAGTGGAATACCACCCTTACTTACCCTATGTTGCTCCACTGGCCTCTGCTGAGCAAAGCTCTGTCTCTATTCTTTCCACCCTTTTCCATATAGAGCATCTCTAAGCCAAGTTCTGGAAAAACTGCTTAGTTCGTCCTGCCATCTCCGCCGAGGTCTACCATATTTCGCCAGTTAGTTGGAGGTTACCAGACCCTACCAATTTTTGAATATTCTGTGGATGGGATTAGTTGCCAAACTATTTATAGTATTCATGTACAAAATTCTGGCCGTACTATCGACGGTTTATGTATTGTATAGGTACTAAATAAAATGTGTAATAATACTAGCATAGATCATGGACATTGTCAATCTTGTTAGCAGATATTTTAAGCAGTCTCTCAACAAATAGTACATTTTGTTTTTCTAATGATAATTAATGAAGATATAAATGATTTTGACGCTGAAACTGGACTCCGCTGCATCACTGCCATTTCGTTTTAGTTTTTCGAAACTGAACTATGAATTCCAAATATTGGCGCACTGGTCTTGTTAGGTACTTATAAAAATGCAACATCGACAGGTTCTTGATTAACTTTTTGACTGCCAAAAGATAAGTATGAAGTGACAGGCCTTTCTACGCCAGTAAAAAAGTCAATAAAAAAGAGTTAATATCAGGCAATAAGTGTATCTATAATAAGTGTACCTCCTACCCAGTTAATGATTACAGGAAATGGCGTGTGAGTCACTGTTGGCTGTCACGACTGAATGACTTTGACGGTTAAAGGGTATTACTTAGTTAAACTCGTGTGTTGTCCAGGGCGCCGCTGCTCGGCCTGGAGTATCTGATCGAGCACCCTCCCGAGCAGAGTCACTACGAGCCCAGCTACATCTGCGTGCTGTGCTCCAAGCAAGGCCACCCGCGCACCATCATGAACCACATGACCTGCTTCTGGCATCGCTACAACTATCTGGTGAGTAGCAGTCAATCAAAACGACCCTGAAGGTGAGGAGTGTGTGTCCTTATCAGGTTTCGAATGAGTTGTCAATCAGGACAAGATGAAATCGTATCGAATGTCCCGTATCGCCTCCAATAAAATTTATTGCTTTTGTTCCTCATTACGTGCCCTCACTGAATGTCTAGCGCAGTATTGTAATAAATGTTCCAAATCATAGTCATCTATGTGTTCCAGTAAGCTTAATATTCACTAATATTATAAATGTGAAAATATATTTGGATGTTTGTTCCGCCTTCAAGCTTAGAGTACTCAATGGATTTGGATGAAATTTGGAATGGAGATAGTTTGTAACCTGGATTAACACATAAACAGTCTTATTCCCACTGAAAAATCTTCACGCAAGCGTAGCCGCGGGCGGACCGCTTGTCATACATACATACACAAAAACCACACTTCCTAAGGGGCGAGCTATGATCGCCCTTAGGTAGTAAGTTGATAACAACAACCATAGTAAACACTTTATTTTTTGTCGAACCAGGTGCGCCACTTCACGAAGGCGTCTACGCTGCTAGCGCCGTACCGCGGGCAGAACAAGTACCGTGAAGGAGTCTACATCATCATGAATCGCTTGGCGCAGCGCATCGAAGACAAATACGGCCGCCTGCGACCCGTCAACATCGACAAGGAGGAATACGACAAAGACAAGTGAGTGTGTCTATGATAGCAGGCGTCGTGAAGCAAAACAAGTACCGAGGGAGAGAACATCATCATGAATCATCAGAAGACAAATATCGATAAAATATAATAATAAAATATCGATGTTGACGGGCCGCCTGCGACCCGTCAACATCGACAAGGAGGAATACGACAAAGACAAGGATTAGATCGTAACTTCGCGAATTAGCCACAAATCTACTCTATAACATTCGTTAAGTTTCGTAAAAGTGACAAGTGTATTTGTCTTAGGGAGGTGATCCACCAGTGGGTGTTCAAGAGCAAGCACTTCTCCGAGCAGATGGGACCCTCGTTCGAGGAAGTGGTGGATGTCGACCTCATTTGCTCGCTGCACAAGTCCAGTAAGTCACTCAGTTCATTCATTCATTCTGTTTTATTCACGGACCATAGACATAGAGGAGTTACCCTATGCTATGAAGCTATCAAATAGTCTTCTTGGTTTTGGTTCGAATTAAAAAAAACCGTACATCACAGCAATAAGTCCAGTTTAGATTATTTGTAACTATTAGGTCCTTACATATGAAATTGGCGTTTTGTATGGGAGGAACAAAAAGTCGAAAAATTTTTATATAGTATATTTATTTAATCAAAGTATGAGCCATTGTAATCTATGCACTTTTGCCATCTCATAGGTAGTTCATTGATCCCTTTACTAAAAAAACCATTCGGACGGGAATCAATAAAATCTTTGAAGGCGATTTGGACTGCCCCATCTGAGTTGAATTTTTTCCCTTGCAAGAAGTTATCCAAATTTCGAAAAAAATGGTAATCTGTTGGAGCAAGGTCCGGGGAGTACGGTGGATGCCTTAGACATTCCAATTGAAGCTCTTCTAATTTGCTAGCCGTCTGTTGTGCAGTGTGTGGTCTAGCGTTGTCGTGAAGCAGCAGTGGCGTAGAGCGATTGACCAGCCTCGGTTGTTTACCAGCTAGCTTTTCCATCATGGTTTGCAATTGCTGACAATAGTCATCTGCCGTAATCGTCTGGCCAGATTTGAGAAAACTGTAATGAACGACACCGGCGCTAGTCCACCAAACGCTTACAAGTAACTTTTTATTGGTCAATTTTCGCTTGGAGCAGGCTTTGGCTGGCTTGCCAGGGTCCAGCCATTGCGATGAGCGCTTCCGATTATCGTAGAGAATCCACTTTTCATCACAGGTAATGATTCGATTTAAAATCCCTTCGTTATTGTGCCGGTCAAGTAATGTAACGCAGCAGTTGACGCGCGTTTGCCGGTTTGCTTCACTCAATTCGTGAGGAACCCACCTTTCAAGTTTTTTAATCTTCCCAATTTGCTTCAAGTGGATTAAAACAGTTTTATCACTAACACCGAAGCCTGCAGCTAACTCGGACGTGGTTTGCGATGGATCCGCTTCCACAATAGCCTTCAATGCTTCATTATCAACTTGGGTCTCCGGCCGTCCACGGGGCTTGTTTTGCAGGTCGAAATTTTCAGAACGAAAACGTTGGAACCAAAAACGCACTGTGTTTTCTTTTGCGACACAACCGCCATACACATCATTAACCCTTCGAGCCGTTTCCGCAGCACTGGTGCCACGGTGGAACTCGTACTCGTAAATAACGCGATATTTCAAATTTTCCATTTTGTAAATCGAGCGATGCAAACAGAAAAAAGATAAGTAAAAAAACAAATGAATGACGGTTTACGAAACACAACTACATGTGGAAATAGCTGTATAAATTTGAATTTCGAATTCCTAACCAAATAGGAGAAATTTGTGATCAAAGTGGCCAGTACGACAAAACGCCAATTTCATATGTAAGGACCTAATATATTAATACTGTGGTATAAGAGCAACAGTTTGCAAAGGTTTTATACAAGAGCTTAAACTCACACCCCCACTCATATGAACAACGTACAGACGTGAAATGGCCAAAACTGAATCTACAGCCATTACAATTTAAATAACAATTTTCAGAACTGTGAACTGGTAATTATGTTTGTATGTGTTCATACGCTGCTACGCCTGCATAGATTTTGATTTTTCTTGTGTCAATAAGATATTTTTCCGCGGGTAAACGGACCCTATATGTGCCAAGTTTCAACTTAAAATATGGTAATAGGTCGATACAAACAATTCAAAATAATTGAACCTTGTATTTAATTTTCAGGTGTGGAATCGAAAGAAGCTGGTAAACCGAGGTGAGTTGTGGAAGGAAAAATAAACAAATGAGTGACTTGTGGCAATACAAAATCAATAAGTCAGTAACGTAAAATGTATGCTTTTGCACGAGCCCATTTGACGAACCGCTCCATTATTTTAAAACTGGTTTAGCGAGCCTAATCACGATATTTTATTAGGTAAAACAAATAGAAATATTATGTACCTTTTTTCCGACGTTTCGGCTTAGATGTATGCCTCTTGTTTTGTATTCCGTGGTTGTATGAGTCGTGGTCGAGGGTGGAAGTAGCAGCGAGCAGTCTTAAAATGTGTAAAAATCGCGAAAGTTTATAACGCACCGCCATTGTAAGATAAGCCATTTTTAGCGTTGTGTAAATATCTGTAAAGAGAATCCATTACAACCAATGACTTTATTTTTACCTGCACACAGGTTGAATACAAGGACCGCAATAATTGTAACATCCCATTACTGTGTTCATGCAAATAAACTTATTTCATTTCATTTCATTTACTATTCGTCAAATTAGAATGGCTTAATGGCTAAGTTTATTGGAATTGCTGGTCAAATCAACCGCCCGTTACAGTCCACTGCTGGACTATGAGCTTCGAGATTAAAAGGTTACTGTATCAGAGAGCGCTGCTGCCCGTTCCCTGTTCAATGTGTAGTCCCTAAGTCGTCTCCTGCGACACCCACGGGAAGAGTAGGGGTTGGTGAGAAAAAATTATTCTACTCTGCTGTCACCACACTGGTCAAATGGCCTCATGTAAATAGTCCATAAAGCCACAGGACTAGCTCATTGGTTCCATTGCATGGAAGGTACCTTTTAGCTAAGTTTGACAGTCACAGGTTTTAAAAAACGAATTGGTTACTGTCCACAGCCGAGGAAAGGATCCTTCACCGCCGGTCGTCGCGGCACCCATCAAACCGAATCAAGTAATTTTATTTATTTATTATTTTATTAGTAAGTGCATGTTTATACAGTATTTTTTTTTAATAATTCGTAATTAATTTGGTATACGAGGGCTGATTGATAAGTTTCCGAAACGACAAAGAAAAACTTTAAAAATCTATTTAAATAAATTTATTTCTCAACGTAGTTTCCTTCTACCTCGATGCATTTAGTCCAGCGCTTCTCCAATGCCGTTACACCAGTTTGATAAAATGTTTTCTCCAACCCCTCAAAATACTCGTCCACTGCAACAATGACTTCTTCATTTGATGAAAATCTCTGGCCACCTAACCATTTCTTCAGGTTTGGGAATAAGTGGAAGTCACACGGGGCCAGATCCGGGGAATAGGGTGGATGCGGTAGCAATTCGAACCGCAATTCATGGAGTTTGGCGACTGACCATTGACGTGTGTGCAGGTGCGTTGTCATGGTGGAACAAAACTTTTTTCTTGGCCAAATGTGGTCGTTTTTTCTGGATTTCATCACTTAATTTTTGCAGCAAGCTTGCGTAGTACTCTCCATTTATTGTTTTTCCTTTTTGCAGATAATCCACTAAAATAATCCCTCGAGCATCCCAAAAAACAGTCGCCATCACTTTGCCGGCCGACAAAACCGTTTTTGCTTTCTTCGGCGCAGGTCTTCCGCTCTCAGTCCACTGCTTAGATTGTTCTTTTGTCTCGGGAGTATAATGATGTATCCAGGTTTCATCGACTGTTACATAACGCCGCGAAAACTCGTTAGGATCTCGGTTAAACAGCGCCAAACACTCCGATGAATCGTCCACTCGACGTTGCTTTTGGTCAACAGTGAGCAAACGCGGCACCCATCGCGCGCAAAGCTTTTTCATTCCCAAATGTTGGTGCAAAATATTAAAAACGCGTTCAGATGAAATGCTCACCATTTCTGCTATCTCTCGCAACTTCAAGCGCCGATCATTCAATACAATTTTGTGAATTTTTTTGATCATTTCATTTGGACGGCCAGACCTGTGGGCGTCTTCGCAGCTCTGTCTTCCACGTTTAAAATCAGTTACCCAGGTGTGAATTGTACTCAATGCAGGAGCAGAATTACCTAAAACACTGTCTAGCTTGGTTTTAATCTGGGTTGCTGTTTTCTGTTTTAAAACGTAAAACTTTATCACCGCACGAATTTCGTTTCTTTCCATTGTTAAGAAAATTTACGACAGAGAAAGTTCTACGTCCTATCAAACAAATTCCACCAGTTCGATTAAATTCAAATTTGGCGTTCTATTTTCAAAAAGATGCCAAAATATAATGTAATATTTTTTTTTTGCGTATCATTTTTTTAAGTTCGTCGTTTCGGCCAGTTATCAATCAGCCCAGGTATTTTTATAGCCTCCTGCACGACTCATAGTGGTGTGTATAATATCTTTTTAACATGTTTTGTCAAAATATTTACAACTTCATGTATTAAAGGCGCAGACCGCCACATTTAGTACTACGTTCTGAAGTTGCAGTTCCAACTTCGGCCACCCGCAAAAAAATAAAATAAATATATTTTTAATTTATTTGTTTAACAACATTATTATACAAAATGGACTTGAAATTCACCTTACACTCAAACCTCGCAGGGTTTATCTGTGTAAGGGAGTCGCTGTTTAATTTAATCGTACTATAACTAAATATGTTTGATATTTCAGCGGCGCCAAGAGCGGCCCATCTCCGACGACCTGTCGGACATCAGCGACGAACACAACCCTCGCCGCGCCTTCGAACGCGAAGACCGATTCAAGTTTGTATACTTAATAATTTCATATTTAATTTGCCCTGCAGTTCTCGGCTTTAAAAATAATAGAGCCTCTCCATGTTCCCATGAGTGTCATATAAGGAGTCATCACCAACGAATTATCTATAGTTAAGAATCGTAACTACGCTTCAAACTTGACCCCACCTAATGAATACCAAAGAAGCCGGGAAAAAAACTATACCATACCACATTCGAATACGCGGTACAATGATGTTTTAAATGACTCGGTTTGTAAGAACGTCGAAAGTAAGCTTCAATGTACAGCAGCGATATTATCTGCCTGTCTGTCGTTGTCGTCTGTCAAAATTAATTGTGCATAACTCGCACAAGAAGTCAAAGACTGTCCAAATTTATTTATCAAAACAATATTAAACTATAAATGTATATATACTTTATTTTATTTATTGTGTATTTAGTAAGTATTATATTTTATATATCTCCTCCTCAGCCTCAATTATTAATCCAAATTTAACTCTTCTTTTCCTTTCCTATCCCCATCCTGTATCCTCTCCGACACGTGACATTGGCGGAATTGTGAACACACAAAAGCCACGATAATGAAAAAAAAAAAAACAAAAACAAAATCGATGATCTTCGGACCCTTTTCAATTAAAAATTATAGAAAGTGACAGGACTAATTTTAGTTTAGTTGGGCGTATGCTGAGTCTACACCATTGTTCGCTTTACTCTGGCTTTTTCGGTTTTATTGTATGGATGTAAAGCCTTTTCTGATCGGCGCTAGCTGATTCCCTGTCGATAAAGGTAACTGACGGAATTGGATTTGTCATAATATGACTATTATCTATCTATGGTATACTAGCTTTCCGCCCGCGGTTTCACCCGCGTTTAATTAAATTAAATATATTTTATTTCGGATTTCTCCATAACATAGGCGAAAGACAATTGGTTAATGAGTTTTCCCGCGGTAAAAAGTGGCCTATGTCCTATTCCAGGACCTAACCTATATGTGTGCCAAGTTTCATCCCGATCCGTCCAGTGGTTCAAGCGTAATTCGGCAACAAACATCCAGACTTTCGCATTTATAATATTAGTGGGATTATGTAGACGATATACTGGCAATCTGTCATTATGGGCACTAAGAACAAAAAGTTCGGTTACGCACTTGCTTATAACGAATGTCTACACAACAGTTCTGACATTTTGTGTTGGGGCTATTTAGAGCTCTGCATGCTTACCCCTTAGGAATAAGAGCATGACATTATCATTTTGAATGTCGCAGGGATCGTCACGATTCTCGCCACGACGCTCGCTACCGGCCGTACGAGGACCGGCGGCGCGACGCGGACGCCTTCCGCTCGCGGTTCGCGCTCAAGAACAACCCCGTAGACAAGAGCAAGGCTGCCGAGAAGGTGAGCGAATAGGGATTTCCAAATTTAAAGTGTGTATTCGACTCACGTCTATAATCGCCAGTAAAAAAATAACTAATTTAATTTTGTAGAAAATACTTAATACAGTTTTGATCAATCTCTAAATTTAAATCTTGTAAGCAAATTATACAAATGTTTAAGTATCTATTCCTTTTTAAAATCCCGGGCAATTTATTTCGGTTCTCTAGACGAAGGCCGAAATTCCGTAATAATGTCCGGAAAATTCTGGTCATCTGGTAACCCTACTTTGAACGTTGTAGCCTCTTTTATTTTCAAGCAAAAACGGTTGCTAACTGCAGCTCATACGATAGTTTAGGTTGTGCGACGTCCGTTAGTCAGTACTGTGAAATTTATTAACCGGATCAATCATAATAATGCAGGATAAAACCCGTCCGCCGAACTACGAGTACAAGTTGAAGCTGGCCGATGACAAGCGCAAGGCGGCCGAGGAGTCCGCGAAGAAGACGCTGGCTTACCACGAGAAGAACCCGGAGAAACATCCTCTCTATCCCGAGGAGTGGAAGAAGTTCTGGAACCGACGCTACAAGGAGATACAACTTGGTGAGTTTAAGTTTAAGCCTACCCTGAATTTGGGCGATCAGGCCTTAATAAGAGAGCTGGTCCAGTGCTACATCACTCACAATCTTCGAATTTCTTTGCAGGAGTGTGCAGGTTATTTATTCGTTATGCTAGCTAAACAAAAGCTTGCTATGTGGTTGAGGATTGCGCGAAGAATAAGCTCGAAGAACTCGGAGAAACGGGTGTTTCTTTTTTGTTGATCGGAGGGGTTGTAAATGTTCTGGAAGATTCTATTTTCAATTTGTCCTGTACAGATTTTAACCCCCAACACATTGTCCCTATTCTTGCGATTGGTAATCCATCCTGACGCGATGCGACACTAGTTACACCACTTACTTATACCAATAAGTTAATAGAGGGGCTATAAAGACTAACCAAAACATTTTGCCGCAGAGGGCAAAGACCCATCCAAGCACGACTTCAAGCCGGAGTGGATAGTGTTCTGGACGACGCGCATGAAGGAGCTACACGAAGAGGAGTTGCGGGTAGAAGTGATCGAGATCTACCGCAAGCTGTGTCTCACGCCGCCCGACATGAACCGGCGCTCCGAGCCACGCCGACGGGAGCCCGAGCCGCGCCGGCGGGAGCCCGAAAGGCGTAGGTAAGTCCTGCCGCAAGCTGTGTAACACCGCCAGACCTGGCCCGATCTTGAGATCTCTGAATGCAAATTGATTTTCTTTTAACGGACCTAATCGCATTTTCTACCAAAGTGGTAATATATTATAGCGGGATCGAGGTGAGATAAAATGTTTAATTTTGGTTTTACATCCAGAAATGTCGACGTTTTTGTTGGAACATCTCACGGCTATCTGATCCCAAACTAGGCATAGCCTGATGTAAATAAACAAATTAATACTTACTCATATTATCATACTTATTATATAAACAATATCAAGACACTAAGCACAAAACACAAGAGCTCAATTCATTACCAACTAGGCTACCTTCACCCTTACTTCGAATTTGACTTTCTTTGCTCAAATATCGAGCGATCAAGGTTGGAGACAGTAAATGAATGTAACTTGCAGGTCGCCGGACTCTCGCCGCCGATCGCCGGAGCCGCGCCGCCGGTCGCCGGAAGTCCGCCGGCCGCCGCCCGACCGCCGCCGCTCGCCGCCCAACTATCGCCGCGACAGGAGGTTAGTGTACACCCCGAACTTTGTAACACGCTTTCATTAGCTTCACTTATATGTTACTTATGTTTTCTTACCCAGCAGTGGGAAACAAAAGGGGCCACATAAAAAAATAATCTTAGTCGCCCTACTTCAGGGTAGGCTCGAGCGCGTATTTGAGCTGTTGATATATTATTCTTTATAGACAATAATATGTTTTTTGGTGATTGGATTTGTTGTTAAACAGGTCTCCCGAACCCCGTCGCCATTCTCCGTTGAGACATCTGCGCACACGATCCCGTAGTCCAATATCTAGCAGGTACGTTAGTAATACATGCATCAACAACGGATGGGAAACTTAGAATCCCTCGCGAGCCTTATGAGTCTATTTAAGAAACACTCTCTTCGTTCGTGCTTCTATTCTATTCCTTCGTATGCACTGGATTCAATAGCAGTTCTCTGTTGAAGAATCAACAATCCTCTCTAACCCAACAAATAACTATTCCTCAGGCGCATTACTTTGTAATAGCGAAATAGCGCCCTCACTGTATTACTTTGTGCCTTTGTCAAAATCTACTATTATTTTCTCTATTCGCAGAACGCGCAGCCCAGCGCGTACGCACATAACGTTGGATTCCCTGCGTCGCTCGCGCTCGCCGCTATCCCGCCGCGGGGAGGCGTCACGCAACCGCAGCCCTGCGCCCGCGCACCACGGCCCGTCCAGCCAGACCGTCATGATCTCCGACGACGAGCTCAACCCGTGAGTATTTAATTCCATCATAGTTTCAAGACAAAAAGTAGTTCCTGGCACAGACCCTGACTGTGGGTTGCTACTGACTATACATATTCATCCTAACAAAACAGCAGCTTCTACACCGTCCTACGAAATTTCTAGATGTAAAATTGTTTTTTTGTCTCTTACTAATAAATGTATAATATTTGCAGGGAAGTATTATCACCGTGGAACTCGGACAACGATATCGAATCTTTGGGCTCGCTGCCGGACGCGAGGTCGCCGGTTCATTCCCGCTCGCACGCCGGCAGCGTGGTGTCGTCGCGCGCCTCCCGCCCGCGCCAGCTCCCGAGAGAGTACAGCCGCTTCGAGCCGCAGGTAACACGGACCACCCATAGACTCACTAATAACTAGTGGCTCCGTGAGCTGTAGGCCTCGCGAGTATTATTTTTTAAATGTCTGATTTATGTTTATTTTACGTTTTCAACCTTCATAACTTCGTCGTTTTTTTAAATTTCCAAAAACTGACTAGACAAAAAAAAAACTATTATTTTATCAAACCTGCTCTTAAAATTTTACGAGAATTGGTTGAGAAACGCGACCTGTAGATGAGAACAAACAGATCGACAGATGGGCAGATAGACATACAAAAGCAATTTTGGCCAAGCTGAATCGGAGACGCTGCGACGACCACGTAGACTTGCAAATATGTTCTAAAGGAGTGTCAGCAGAGTGCCAGTATTGGACTCGCTAATACTAACACGACATCTTGAGAATACTCGTTAATATTGATAATTACATAGTTTGAACTCTTTGCTGGATTCAAGTCAAAATGAAAAAAAAAAAAACAGCATCCGTGGATTTTGTGGTAACTTTGTGCTGATGAATTCAATTTGCCTTTGTTCAGTACGGACAAAGAGAAACGGTACTACAAAAACAAATTAGCCTAACTCCTCAGAACGAGGCCACAGGGTTTTTTAAGAAGCACATTTGTATATAGCTTGTGATGCTTACCAATCTAACAAGTTCTCGCTTTGAATATATCTGCAGTATGATTTACGTATCTCGTGTTCAGGACCTGGGCCCCGCGGAGAACGTCGTGGCCACGTTGAGGATGCTGGTCGCCCTTGAAGATTACCTGGGCAGCCTGGGACCGAAGGTCATCGACCTCTTGACGGAGGCTTTGAAGATGGAGAAGGTCAGAATTTTATCTAGTAAACTTTGTTTATTAAAATGGTTACGATTTTCGTTGGGCACGTTTTTTTTTTTTTTTTTTTTATTATCCAATAACAAGCATATACATCTTCACTTAGTCTATGTAGCCGCCACTTAAGATAGTCCACTTATGTGTGGTGGCGAGTCGCATATAAAGTAATAACAATTTTGATAGGCAAAAGAGTAAAAATGAAATGAAATGCATTTCCAGAAATGTTCTTAACATTTCCAGAAATGTTCTAACGTTAAAAATTAAAAGACAGTTTTTCACGCTATACGATTGCTTAATGTCATGCGATTGCTCTGCATATTTGAAACTGTATTTTAATGAGGTAGACAGATACAGACATTGCGAAGTTTTATTAGGAAGTACCAGGAACCGACTAATAAATCTCTTTAGCCAGACCTGAAACTAAGTTTTGTTATCATTAGTTTTTTGAGTTTTTTAAGACTAATCATCATCATCCTGTGGGTTGTAAGGTCGACAACCGACCTCAACCATACCACCAGCGACCAACAAACGACGACGACGACTAATAATTCACTATGAAGATTTCAATGAATTTGTAAGGTCAATCGACAACCTTACAACTCACACGACAACAAAATTCTAAATAAACACAAAATTCCAGGACAAACCGAACTCCTCGGAAGACCTGCTAGAACGCGAGACAGCCGTAGTCCTCATCGAGACTGCAAAAGAAAAGCTTAAAGGCGCGATGCAAGCAGGGCTGGTGCCCTCCGCCGCGCACGCCGCCCTGCGCGCCGCCGTCGTGCGCGCCGCCAGCACGCTGCACGAGGCCGACACGCGCGCCAACAAGAAGCTGGTGAGTGAGGACTGAGAGTCCACGAGGGACTGATGAGTCAACGAGGAACTGGCGAGTAGACGAGGAATTGGTGTGTCAAAGAGGAACTGGTGAGTCAACGAGGAACTGCTTAGTCAATGAGGATTGGTGAATCAACGAAAAATTGGTGAGTATCATCCACATTAGTTGGAGTCATTGTGACAGCATCAGCATAAAATGCAACCAACCAATCATTGAATAAAAGAACTATTTTTCGTATCGTTGTCCAGTTAATGATGAAATTAGCATTAAGTTTTTAACTTGTTTGTGTTCGTATTACAGCAGCAGTCGGGCGGCAAGGCGGCGGCGCCGGCGGTGGCGGTGGCGGGCGTGGGCTCGGTGGACCGCGCGCAGATCGCGCAGCAGATGGCGGCCGCCCTCATCGCGCAGGGCAAGACCGACGTGTCCTCCGAGGAGCTGGCGCAGCTGGTGGACGCCGTGGTCAGTACTGGTGCTGGTGTAGTACAATGTGCCCTGGCGTATATGCTGGGTTATTTCCGATTTTCCCAAGAAAAACGCCTAAAAATACGATACGTCTGGTGCCTACAACTTTTCGCCTCATTTTAAACGTTAGCCCAAGCGATCCAATTTGTGACGAAATGTCAACAGGAATCTCTTATCGAGTACACAGCCATATCTTTAATTCTAAACGTGCGTGTTCCAGGTTGGCATGGCCGAGGCTAAGAAGCGCGAAGTGGAGGTGAAGAAGAAACAGGAGACGCGCGCGCAGGCAGACAAGGCGGCGCGCCCCGCCCCGCCGCCCGCGCCGCCCGCCTCCGCCTCCGCGCTGCAGATGCTGCAGTCCGCCTACGACGAGCACGACAAGAGGTAAGACTAGTGGCTCTGTGAGCTGCAGACATCTCGAGTCTTGTGAGTTGATTTGACCGATTTTTTTAATATTTTTTTTATTCTTATAATCAGTGGGGACGGCTACGCTCGCGTTGTGTAAGATTTTCCCGTGGGAATAAGTCTTTTTCCCTTAAAAACTATCCTATATGTTAATCCAGGTTACAAACGATCTCCATTCCAAATTTCATGCAAATCCGTTGAATACTTTAAGCGTGAAGGCGGAACAAACATCTAAACATCCAAAGTCAAAGTCAAAATCATTTATTTCCATATGTTATTACATCACTTAGATCCGTCATTACATTTTTTTGGGTGAGTTCACTAATACAATGGCGGAATCTGTGGAGAAGAGCTCCAAATATATTTTCACATTTATAATATTAGTGGGAGAACTTCTTAATGCCTGAACAGATTTGAGTGTATGCAACCAGCCCGAATGACACTGGCTATAAATTATTTGGCGTATTATAATTATTCGGTGATTTACTATATAGATTAAGTTTTATAAATTTTATCTTTATCTTTTATTTAACTGTTTTGAACGTGGTTTTAAAAACACTGACAAATGTGTCGGTCCTTTGATAATCAGTATATTTAGTTCAATGTCTAGTTCTATACGAAGATCCAAGTATACCTAGTCCAGTAAAAAATACCGTCTTCATTTTGATGTTTCAACAGGGCCGAAAAAGAAGACCCTCCGGACGCAATGGACGGGCTCTCGGACTCCGATTTGGAGACTCTATTGAAAAACTTCAACGAGTTGTCAGCGGAAGAGCAGCATAGCCTGATCGCCTACTTGAAGAAGCTGGAGGCCCGCGAGCCTGCGCGCGTGGAGCGCCTGCGCCAGTACGTGAGCGCCGCGGCCACGTGCCCGCCGCCCCAGGCGCCCGCCCCCGCGCCCCCGCCAGTCCCCGCCTCCGCCCCCGCACCCGCGCCCGCGCCCGCGCCCGCGCCGGCTCCGAGCATTGACGACCGCACCGTCACCATTGAGAGCGATGATGACGACGACTACACTGTCGAAGAGGTTAGTTTGTGTTCGCGAAATAATCGTATTTATTATCGTATTAAGCACCTGGTTAGAAATTGGGTGATAACTAACATATCAAAAGTTTTTTAATAAGTTTAATAGAAGGTATATTATTTATTCACTAACACTTTTCTACCTCACACATATGACCAGCAAACATGTTGAACAAAACACGGCGTAGTGTGTGGAGAAGGTTAGCGCAGCAGTTCCCCCACTTTCCAGATTGTTCAAAATGTTTGATGCCATGGTTGTTTGTTGTTATGTATCCTCTGTTCTGAACATTGTTCTAACTGCTCTTCTACTCGAAATAACTAACATTAAAGCCCATTCACAAACGCCATACTCTGCAGATTCAACAGTTTTTTTTTTATCTTGAGGTCACAGCACACTCTAACGGAGCGGAGCGGCGGCGCGTCAAAATATTTTCTGGGTCAACGGCTATGCCGCGACATTGTTATGTGTGTTAGACCATATAAATCAATACAAATATTAGCCGCTCGCTATAGTGCGCTGTGACCTTGCCTGTGTCTGTTATTTTTTACTGACTACTGAAATGCACATAATTATAATTCCGAATCGAATTCAGCATTTGTGAATATGGGGATGGTGTCTGCACTTGCACTTTGAACTAACTCCGAAGACGGAGTAACTTATTTTTTTTATTCCATTCTCTCAACATTTTCGTATTTTATTAGATTATACCGAGTTGCGACAGAGTTGGTCATATCATAAAACATTAAATTATTTTTTCACTTTATTATGTTACGCCTGTCTCGCCATAGAAGCTTATGTTTTTGACAGGTTGTTTGCTATCAGCGTGTTGGAAGTCTCTAACGCAAGAAGTAAATTTAAAAAATAAGTGGAACACGATTTCAGGTGATTTTTAGAATATACATATTTTTTTTATTTATTTAACAACTCTGTAGTATCTCATCTTCCTTAGTTTTCTATCACTCTGTCATCTGCCGTACTTTAAAGTTTACGTGTCTTGAAAACGGTTCTTACTTACAGGTTTTCAAATCGGCAACGCAAAAGGTGAAAGAGGATCAGATCCGTCAAGAAATGGAGATCGTAAAAAAAACTTTGGAGGAGTTCAAAGTTCCGCCGGCGGAGCAGGCGGCCGGCACCGACGTGGTGAAGAACATATCGTCGGCGGCCGGCTTGCTCGCGCTCGTGCAGGCCTCCGTCCAGGCCGGCGCGCCGCCCCCCGCGCGCCCCGACCCGCTGCCCGCCATCGCTCGCCCGCGTTCCTTCGGCGACGCGCCCGACCCGCCGGCCCAGGCTCCCCAGCCCCAGTTCTCCCCGCCCGGCGCCGGCCCTTACAATCAACCGTACCGCATGTCCGATGAAGCAAAGTTCGACGGACCGAATGACGATTCTAACCAAGGCGGTATCAGTGGATCGAGTAACTTCAGCGGTCCGAATCAAGGCAATAATTTTGGTGGTTCGAATCAAGCCACTAATTTTGGCGGACCGAATCAAGGTGGTAATTTTGGAAGTTCGAATCAAGGTGGTAATTTCGGCGGTCCGAATCAAGGTGGTAACTTTGGCGGTCCGAATCAAGGTGGTAACTTTGGAGGTCCGAATCAAGGTGATGACTTTGGCGGTCCGAATCGAGGTGGTAACTTTGGTGGTCCGAATCAAGGTGATGACTTTGGCGGTCCGAATCAAGGTGGTAACTTTGGCGGTTCGAATCAAGGTGGTAACTTTGGCGGTTCGAATCAAGGTGGTAACTTTGGCGGTTCGAATCAAGGTGGTAGCTTTGGCGGTCCGAATCAAGGTGGTAACTTTAGCGGTCCGAATCAAGGTGGTAGCTTTGGCGGTCCGAATCAAGGTGGTAACTTTAGCGGTCCGAATCAAGGTGGTAACTTTGGCGGTCCGAATCAAGGTGGTAATTTCGGCGGTCAGATTCAAAGCGGCAATTTTGGTGGACCGAACCAAGGGGGAAATCTTGGAGCCTCAAACCAAGGCAATTTCGGTGGACAAGGTAATTTTGGAGGTCCGAACCAAGGTAAATTCGGCGGACCGAATCAAAGTAATTTTGGTGGTCCGAATCAAAGCAATTTTGGAGGAAACAGGAATTTCCCTAATCAAATTTCCCCTTGGGAGAAGGACAACCCTGTGACCGATAATATCGGCCAGGCTCGGCCCGCGCCTCTGATGCGTACGCCTGCATTCGACAACTTTGGAGGACAGGATCAATTCAACCAAGGTCCGAGGGCTAATTTCATGAATGGACGCATGCAAGATAATTACGATACGAGACCGAATCAGCCACCTGGCACATTCCAGGGTAATAATTTCCAAGGCAATAATTTCAGAGGTAGAGGCGGTGGCAGAGGCAACTTTCGGGGCCGAGGTCGGGGCTACTATTAAGCCCAACTACGAAGTAGCGTTAACAGCAGTTAAGATTGATGAAGTTTTTGCACTTGGGCAATTTCGGAAATGTATTACTTTTTAATTTAAGACGTGAAAAAGTCAATAAAGGTGTAATTTTACGTAATTAAAATTGTTTTTTTATTTGTATCCAAAAAACGTCTAGTAGTAGGAAAATATAATTATTTTATTGAATTATTTACAAGTAGTCTAGCTAACAACATGATTAAAAATCATAGAAAATGTAAAAAAATATTACTACTATGCACTCAATACTTGTTGCAGTCCGTATCGAAGCTGTATGATTCGATTCCTGCCGATGCCACTTAACTGTATCCCGCGACGCAATATAGGTCCACGAGGCTGACAGGCCCCTACCTTATAGAGGTTAACTTTGTACAAGAACAGGATCTAGTATGTTCCCAATTCCATTAAGGCATCAATATGTTCAGTCTCTGGTAAAATGTCAATCTCAACTGGCTCTCACTTCATCTTGTTACTGGCTTTGGGATCTAGAGCAAAGAACCTGAACAGTTTGGACAGATTTATAACTGAGTACGCGGAGTGGGTCAACCAGTCTTCAACCAATTCCTTTAAGACTTGGAAAGCAGCCGTGACTTGATCAGATACACGCGTTTCTGGAAATTAATAAAATATATCTTAATACCTGAATTAAATTTAGAAGATTTATAGTCAGGGTGTGGAACATTAGGGTAGGGTAGGTGGCATATTACAAACGAGGTGACTTTTGTAAGCCCGAGCCGCAAGCGAGACGTTTGTTATAAAACCTAAGATCCGTGTGTTGTACGACGTTTTTCAATACACTTGTGAGAAAACAGGTAACGCAACATGAAAAACAATGCAAATTCTACAAAATTAGCGCCAAACTCGTACTAAAAATTGGTTTCATTTCTAAAAGCATATTTATTGAAAAAAGGCACTCGCGATCATTCAGCCTCTACGACATTCGATTATCATTAATCGATTCTTCGTTAGAACCAAGCTAATTTTTTTTATTATTGAAAATTATACTGACTGATAATATTTTTCATACCTAATTTGTTGTTATAAAAAAATATAAATGCTTTTTTCTTTGTAAAAATCGATTCATTTTATTTTTTGACATTCGAATGCTCCTGGCTGAAAATATTTCTATTAGAATATTATTATGTAGAAATTAAAAATAAAATAAAATCACACTTGTTCGGTAAATGGCATTACCGTAGTTTACTGCCGTCGCCGTCGTAAGTTAAATTTTCGAGCAAGGTGTATTGAAAAATAAGATTTACAGTACATATGTGTGAGGAAACCATTTCATTATTTAATAAACAAAACACACTAGAAGGGAATATTTTTTATCGTTTTTTTTTTTAGATAGCTAGGAGTTGGCATTTATTTGCAGTGTGTGGACACCCTGATAGTTAAAAAAGTAACGAAAAAGGGGAACTTACTTTTAGAGTTAGCTTTGGTGAGATCGAACAAGTACAGGAAGAAGTTGATCTGAAGATACAAGTCCTTCTCGGTGTACTCTCTGAACATGACGCCCTTCTCGCACTGGCGGCACAGCGGGTACCCGCCGGCGAAGGTCTGCGGCAGGCGCGTCGAGCGGTGCGCGCACGCCGGGTCCTCGCACGACAGCCAGCCCGCGTAGTACTCCGCGTGGTAGCGCCGCAGCTGCACGCTCAGCTGGTTCTGAATACACGCCAAGTAATCTATAGGCCGCACTGAGCATTTCTCGTTCTGACACTTCTCCAGAAACGTAATGTATTCTTTTCCCATCGGCAACAATGTCTCCCTAATCTTGTTCTCTGTCTTACAGCTCTCGCTTACGCAAACGAATATGAATTCGTTGCAGTATCTGTATTTTTCTTTATCGTTTTCAATTTCGTAGGTCTCTGTGTCGGCGTTCTCTCTCTTCATGATCTGTTTGTACCCGGATGGATCCAAGCCTAAGCAGTCGGCGACGCGTGCCGGGTCCATGCCCTCGATAGGTTCACAAATTCTGGAAATTACGGGGTGAAGTTGATGCGCTAAGTAGTATTTGAAATCGATTTTGAGATGTTCTGAATTCTTTAACTCCTCTATGTGATACGCCCTTTGAGTGGCCGAGTGTGCAGTTCCATCTTCGCAAATAATGTAAGGTACGATGTCTCCTTTTTTAAACCTTCTGCTGTTTTTAGCGTTCAATCTCAGGGCGACTTGTACATGAGGTTGCAAGTTCTTGTCTGCATATTCGTTGGGGTTCTTTGTTAGTTGCTTGGTGATAGTTAACATGGACAGTGGCATTTTGTTATTCATCAGATCTTCTTTTAATTTGTTTAAATGTGTTTGAATTCTTTCTAATCTTTCATCTTGGGTTTGTTCTGAAAGTATTTGGCTAAGGATAAACTTTCCAGCTTCAGCAGCCAACTGCGACCAATCACGTCGCACTATGTCCAAGCCTTTATGCTCCTGAGTTTCTACATATTCACCATTCTTGTTTTTGCTCAATAGTACGGCTGCATACTTCTTCTTTTTCAGAAGCAGGAGGTATTTAAATACGCCGTCAATATCGAGTTCGATTTGCCTGTATTTCTTATTTATCTCTCGCTTCAAGTCATTTCCTATTTTGAATACTTGATCATAATCCAAACAATTCGTGTTTATCATCAAACTGTCTGTATCACCATAGACTACTTCGTAGTTCTGTTTTTGTACTATTTCCTTGGTATCCATCAGGATCTCCCTGCCTTTCATCGTTACCAATGCCGCCAGTGGTTTAGCATAGAATCTGGAATGAGTGAAACCAAGGCAACCATACATAGAGTTTGCTGTGAGTTTTAATGCCATCTGCCTTATGTTGTATTGCATGTACAATTCATTGGCCAAGTCAGGGGATTTCATTAACTTCTTCACCTCCCTTCTGCTCTCGACTAGTTTACGAATTTGTGTAGGAAGGACTCCAAATTCTTTATTTTTATCAGGTAAAACAAGATTAGCTACGTCTTCGTCAGTAGCGCTCGCAACTTTTCTTTTGATAGTCGTAAAGCAAATATTGTATTCTTGGATGATACTGGGGTACAGGGAGTTGAAGTCCATGAGTAGAATGAGTTTATCATAGAAGCCTTTTTTAGGATCCAACACGAGACCACCGGAATAGGCCGCTTTCTTCTTTCCCTGCTTTTTTGAGGCACTGCCGCCTTCTTGGTCTTCAATGTCAGCTTCCTCGGCTGCAGCTTTCCTTCCGTACGTTTTATCTGGCACGATATAATTCTTCTCCGAAAATGCATGTAGAAGCAAAAATTCGTTTCGTTCTGATCTGCCGCCCATTAGGGTTCTTGACATGATATTACCAGCGATTTGTGTTATTTGTAATGCTAGGGGGATAACGTTCAGTTCGCACATGATTCGTAGGATGTAAGAAGCGTCGTGCATGCTCAGTGATGCGAGCTGTAACAAGTCCCGGCTGTTCTCGTAGTACCGGGGCAAATCTTCCAGCGGTACATCTACGCGATCACCTTCTTTCATTTTCAAGACATTGACACACAAGGTGTCCAAGTCAAAGCTTCTCGCTCGAATCAGTTCCATAGCAGAAAGTTTGATATCGCAGACTAACCGCCCTAAGAACGCGTCCTTTGCCGCGAACTTTCTCATCGGCGCAGTAGACCTCTTCAAGCGTCCCAAACGCGACCAGTTAGGTATGTGCAAGTCGAGGATATTCCCAATCAGCAAGTCCTGCTGGAATCCTTGCAAGTCGTGGCCTACGACCAAATCAGGGTCGAGTTTCCAGAACTGAACCATAAAGTAGTTGAGCAGTTCTCTTTCTGTGTCGCATTTCGTAAGTTTTGTTGCAGTGTATTGAGAAAGAGCTTGTTTGAGGTCCAGCGGCCAGATTTCGTTGCATTTTGTCATTACTGTAAAAAAAAAATTGTTACAATTATCTTGGAAGATAATTCTCCAAGTCGAGTACTATCTACCTATATAGATAGAAATAAAACTTATTCCCAGGCAAATCATAAAAGCTAAGGGAAAGAGTTACTTCAGTTCTAGGTTTAGCTTGTAAGGTAAATAACATTGTTGCTACTGGGTGCTTACACTCTATATGATCTTTAAATAATTAAAACTTCTATAAAGACTGGTTACCAGTTATAGTGTGAGTGAGTGAATGCTAAATAAAGTGCCACCTTTAATTAAATACTAACTACAAAAGTGCTGCTGGAATGGCGGATTGGGCGGAGGCTTGTGTATGGGGTAGTTGTTGTGAGTTAAGCAACTCAGCATTACAATCTTCGTCTTTCTAGTCTTGGGATCCATTGTTGTTCTCATATTTATCTGAAAAGTAAGAATACTTTATTTGTGGATGTGTCCAGACTGTCCTCCAGGATATTTGTTTTTATTGAGATCAAATTGCGCTCTTCCGCATAAACCCTTTGGCGAAACCCTGTTGGGAATTCGATCCACGGAAAGCTCGATCGCAGTGACGTCACACAGGACGACGGCGCACTTTTTGCCGTGACGTGCGTGATTGGCTGCTTAATATCAATGACATTTCTATAGTTTTACCACAGTTTTACATAAAACGGTCGCTTCATGCAGATGATCTAAACTCGTAAGGTAATATTAGAACAAACAGGTGTCTTTATTATCCATAACTCGCTTGTTGGTGGTCATTCTGAGTTCTTTTTTGGTAAACTACTCACGGTGGCAGCGACGACCGGCGGCGGCTCCAGGTCGTGTCCGTCCCGTATGACACTGACGTGCTCCATCTTGTCGCAGGCCGCCTCCAGCTTGCACCACGACACTTTCGCCTGGACATTCTCAGGCTGTTTCACTTCAACCCAGCAAGGGCCTTTGATCTTTCTCTCCAGTAGGAAGGTCTCCAAAGATGAAGTGTTGCCCCCAAATATATGGGAGAAGGTGTGGTATTTCTTGCCAGTTGGTGGTGGTGCTATGGCTGCCTGTTAGGTAACAATTAGAAGCTTGTTAGATACAATTCTTAGCTGGAGAGAAGAGCTAACTAAGGGATCTAAAAATCAAGTAAAGTAATAGTTTTTTTGTCCTCAAAATGTGACAATTATGTTCAACCAGCGCAACCTATAAGTTTGTTAAATGAGATACCTTTTTGGTTGATTTGTGTTGACGAGTTATGTGACGATGTCTATATTGAATTATTGGTTGCCTGTTAAATACTTACCGAGTATCTGACTTCCAAGTAATCAGACTCGGCGGGTATGTCGGGCAGGTTGAAGCAGTAGTTCTTGGTGACCTTGCGGGACTTGAACTCCTTGAGGCCAAGCTCGCTGGCCACTGACCGGTTGAACTCCTCATACACATCCATCATAGTCACCTCATCATCAGTGTTCTCTAGAGTAACTGGGTCCAGTTTCTAAAAAAGTTATTCAATGTGGTTAATATCTAATTATATTATCTATCTTCTTTCGCGAATATGCCCGCGTTATTGGCGGATTTTACGAGGGCTGCTATTTATGTATCCGGAATAACAAAAATCTATAACCAAATATACTTTTATTGCTTTTCAAAATATTCCCCGTGATGTTCGATGTATTTTTTCATACGTTGAAACCAACTTTCGTAGCATTTTTTCCATTCTGTATCGGGTATCTCCAAAACATGCATTTTGAAAGCATCAACGGCTTCTTCCCGGGTCGAAAATCGGTGTCCACGTAATTTGTTCTTCACGCTTGGGAATAAATAAAAGTCGTTGGGTGCCAAGTCGGGACTGTACGGCGGATGACCCGTCAATTCGATCATTTGACTATTTAAATACTCCGTTGTTGCGGTCGAGGTGTGACAGCTGGCGTTATCGTGGTGAAGGATTATTCTTCGTTGTCGATTGTTCTTGCGTATTTCTCCAAAGACTTCTAGCAAGCAAATGGTGGTGTACCATTCAGAATTAACCGTTTTACGATTCTCTAGTGGTACTGTAGCCACATGTCCACTAATACCAAAAAAGCAGGCAACCATTTGCTTCAAAGTGCTTTTTGCATGAACAACTTTAGTTGGGTTTGGCTCATTTTGGAACACCCAAACCGTTGACTGCTGTTTAGTTTCGGGATCATACGCATATATCCAAGATTCGTCTCCTGTGTAGATATTATTAACAGCTTTTGATGTACCACATTTGTATTTTTCTATAATTTTTTTTGCACCAATCAACACGAGCCTGTTTTTGTTCAACTGTTAAGTTGTGCGGGATCCAACGAGAACATTTTTTTTTTACAGCCAAATGTTCGTGTAATATGTTATAAATACTCGTCATACTAATGCCCAGAAATGCCTCTATCTCGCGATATGTAACATATGACGGTCTTGCATTATTTGTTCGCGCACAGCATCAATATTTTGTGGTACAACAGCCGATTTAGGGCGACCTTCTTTAAAATCGTCCGCAAGCATACGACGACCACGATTAAACTCACTGAACCAGTGATACACAGTGGTTTTCGATGGGGCTTCCTCCCCAAAAGTCGACAAAAGTTGATCCATGCACTGTTTTTGAGTTAATCCACGCCGAAAGTCGTAATAAATCATAGCACGAAAATTTTCACGAGTCAAATCCATGGTGATGATAGACAATGAATTTTAAAAATGGCGCCACAATGTAAAAACAATTGACAGATGAATGAAACAAACTTTATTTTACAGCCAAAGAGTTCTATTTTTAAATGTTATAATTTCTTTTTAAATATTGTTTATGTAAGTGGCCAGTTCCGGATACATAAATAGCAACCCTTGTAGTATGTCCTTTGTGTCACAATTACTTTGTATTGTACTACTTTGGCATTTATAATGAAAAATATTTAAGAATATGATTTTTATATAAAAAGAACTTACATATTCCCTAGGTAGCAAGAACAACTGGCGATTTACATTCTTCACAACCAAACAACAAGACAAAGCCCCTGCTTTCTTATTAGAGGGATTGGCATACACTTTGCCAAACAGATAAACCACACCTGGCTTCACAAAACGGTCTTCCCATGCATCTAGCCAATAGAACCTCAATACCTTCTCCCCATTTTCATTAGTTTGCAAGGGCAGTGTGCCATCAGACTGTACCGAAGGTGCTACTTCATTTGTTCCACTCTGATCAGACCAAGTGCTTTCCAACATTTTCAATTCCTTTGGTAACTGTTTCTTTTCTGGAAATATTTCAAAATCGTCATTGAGGAATTCTTCAGCTACATCTGTAATAGTGTTGGTAGAAGAAGGCAAGTCTTCTTTCTTGACTTCCGAAGGCTGGGCAGTGGCATCATTACTGAAATCATCCTCAAAATCAATGTCCTGTGTCTGGAACTCTTCAATGTTTTGAGTAGCAGAATCTTCTAATTCTTTCTTAATATCTTTATCTATTTTCCATTCTGGTTTCTTTAATGGCTTTTCAACAAAAATTGGTTTCTCAATGGCCTTGGGTAACTTTTCAACTGCATCATTCTGCAAACATATAATAAAAAAATGACTTATTATTTTAAAAAATAATGATGCTTTTGATTTATTTGATGGTAAGTAATGCATAGGCCAAGAATATATTTAAATAAATAGACCAAAATAGAATATACAATGATTGAATACTTACAGTGCTCTCTTCTTTAGGTTTAACAGGTTCCTTATTAATAGTAGCAGCAGTAGAAGGCTTCTTTATAGAGCTGGACAAACTTTTAAAGTAGTTTTGAGCATCCCTCTTGCTAGACTCCACAATGTGTGTCTTGGTCTGCACTAGAGGCTTAGGTTTCACCGCTGAGGATGTGGCAGTGCCATCAAGATCTGACATAATGTCTGAAAGTATGTTGTCTTCTGATATTTTTACATCCTGGAATTTAAAATCTTATTATTTTAGTTTAATTCATGGATTTTTTTTAATAGCCTCTAGTTGTCCCACTGTTCATGAAAATAAAATATTAAAAGTGGAATCAAAAGAACAAACCTCTTTCTTTTTAGCAGGCATTGCTCCAATCAAGTTTCGGATGTTTCCCTTGCCAGGCTGCGCAGCCATTCGAGCCTTCCTCTTGAGCCCTCTGCCTGACTCTTTCTTGTTAGTAGCCACAAAAGAATCTTCAATCTCATCATCATCAAATATTTCTCTCCCATCTTCCACATAGCCTGTGCCATCTGTTGAATAAATATCACATGGATATTTTACTATCTATATAACAGTAATTTTGAACCATTACAGGCAAAAAGAAGATAACTAAGACCAGAAAGTTACAGTAAGACACGGGAAATAAATAAAACTAACCGTCATCTTCAATCCAGTCGTCCTCTTGGCGTTGTAACACACGCTCTGTGTACTCTCTCTCATCAACCGTGTCGTAAACATTCTCCATCTCGTCGACATCATATTTATGTTTAGAACCTTTGTTTTTCAGCTGCTTCAATTTCTCTAAAGCCGAGAAACGACCTTGCTTGTCGGTCTTCTGGCGCTTAGCCCGAGATGCAGCTTAAAATTTGGAAACAATGCAAAACGAGGTTAAAAATCTGATTTTGTATGTTATGGGTAGATAAGCAGGACTCTAACTTATATATAATAGCAGCCTACGCCTTACCTATTGAATCTGCCATATTGTTAAGTGTTTTAAGCTACTTTACATTTATTTATTACAGATTTTCCTGAAAATAATAAAATCACAAAACAGCCAACTTCATTTCATTCAGATTTGCTAGACTGACGTTTTGTTTTGGCGCGAGAATTAATAAAAAAAATACTATAAATTGTTTATGGTCTTGGATACATAAAAATTCATGACAAAAGTCTTTCGTCATTCTTTTGTCGACAAAATTTGATAGTTGTCGGCACCTCCCTATTCATTACACGATTTTTCGCGCCAAATTTATTGTCATCAGAACGCTTGCTTGTGAGATTTGTTGTTTTTCATATTTTTTGTGATTAGACGTTGTATTTGTGCAGTTTTTACTGATCACACATAACAAAATACACCATAATGGCTATGCGGGACTATGCGGCTGACAAAGGTAATGATAATTGTAATATTTTCAACTGAAAATGTTATTTATTGGACACGGGTGTTAATTACTTCAATAATTTTGCAGAGAGCTTTAGGAATTTCTTCGTTGATTTCTGCCAGACCGACAACGAAGGAAACAAGTTCTTCAAATACGCCGAACAGCTCACAAAACTTGCTCATCGCGAACAGGTAAATAGTTTGTTTTCTTTTTAGGTTATCTCTGTCAGTTTCTTGTTTGTATGGAATAGCTAATGTGTCGTGAGTGTTGTTGAATGTTGGCAGGTGGACTTCATAGTTGAGTTGGACGACGTGCTGGAGACGAGCGAGGAGCTGGCGCAGGCGGTGCGGCAGAACACGCGCCGCTACGCCAACATGGTGTCCGACGTCGTGTATGAGATGCTGCCTGATTACAAACACAGAGAGGTTGGCACATTATTATCTATTCTTCCAAATTAATCGTTTTCAAGATCTAGTCACTGGCAATCATACTAAAATATATGTACTTGCAATCATTCTGTATAGCAAGAATTATGTAAAAATATTTTTTCTTTACTCATCTATCAAACTTATCCTGTCTAGAAATAATATAATAAGACACTTAGTCCTGCCTGCTATTATAAATATTAGTTTGTACATTTTTGAATGTCCAGGTAGCAGCTAAGGATGCACTGGATGTGTACATTGAGCACCGCATCATGCTGGAAGCAAGGAACCACAGGATCCCTGGCGAGATGCGCGACCCGCGGAACAGATACCCTCCAGAACTCCTCAGGAGATTGTAAGAATATTAAACTGTCTGGAATATAATTGGTTAACATTTTTTTGCCTTAAGATATTAAGTTAAGAGAGTATGAGCCAGCATGACTTGATTGTGAATATTTATGCAAACAATTTCAATTAATAATAATTATGATTTGGTCTTTGATATTATTGCTTTTTTTTTCAGTGAGGTCTACTTCAAGGACCTGTCCACATGTAAATCTGTACCAATCAGAGAAGTGAAAGCGGAGCAGATTGGTAAACTAGTTACAGTTAGAGGCAAGTTAATTGCTTTTCCCTTTAGTTGACACTTCTATACCTTTTATTTTTTACTATCTACTTTCTGAAATCTTGTTCTTTTTTTAAAGTCAGGTCAGGCTTCATATATTATCTAATGTAACCCTTGTTTTATATTTGGGTTTATAGGGATAGTATATATTTTTTTGTGTTATTCTTTTATAATTGAATTGTTTTTTTTTAATAAATTTGTATAATTTGCCTGTCTGTAAATTTTTGTGTATTTTTAAAATTGATTTTTGTATATTGTGAAATAAAGTTTTCATCTATCTATCTAATTGCTTGATAATTTCATTCTGTATGCATTCTTTTTGGAATCCTTTTTTTGCATTCGAGAATTTCATTTCCGTTTTCTAAGTATTTTACTTGTTGAAAAGCAGCAACTCCGACTGCAACACTCAAAACTTCTTTCTTCTTTTTTTATTGGACGCATGTGTAGTTTCATTTTTATTTTACTGCCTTTTTCAGGTATCGTGACCCGCTGCACGGACGTGAAGCCCCTGCTAGTGGTAGCCACCTATTCGTGCAGCGCGTGCGGCGCGGAGACTTACCAGCCGGTGCGCGGGCTGCAGTTCACGCCGCCGGCCTCCTGCTCGGCCGACGACTGCAGACTGAACAAGACCGCCGGACAACTGCACCTGCAGACGCGCGGCTCGCGCTTCCAGAAGTTCCAGGAGCTCAAGATACAGGAACACGTGAGTAACAGTTGTTATTAGTTAATAGGGGATCGGACTGTTCATCATATTTTATGAATTATTTTTAAAGTTTAGATTAGTAGCAGATGATTCGCGAAAATAAAACAGAATCGGTTAAAAAACGAGTTTACAGTGATTTTTTAAAGTTTCAATATGTCTGTCTCTTTCAAAAACAATTTTTTGTATGGAGATTATATGGCGTTACTAACAAATGACGTCACAAGTGGGTATGTGCCTCTCTGTCTAATCTTGAATTTAAAACCTTTAAACTCGGTCAATTTTAATGATAGAGCAAAATTTCTTTTAGTGTTCGATAGCAGAAACTAAGAAGTTTCGGATTAATAAAAGCCTAAACCATTTTTTAGGAATAACCATGCCACTTAAACTATTAGACTTTGTCTTTTTTAGCATTGACTTCAACCTTTCTCATCGGCATTCAATATACTTTGTAGAGTATCAGACCCTGATTGTTTGTTTCCTGTCTCCAGTCGGACCAGGTCCCGGTGGGGCACATCCCGCGCCAGCTGGCGGTGTACTGTCGCGGCGAGGCGACGCGGCGCGCGCAGCCCGGCGACCACGTGGCGGTCACGGGCGTGTTCCTGCCGCTGCTCAGCTCCGGCTTCCGACAGATCACGCAGGGACTGCTGTCCGACACCTACCTGGAGGCCCACGTGAGAGCTTCCTACACGCTAGTAGTCGTTACATGGTCAACAGCTACTATGCTGAGCCCCAGACCCATTTGCACTGCATGTAATTATTTAAAAAATTTACCTACTTACTTTTTCTGTTTGTGTATGTGGCAAATAAACATCTTTTTTTTTATTTTTATTTTTTTATAAATAAACCAGTTACTCTCAAATTATCCCATGATGGTTATACTTTATATGAAACATACTTACAGAGTGTGACCTGCCTGAACCAAAGTGAGGAAGGCGATCTCTCGGACGCTCTGACCGAGGAAGAGCTAGCCGAGTTAGCTGACGAAGACTTATATTCCCGCATGGCGCGCAGCCTCGCGCCCGAGATCTACGGACACGAGGACGTCAAGAAGGCATTGCTGTTGTTACTCGTCGGCGGCGTCGACAAGTAAGGACATGTTGCCAGTATCTTCCTCTCTCTCATTTATTTAATGTTTTGTGAGGGTGGGACAAGTAGCGCAGGACCGTTCACGGTGGAAACCTATGGGGGAGGCCTATGTTCAGCAGTGGACTTCTTCCGGCTGAGATGATGATGAGGGTGGGACAGAAACGCTCTGATGCAATCAAAGTTTAGATGTTTTTGCCTGATGATGGTATTCCTACCTACATCTTAGCAATTTTGTAGGTATACTTTCTCTAAATTATCAAATTGTATAAATTGACAAACGTTTTAATCATTTAGATGATTTAAAAAATGTATTAACTTTTTCTATAATGAAGATATAAACTAAAAAGACAAGTGTACAATTACTCAGTCTTTGGAGTAAACTCCTTCCGGTGACACTCCATTACTGGCGGCTACCGTCAGCTTCTTGAATTTTAACTTAATTTTTCGGATGTCTTATTTAAGCGATGGTTGTTGATTTTGCCATCACTGATTATATATATGTATGTTCACAAAACGACTCAGTTCGTGGCAAAGTAGTTTACAATCTTGCCTTTTGTGTAAATATCCAATTTGTGTGCAGGCGACCAAACGGCATGAAGATCCGCGGTAACATCAACATCTGCCTGATGGGTGACCCCGGTGTGGCCAAGTCCCAACTGCTCAACTACATTACCCGCATCGCGCCGCGCTCCCAGTACACCACCGGCCGCGGCTCCTCCGGCGTGGGGCTCACCGCTGCCGTGCTCAAGGTACCAGCTTACATAGACCCCTGCGCTCCCAGTACACCACCGGCCTCAAGGTACCAGCTTACATAGACCCTCGTGCTCCCAGTACACCACCGGCCTCAAGGTACCAGCTTACATAGACCCCTGCGCTCCCAGTACACCACCGGCCTCAAGGTACCAGCTTACATAGACCCCCGCGCTCCCAGTACACCACCGGCCTCAAGGTACCAGCTTACATAGACCCCCGCGCTCCCAGTACACCACCGGCCTCAAGGTACCAGCTTACGTAGACCCCCGCGCTCCCAGTACACCACCGGCCTCAAGGTATCAGCTTACATAGACCCCCGCGCTCCCAGTACACCACCGGCCTCAAGGTACCAGCTTACATAGACCCCCGCGCTCCCAGTACACCACCGGCCTCAAGGTACCAGCTTACGTAGACCCCCGCGCTCCCAGTACACCACCGGCCTCAAGGTACCAGCTTACGTAGACCCCCGCGCTCCCAGTACACCACCGGCCTCAAGGTACCAGCTTACATAGACCCCCGCGCTCCCAGTACACCACCGGCCTCAAGGTACCAGCTTACGTAGACCCCCGCGCTCCCAGTACACCACCGGCCTCAAGGTATCAGCTTACATAGACCCCCGCGCTCCCAGTACACCACCGGCCTCAAGGTACCAGCTTACATAGACCCCCGCGCTCCCAGTACACCACCGGCCTCAAGGTACCAGCTTACATAGACCCCCGCGCTCCCAGTACACCAAAATTTAGTCAACAATCAACTAAGTTATTCTATATCAACAGCAGCGTTGCACGAGTCAAGCGAGACCCGTACATTTGAGTTGTGTGTGGATCCAGCACGTTGTAAGGCTGCTAGTTGTTGTGGAGCACCGCGAAGAGAAAGATCACACAATCGTAGTAAAAGTTGTGTAAAGTTAATATACGTAGTAACAGTTGTGTAATGTAATTTGGCGATTCTTTCCTTAAGATGTTGCTAGTTCGCGAGATGGTAATGCACTCAAAAGTTATTGTTGACCGTACAAGCGTATTGTGCTTTTTCCTAACCTAACTACCCTGGGAGTCTAACCTGGGATACTATACCTAGGTTATTATAAAGTATAACATGAGCGGTTAAGTGAATGGCTACCTACTGGATTAATGCTATCTGTGGCTGATTATTTCAATGACAAACACCGACAAAATGGAAATCCTTTCGAATGATGCGAAAGGATTTCCATACTTCGCGCGCGTTTTGTATAGGCAAACCGTCGTTCGCCGTCGATAAGTGTGGCCCGACCCTAAAAACGCAACTTACATAGTCTTTTTGTATCATATGGTCTACCGAAACTGGCATCCATTTGGATGCATCTAATATTTATTAGATATTTTTTTTTGTCGGTGTTTGTCATTGAAATAATCAGTCACAGATAGCATTAATAGTAGCCATTCACTTAACCGCTCATGTTATACTTTATAATAACCTAGGTATAGTATCCCAGGTTAGACTCCCAGGGTAGTTAGGTTAGGAAAAAGCACAATACGCTTGTACGGTCAACAATAACTTTTGAGTGCATTACCATCTCGCGAACTAGCATGATGATGCGAAAGGATTTCCATACTTCGCGCGCGTTTTGTATAGGCAAACCGTCGATCGCCGTCGATAAGTGTGGCCCGACCCTTATACTATGTTCTTGCGAATAAATATTATTTCTATTTACACAATAACAGTTTTGTTTATTGTACTAATAATAGCATCTGTTCCCCAGGACCCGTTCACCGGCGAGATGATGCTGGAAGGCGGCGCGTTGGTGCTGGCTGACCAGGGCGTGTGCTGCATCGACGAGTTCGACAAGATGGCGGAGGTCGACCGCACGGCCATACACGAGGTCATGGAGCAACAGACCATCAGCATCGCCAAGGTAGCGAAGTTCTTTAAAGATTCGAACATACAGTCTTAGTTTTTTGACATGCTATAAATACAAACTGTGCGTTGTGCAAGTTCTTTTTTCTGAAGGAATAGAGACTTTTACGCGTTAAAAGTATCTTGTGTGTTAATCAAGGTTATAAACTATGTGCCAAAATTCATCTAAATCTGTTCAGCTGTGTTTGCGTGATTGAATAACGTCTATTCATCTAAACATCCATGCTTGGTTGAAGTTAAAATCTTCTAAGTGGTAGGCGATATTGATAGCATTTCCATTTTGTCATCTGATCAAAGTTACAGATCGCGCCAAACTTCTAGATCGCTCTGAACACGGCACGATTCGATTTGCTACTGCAAAATATAGGTAAAAGCGACAACGCGCAATGCGCGAAGCAACTTCAGAGCGATCTAGAAGTTTGGCGCGATCTGTACGCCTTTTGATAGTTAGCTGCCCGCGAATTATAGCCATTTGCTGTTCTATATACATTTTTATTTATATTTTTCCCAAATCTTTGAATACTGTACTACATTAACTTATGAATGACACTTCATTACCTTGATCTTCTTTTTGCAGGCGGGCATAATGACGTGCTTGAACGCTCGCGTGTCGATCCTAGCCGCCGCCAACCCGGCGTACGGGCGCTACAACCCCAAGCGCACCATTGAACAGAACATCCAACTACCCGCCGCGCTGCTCTCGCGTTTCGACCTGCTCTGGCTCATACAGGACAAACCCAACCGGTCAGTACACAACCCCCCTCATCAGTGTGTATACAACCTTACCACTCAGTGAGTATACAACCCCACCCACCAGTGAGTGTATAATCCCATCCGTCAGTGTGTATACAATCCCACTCGTCAGTGTGTGTGTAAACAACCTCACCCCTCAGTGTGTATACAACCTCACCACTGTGTGTGTATACAATCTCATCTGTCAGTGAGTATATAATCCCATCCGTCAGTGTGTATACAACCCCACTCGTCAGTGTGAATACAACCTCAACCCTCAGTGTGTATACAACCCCACCCGTCAGTGTATACAACCCCACCCGTCAGTGTATACAACCCCACCCGTCAGTGTATACAACCCCACCCGCCAGCGTGAATACAATCTCACCACTCTGTGTGCATACTACCTCACCCGTCAGTGAGTATATAATCCCATCCGTCAGTGTGTATACAACCCCACTCGTCAGTGTGAATACAACCCCACCCGCCAGTGTGTATACAACCTCACCACTCTGTGTGTATACAACCTCACTTGTCAGTGAGTATATAATCCCATCCGTCAGTGTGTATACAACCCCACCCGCCAGTGTGTATACAACCTCACCACTCTGTGTGTATAAAACCTCACCCGTCAGTGAGTATATAATCCCATCCGTCAGGGTGTATACAACCCCACTCATCAGTGTGTATACAACTCCACTCGTCAGTGTGAATACAACCTCAACCCTCAGTGTGTATACAATTCCATCCGTCAGTGTGTATACAACCCCAACCGTCAGTGTGTATGAAGTTGTAGACAAAGTTTTGTACAAATTCTGGTTGGGATTGCTATCTTAGAAATAAGGTTGCCTTTTGACTCTTCTGTCCAAAATTTGGCCTTTTATTTATTGTTACCGTTTGGCGTCAATATTGTTGTTTAATTGTATTTTCTCTCCCCAGCGAGAAAGACTTAGAGCTAGCCAAGCACATAGCCTACGTCCACCAGCACTCCATCCAGCCTCCCAGCGAGATACGCGCGTTGCCCACGCGGCTCGTGCGCCGGTACATCGCCCTCACGCGCCGCAAGCAGCCGCACGTGCCCGAGGCCCTCAGCGAGTACATCGTCTGTGAGTATACTAACATAGCATTATTATCATCATCTCGGCCAAAAGTCCACAAAGGCCTACGCATCGTAAGAATGCCGTCCTGACAGCAGTCATACACGTACAAATTTTCTTCTGTCTCTTTTGCACACATTTGGTTTTCATATTTCCTGACTGCTGTCAGGACGGCATTCTTACGATGCGATTACTATACATACATATACTTGCTTTCAATAAATTCTGACAGTCTAATAAACATACCAATTTACAACGATTACTCTTTCTTATGTCTGAATGCTAATTCTGATTATATGCACATCGCCGATCCCGTTTTGTATAATAGCTAGCCTTTATGAGAATTCTACAATCCGAGTGTGTCATATGTAATCATATAAAATTAAAAATATTATAAGTTCTAAGGCCTATTATACGATAAATGATTACTTAGATGATAAAAACGTCTGGTCAACTGTTGTTCCAAATCAGCGGAGTAGATTGTAATTATGATTGTTTATATATTTAAAAGAAAAGTACAAAAAATACAATTCCTGTGGAGTTTCTTCTGGCCGTTCTTCTCCACAGAGGGCGTCCTTCTGCGACCGAGGGCGTACACTGGTAGTGAACGTGACAGCTTTGACGTCGAAAAATGATTTGTAAAAATCTTAATTCGAATAAAATATTTTTGATTTTGTTTTTTTTTTGTTCTACTAGCTTTTCTAGTTCTAACAGCCGCCGTGGCCGAGTGGTCGAGACTTCGACGCCTATTACGGAGGTTCCGGGTTCGATTCGCGTTGGGGACACAGTCAAGCAAAAATCTGTTTGTAAGACTTTCCCCAGTTTGGTTAGGACATTGCAGGCTGAATCACATGATTGTTCGAAAAGAAAGATGATTCCGTGCTTCGGAAGGCACGTTGAGCCGTTGGTCCCGGCTACTATCTAGTCGTTACATGAGCAAAGTCAGTGCCTCATGGGCCTTTGGCGGCTCTATAATACTGACAACCAGGGTTTGTGAGGTCGGTTGTGCCTTACAACCCACACGATGATGATGACTAGCTTTCTCTTCTGAGCGAGTCTTGACTTGTAGCTAGAGTTAAAGCTTGCTTGGCCTACTTCGTTCTTGCATACAAAGGTTAGGAAATCCTGCACCCTGCCAGTCAGAGAGCGACTGTGGCGAATTAATTTTATTATTTGTTGCAGCATGTTACGTGGAGCTCCGCCGCGAGGCCCGCAACGCGCGTGACGTCACGTTCACTTCGGCTAGAAACCTACTCGCCATCCTTCGACTGTCCACTGCTCTTGCTCGACTGAGGTATTATTATGAACAATATTTTATAACTGATCATATCTTTAAATATATCTTATCTTGTCTAGACTGTCCCACTGCTGGGCAAAGGCCTTCCTCTTCTTCTTCCATCCTTTCCTATCCTGGGTGAAGCTCATCCCGTCATCCCCTATGAGGCCGTCCACGCCCAGTCCCGCTTTAGCTTGGCGGCTCCATGCGGGCCGTCGGCGATTTGAGTTTTGGATCTTTTAAATATATATTTATGCTTAATGTTTATAGCTATAAAACGGCCAATCAATCGATAACTAATGCGTAACTAATAAAATGAGTTGTCTAATATCAACTACTTAATAGTGCGGTGTGACCAATCGAATGAGTTCGATCAAATACTATAATGCGATCAATAAGTTTATTAATATCAACAGTACGGCCAGTCAAATAAGTGGCAAGGTAGAGGTGGCCGAACAAGGTTGTTTATCCCTGCGTTCCGAGACGCGCCCTTTGGGATGGTAGTGTATCTGCCTCCGACGCATAGGGTCGCGGGTTCGAATCCCGCCCGGGGTAAACATTCGAGTGACGAGCACTTGTGTTTGCCTTGTGTCTGGTTGTTGTTTATCTATATATGTATTTATTTATATATTTGTGTAGGTATTTCAGCTGTCTGACACCCATAGTACAGGCTCTGCCTATTTTGGGGTCGGATGGCCGTGTGTAAGATGTCCCCATATATATTTTTATTTTATTTATACATTTTTTTTGCATTTCTGATCGCTGACGACGCTGAAAGTCTGGTTCGGAATGCGCCCTATGTGTGTTGTGGCAGCAACTGAAGGTGTGTCGTGTGCAGGTTGTCGGACGTGGTGGAGAAGGAGGACGTGGCGGAGGCCATCCGGCTCGTGGACATGTCCAAGCAGTCGCTCACACACGCCGAGGACGTCTCGCACAGGTCTGTACACACAATCACTTAACACTTACAGCTTTGTAGTGCGCCGTAAAGATCCTTACTAATATTTGGATGTATGGATGTTTGTTACTCTTTCATGCAAACTGAACGGATTTGGATGAAATTCGGAATAGAGATAATTTGTCTTATTCTTATTCAGTATTTCTTGTCTTATTCCCACGGGAAAATCTTACGCAACGCGAGCGTAGCCGCGGGCGCTCCTATTAAATGAATGGATGATGAGGTGATCCAATCAATTCATATAATTACGGTGTCTCTTGGTACTTACGGGCTAATTGTGTAGGAGGACCCAGCTAAAACATAATTAAAACGAAAACTATGTAATGTAATAGATAGGGGATCGAACTGTTCCTAAATTTACCATATTTTATGAATTATTTTTAAAATATAGATTAGTAAGACGATTCGCGAAGAAAAAAACAGAATTGGTTGAAAAACAAATTAACAGTGATTTTTATAGTTTCAATATGTCTGTCTCTTTCAAAAACGAATTTTTGTATGGAGATTATAATATGGCGTTACTAACAAATGACCTCCAAGTGGGTATGTGCCTCTCTGTCTAATCTTGAATTTCAAATCTTTATAACTCGGTCAATTTAAAAGAAAAGAGCAAAAGTTGTCTTAGTGTTCGATAGCAGAAACTAAGAAGTTTGGATTTATAAAATAAAAAAAAATCAGTCCGATCCCCTATTGTATGTCGTCGTACCGTTTGTTTAGGGGAGTGACGGCGACGGACCGCATCTTCGCGATCGTGCGCGACGCGGCGGGCAGCAACCGCACCGTCAAGGTCGCCGACGTCATCGAGCGCTGCGTCGACAAGGGGTTCAAGCTCGGCCAGGTAACGACCTATGGTCACACACTTAGTATCCTATTACTGGTCACGATTCACACAGTCACGCTTTCATCTTTTAAAGATTATTTCTCCATAAATGAATAGGCCTTATTAAAATAGAAATGCACCTTAGAGTCATAATATAAAAACTGTTACTCAAACGTCGATGAAAGTAATTTGTTTTTTCATTAGTTGATTGTTAATTTTTTACACACATTTAAAGAAACATAACTGCACTATTTTATAACTGCACTATCTGTACTTTACATTTTCTAAAGGGATAGGAGATGGCCATCCTAATATTAGAGCTGTCAAATATCGAATTTGAACCTAGACGCGTTGATTGCACAATTTTAGAGAGCACGTAAAACGACAGACTTAAAAATCTCTTAATCTGACAGCTATGCCTTTATTTTAGGTTATCATTCATTCAAAATAATATCATTCGTTCGTCTGAATTCATCACCTTTCTTTCATTGGTCATAAAATCGAAAAGGATAGCTGGATTTTAAAATTAGAATTAGTAGATGACTTCCCGAATCGAGGCCACTTAATACTTCGAATTATATGCTAAAAGACGTATAATAATGGGTCGTTTACCCCAATTTAGCTTATCATAGATTCAAAACATAGTTCATTTCCTATCACGAGAAAGACCCTAATATTTTCTATAGCGTTGACAACAGGCAGAATAAATAAAATTCTGACAGACCCTAGATCATGAGATTAGTATCTCTATCTGCAAATGAGCGACAAAACGTAATACAAATCAGGCTCATTAGCTATACTCATAAAAACTTTGTTATGCAGGTGGATGCTTGTATCGAGGAGTACGAGAACCTGAACGTGTGGCAAGTGAACCAAGTGCGAACCAAGATCACCTTTATGTAGACTCCGCCTTATCTCTTCATATTCTGATAGTATTAAGTGTACCAGTGTGCTTGTTCTTATTGACGATTGGTCTGTTATGTACGACGGTTTGTATGACCACGTTTGCGATGTGAATGGATTATGTTGAATTAAATAAATAAGATATTTTTAAATTACAGTTTTTTCTTTTACATCCTTCAGCAATTCTCTATTTTAGAGAAATTCCATGCTCCTGTGTACAAGTGTATTCCTAACAGTTAGATTCCAATGACAGTTCCAAGAAAAGACAAAAACACGCAATACACGCAGTCTTCCTCTATGATAAAGTTTTTTTTCTCATACATGCATAAAGGCATGTGGTTTGTGTGGCGAAACACGATCTCTGGTGAAACTGCGAAACTACAAGATGAGGTGTTAAGGTCCTAAATCTGAAGCAATGCTATAAGGATATCTAAATGAGATAAACGTTTGTTTTTGTTTAAAATTATTACTGTCATGTCATTTTCATCATTATTGTGTGTAAGGTCGATGAAAGTGGAACAAGATTTATGAACATGACTTGTTGCTGATATTATAGGTATAGCTCGAATCGAATCCAGTGGCACCCTTATACCTATCGCATCGTAAGAATGCCGTCCTGACAGCTGTCATACACGTACAATTTTTTTCTGTCTCTTTTGCAACCATTTGGTTTTCACATTTCCTGCCTGCTGTCAGGACGGCATTCTTATGTGTTCTTACGATGCGATTACTATAGTTAAGAGTTTGATAGTTCAACCGAATGCCCACGTTATTTAATCTTGTGGCTCTGTACCTATTTTGCTTTATTATTATCTACCATAGTCCGCTCTAAGCACCACACTGCACTAAATAGCTGTAAATATTCTACCCCGCTGACTGTGCGAAGATTGCTAACGACCCCTAAGATTAATGCATCTAGTCTGAACTAGCAGAAGCGAATAAGCATCGCGTTTCACAAAAACAAGCCTCTAGCCAGAAATCTTATTCATTACTGGAAACATTTTCCTGTAGGTGTATCAGGGGATGTTCCAAGTTTTGGCAATGATAAATCTTGCGGAGTGGAAAAACTCCCGCTAAAGGTAAATACTAACGTCAGGCAGTCGCACGTGCTCTGCTGTTTATTGCAGGCGTCCCTAATTTATTACCATATTTTCTACTTAGGCCTACAATGCGGCATTTCTTTGAGGCGGATTGAGACAAACTGCTGCCCAACTTCAATGTGTACATGCTGCCGAAAGAGAAGATAAAAGAGGTGGGGAAAGAAAAACGATTAAAGAGAAACGTAAATTATTGTTAACAATGCTTGATTCTTCGAATGATTATCTTGAGAATAATCACAAACTAAAACTAATATTTTAAACATCTTAAACGCATCGATCGATCTATCCAAGGAACTCGTACGTATCACTTTGATTAGCAGAGGTATTTGCATTTAAGAACTTCAAATATGGAATTTGATATTGGCATACTCGTATCTTGAACTTCAAAAGTTATTAAAGTTAGAACTTCCGTGCGGTGCCATGCAGACGGCGGCATTTCTATTAGGTACCCACATTTGTGAAGTGAACCAAGTTCAACTGTATTGGCAAAAAGATGATAGTTGTCGAGCCAGCCAGCCCCATTAGAATAAATATCTTAGGTATACTCGTAACCTTTGAACTTGTTTCGTTGTTAATTAATATTAAAGTAACTTTCATTTTTTGTTATATGTAATTTAATATTTCATCTCTCATGCACTGAAAGTAGACCAATAATGACCCCAAAGAAAGGATGTAAGTCCAACTTACATCCCAGGGGATGTAAGTAACTTTGAAATTCGAACCTTTCTTTTTACTATTTGCATAGAAAATTTCACACAATAAATGGCAAAGGAAGGACGTACGTACAACCTAGATAATTCTACAATTAATTTTATTCCGATAAAAAAGAAAAAAAATGCTTGCATATAGGTACTTTGTTTAAGCAAGATGAATACAAAATTCGCGTATTTACCTACAAATACCAATAAAAATATTAATAATTTATAAAACAAACAATTATTCCTTTAAAAAATTACACGACCGCGAACCATTAAAAAACGGAAAGAAAATGTTGGTGAAAAAAATATTGCTAATTTGTAAGTTATGTTTATTTTAACCATGAAATAATAAAAATAAGTTGATTTAGGCTTGTGCGGGAATTTCTAAAATCAATACACAGTACACAGTGATTTCAATAAAAACCAACTGAAAATGTACCAGTTTGTGTGTCAAATAGGGTGCGGGGCACTAATATGGCGCGCAATGGTATGTAACCCATACTTATATATTTTTTACAAACTGTTTTGTTTGCTTTCCTCGCACTCTAGATGAAAAGCAGAGTGTTCACCAGGTGGGAAAGATCAATTCCACCCTCACACTATTAGCGCCCTCGCTACGCTCATGCGCCAAAATACTACGGGTGTAATTGATCGCTTTCACCCCTTGGTTAACAATCTACTATTACGTAGCTGTTCTCTTTTTAAGATTTGTCTTAGTAATGAACTAAGTTACCTTTATCACGAAAAATGTACAGTTTTGTAGACATAGAATGTGTTAGGTATGGGTACATACCTACGCCTCTTTGCCTCTTTGGCTGTTACTGGCCACTTATATTTGAATTATTTTTGAGAATGGACAATGAAGTTTGTCAGATGAAAAAGAGTACTTTTTGTTTAGACTTCGATTGTATAACATCAACTAAAGAAAAGTATCTTCAGAATTCCCGGAGTTTAATTGATAGACGCCTACCCCACCGCCGCACAATGCGTTATCAAATCAACGAATATTCTTAGTTAGTTTTTTTTAGCCCGCAATGAAATGCAGACAAATTTGTACTCGTAAATACATATTATTGTACTTGTAGTTTCGACATCTGAGGAAGTGAGTTCGCGCGACACAGTTTCCAGTTGTCAACTCGGTTGTACTCGTAGTATCCAACTACAACACCGCTTGGGCATTGGAGACAGACCGCGATGATGTTACGTACTTAATATATGCTCGGAGCTATATGCCATTGTTCCCCATCCCGCTCATATTTTACACCGCCACTGCTACCTACAGCTTTTGTTATGTCTATAGTTTGTCGCCGGCGGATGTTCTTTGTCCTTGCACTAAAATGCTTAGATTGATTGAAATAAAAGGTGTGTTGCAAACGTGCGCCTGAGCCATGAATCTTCCGCATGCTATAAATCTTTAACATTTGCGAAAATCTAGCAGAAGTAGACGTAGAGAAGCGTAGCGGTCGTCGCGTAGTAGCGTAGGTTATTTATTTATTTATATTAGGAAGATTTACAGGCAAATAATCGGATAGAATAACAGAAATAGAAGAGTAAGATGCTAACAAATCTCCACCAATAGAATATAATACGTAGATAGTCGTCATGTAATACATTATGTAATGAAAAATGCATATCAATAGGTTTCTCCTATCCTCATCAGATCATTCAAAATAAACGTATGTAAGTATAATCAGCAATGTACATAACATATCTGTAATATTTATATTTTTTTTGTTAAAATATGGAACTTTCAGTCCGTGGCTTAGTGGGGCCCGCTCACTCGAGTTATATCAGTTTTCATGAATATGTGCTATGGAAACTGAGCTAACTTATCCATACATACAACTCGGACTAGTACCGCACGTATGCAGTCAGAGTAATGGTTCACAGTTCGCAGCTTTGAACACGGCCACAGGCAGGATTACATAAGTGATGCCGCTGCGAATGAAAATATCTACTAGACATGAAATAGAGCTCTTTCATACGCTTCATGCTTTGAATTTCTAAGGAGTTGAGCAACTAGAGAAGTAAAATGTCTGAACGAAGGCAGTTTCAGGTACTATATTTTTCGTCACCGTTCACTTCCGTCTGCTGTGCAGTCCAATATACGAGCGATTGAACCTTTTGTTCAGAGAAATGTCCAACAAAAAATATTTAAGAAAACAAAAACTATGCTTAGCGGCTTATGAAAGTCCCTGAACCAAAAAAATAATTAAGTTGAAAAAGTTTTATATGAAAGCTATGAAAGAGGTAAAACATTTCGGTTGATTGGAGGGACCCGAAGGAGGGACAAACAAACAGTCGGGAGCTAGCTATTTGCTACGCACCTATACGTCTAGTAAGAGACGATTATAGAGACCAAATAAGTTTTAAATAATTTGTGACTGCAAACATTCTGATTACATAATTAAATCACATTAATATTATACACGTGTGGTGACGGCAGAGAAGAATACATTTTGTCACCATCCCCTACTCTTCCCGTCGGTGTCGTAAGAGGCGACTTAGGGACTACACATTGAACAGGGAACGGGCAGCAGCGCTCTCTGATACAGTAACCTTTTAATCTGCGATCTCCAACCCGCCTGCCAAGTGTGGAGATTATGGCAAAACCCTCCACTTAAGTGGAGGAGGCTCATAGTCCAGCACTGACTGTAACGGGCCATTGATGTTGATGTTGAATATTATAACGGGCTGTTGATTTGATTTTGATTTGAATATTATAAATGTGAAAATATATTTGGATGTTTGGATGTTTGTTCCGCCTTCACGCTTAAAGTACTCAACGGATTTTGATGAAATTTGGAATGGAGATAGTTTGTATCCTGGATTAACACATATTAAACTTTTTACGGGAAAATCCCCACGGGAAAATCTTACATAACGCGAGCGTAGCAAACAAATGCGCTGAAAACAGGGAGCTATTAACGAGAATCACTCACAATTTTATTTCAAGATGTTACGTGTTGTTAAGCTTGAAAAATATGTGGCTCTGACAACAAGGGTTGTCGCGCAATGAATTTTAAGGACCGGGAGGCACACCGACCCTTCAGGCTTTATGCTTTTAATAAGCCTTTCTCCCTGAATTAAGCCCTTTTGACAAACCCTACCTTCATTTGGCTTTCAAATATTCAGCAAAATTATAATAACTGTGTACCTAATTTAAAATTCTGAAGGTGTTTTAGGAGTATAATTCCTAGTGTTTAGACTGACCTAAATAAATGTGCGCTGATTTCCTATTAGAATAGAACACTCGTATTCGCAATTGAAATTAGAACTTTTGTACCTACGTTTTATGTAAGTATGTAAAAATATCACAAAATATTTTGAAAAATATTTAATACTGTCACTGTCAAAAGTGTACCTAAGCTACGAGTATTCATACTTACGAGACCGAAATTCAATATTTTTTTGCAGAAATAGATTAAGATATCTCTACCATCATTGACACCCAACAGCAAACACTTGAACTGGACAAGCTGAAGCAAAGCTCTCTTCGTGCGCCTGCTTCGAAGACTAGCGTGCGACTGCGCGGGTGGCGGTAGGGCAAGTCGAAGGCTGGCTCGAGAGCAGGATGCGATGCAGGCTGCGCCGGAGCAGGTTCCTGCGGGACGCTGCGGCCCGCGCATTCCGATCTCCTGAGTCACCAGACTAAGCCGATTCTGATACCCGAATGACAGCTTGTACGGGCTAGTAAGCATTCAGGAAATTGTACTGTCGACTGTTGATCTTTATTATGTAGTGCTACTACAATTAACTACAACATCTTGGATGTGACTCAGGCTGGCTGGACAATTCTTTCAAATGAGCCGCATTTAAGTAGGTCAATACACAATTTTAGGTGACGGCTAATCACGCTTATTTCAGTTTATGTGACGCTAGAGAACCCGAGATAATCGAACGCAAACGTGTCCAGCCAGCTTGAAAACCGCTTTTCGCATGGTCTCTCAATCTCCGAACAGAAGGGATTCTAAGTATTTCTTGCTTATTAATGCTGGCGTTGAATCTGCGCTGTCTGATGGTCTACGGCTTCCAAACCTTTTTCTATACCTATCGAATGCCGTCCTGACCGCTGTCATACACGTACGATTTTTTTTCTGTCTCTTTTGCAGGCATTTGTTTTTCATATTTCCTGCCTGCTGTCAGGACGGCATTCTTACGATGCGATACTATAAACTGATATTAATTCGATTTTAATACTACGTTCTTAAAAGATATTTTATTTGTAAATAAATATAGCGTGGTACGATGAACTTATCCTTACTAATATTATAAATGCGAAAATTTGTATGTATGGATGGATGTTTGTTACTCTTTCACGCAAAAACTACTGAACGGATTTTGATAAAATTTGGAATGGAGATAGCTTGTAACTTTTTATGGGAAAAAACCTTATTCCCACGGTAAAATCTTACATAACGCGAGCGTAGCCGCGAGCGGACCACTGGCTTATAATAATAATCCAATAATGCAAGAGCAGAAGAAGACTCCACAGATTCCGCCATTGTGTTAGGGAACTCACCCAAAAAAATGTAATGACGGATCTAAGTGATGTAATAACATCATATGGAAATAAATAATTTTGACTTTGACTTTAATGCAAAAAAGCAAGCAATGTAAATCAGACCGCATCCGTGTATACGCGCATAGTTATCTAAATAAGTCAGCATAATGTCGGGGCAGGGAGGGATTATGTATGTATGGGTGATTGAAAGCCGATAGAGATCGTATCGCGCCGTGGAAGATAATTAGAAGCGCATGACGTTTCAATGATTTGTTCGAGCCTTCTGTGAAACCGGCCCATTCAACCGTGTCCAGCCATTCTAAACTTTTTGTATCCTTTTTATTCGTTTATCGTTGAATATTCTGGACACGAGAATTGGATAGTAACAGCGATATTAAAAGCTACGAGCGAGCGAGCGTTAAAATAGAATTTGTAGTTATCTGAATAGGAAAGGCCATTTTAATTAATTTGTTTGTTTGCACGTTGTTATACAGTATAGTTGCTCAACAATTTTAACAATCCTAAAGTTTTCATTCGCCTGTTATCTACTATAACGATTATTGAATATTTGGTTGTTAATTTTGATTAATCAGTCATTAACATTTGATTTAAAATATTTGTTTCGCAATACTTACTGGCGTAGCTAACACATTAAATATATAAATGTAATAAGCTCTTTAGATTAGAATCGAATATAGCTGGCTGGAGCCTACACTACTACTACTACTTATTTATAATATCAACTATATATCCGTCCATACTGGGTGCTGGCTGCAGCATAATGGTAGCTTGGTATAGGAAACCCACAGGAAACCTGACGAAAACCGGCGCTCATTATAAAGCCGGCTATCAATAAAAATATGACACCTTTATGATACGGCACCTTTATCATATACGATGCGAGGACTGATAAAGATATAAACTCCTCGCCGCGGCTCTATCTCCGCACATAAGCCAGGGTGGGAACTGCTCCGTGACGAGCTGGGAACCACTCTGCTTGTGTACTTTATGAATTCTTGGTTTTTGATTTACGAGGCTGCTACATACTTCATTACATAAAGAAGGAAAATTGATATTTTCTGTTTAGTACTGTAGGTAAGTAAATTTTACGTCGACTATCTCGATTCCCCGATGATGGAACACTCCGTAACAAACAAATCAACCCCCGCTCGTAAACCAGGAACAATCTCGCCCCGGAGCCCCGGAGCCCCGCACCCTTTCCTCTCCATCGTAAATAAAACATCTCACAAAGAACTGGGACAGATTTTCTTTCTATTTTCTTTCGCCGGATCTCCTTTGCGCGAAATTAATGATTCCGCTCAGGCTTACAATAGGAAAAATATTTATTTTTCTTAACTGACCCGTAGCCGCAGATCGCGGAGTCTGCTTTGGAAAACTTGCCGGGCTTTCCTGTCGTAACGACGAGGTTTATAACAATTGTGAGTGTTGTGGGAATAACTCATTCACAGCTTGATGCTGCACGGATTTAATGGAATGTGTCGGCATTGTTTGTGGAAGAATGGGATTCCAACGTGGAAATGATTAATTGTAGGCGATTGGACGGTTCGGGCGCGGACGCAGGTGGGGTGAATTAGCGCAGGTAGAAATCGGACGGCTGATGCTCATTAAGAGCTCTCAATCTCGATAAAACGCAGTCTTTACTAAACTATAACTTCCACAACATACATTGCTTGTTAAGACTTTAAAGCACAGTTGTAACGTTAAATAGCAGACAATGGACAGCAAAATGCTTACATGAGCATCGACTACGGAACAGAAATATGCCATCAAAAACATAACTTGTAAAAAAACCAAGTCTCGCACGCAACTTAGTCTACCGTAAAAAGTTGTGAGATCCATGTAATACCAAGTCGGTTAATTTATTCAGTCCCTACTTAAGAGTCCTTCTGTCTTAAGTTATTACTTAATTAGCTCACCTAACAACATCTTATAGTGACCAGATCAATATTAAAAATCTCTTATGTTTTAAATAAATACATAGATTGACCTGGCAATCGCATGAAAACACAATGTATCTCACAAGTAATACATTATTATATTAAATTTGATTGTTTAGTGCGATTGCCAAGTCAATCTATGTATTTATCGCATGAAAACATAATGTATCTCACAATTAATACATTATTATATTAAATATGATTGTTTAGTGTGATTGCCAAGTCAATCTATGTATTTATTTAAAACATAAGAGATTTTTAATATTGATCTGGTCACTATAAGATGTTGTTAGGTGAGCTAATTACGTAATAACTTAACTTTAATTAACTTACGACAGAAGGATTCTTAAGTAGGGACTGAATAAATTAACCGACTTGGTATTACATGGATCTCACAACTTTTTACGGTAGACTAAGTTGCGTGCGAGACTTGGTTTTTTTACAAATTATGTTTTTGATGGCATCTCATTTCTTTTTGTAGATCGCATGAAAACACAATGTAAAAATGCACACCTACGCTCCACTGACCCTACACCTAACCTACACCTAACCTACACCTACCCTATACCTACCCTATACCTACCCTACACCTATCCAACACCTATCCAACACCTACCCTACACCTACCCTACACCTACCCTGCACCTCTTATTCAATTATATTCCATTATACAGGTACACTGATTCATTTACTGCAAATGTAACTTTGTAATCCTATATAATGCCCCAAGATTTATATGGGATTACAAAGTTATCTAGCAAATGATGTATCTAGAAAACTGGGCCGAAATTGCAAAATGTTTTAGTTTTTCCTTGGTTTATACACTAAACACTAATTCCATTCTAAATTTGAAGCTTCTATGTCTGCTAGAAGTGCCTTAGAGTTTTGATGATCGGTCAGTCAGTCAGTGAGTGACAAAATTAAGAAACTTTGACTAGTTATAATTCATAAACTACTGGTTCAAATTGATTGAAATTTGAAATATACCGTATTTATACAATGCCTGTTTGGTTACTGAAAACTCAGGCTTCTAGTTTTATCCACAATGAAGTTATAGGGGGGTCGAAAATGGCCTGAACTGCTTCGAGAAAAGTATGGTACGGCCGTGCCGCTTTTTTGCTCGACTTGGCGGGGACACTGCCGTGCCCCCAGATAAAATTATACGGCCAATCGTGAGAGTGCCCAATGCCGCCGCCGCCGGTGGCGAATGATGACGATGTATTTTGAGGTTTTATTCAGAGTCGAAGTTATATGCATATTTTAATGGTTATCTATTTAAACAATTCTGTGAACACGACAAGAAAAATTGAAATGCGACATGGGAAGGCATATCGCTTCAGTTGATTTGGGTTCAATCAAATTTTATTAGCGACGAATAATGAGTTCAAGAAGCTTCGATATATTTTTATTAAACGAAGTACTACTATTGCGACGAAAATTAATTCTGTAAGTAACGTTGATCATTATAGCTCTTCACCATGTTTTACATTTAGGTACTTAGTAATAACACCATGAAGTCCAACATTTCGAATTTCGCAATTCATGCCTGACTGCGTGCTTCTCAAAACAGATGTTAATCTTTCCACATGTAGTAGTATCTATGTTTTTGTATTATTTTGTAGATTTAATCCGTATTTAAACTTATTTAAATGTGGTGTCAGAGTGGGATTTAGCAGCGGGACTGTGAGTCACGGCGCAGTGGCCGGCGGCGCGGCGCGGTGAGTCTCAAAGCTTGTTTTATTAGCGAGATTTTTCACGGCGAGCGCCATTGTGCGGGGTTTTTTTGGACGTTTTTTCGAACGCCTCGCCGCTAATCGGACCTGTGTTGACTTGTCGCGACACGCCCGTCATTCTCGAGGGGTACTTTTGCCAAATTAATTAGAAGGTAGGATCTTGACTACCTACTGAAGTGGACCTTACTTACCTCATCATCATAATTTGTGCCATGGCGGCTCAATAACTTTGGTATCAGGGTTAGAGAGGTATCGACCTTGCAACCCTATACTTATATCGTGTAAACGATGTATCTCCTTAGGTGTCTTATTTGGTAAACAAACCACTTACCTCGACAAAATCTCAAGTTTACGGGCTGATCACACTATAGAACTAGCCCAAAATATTAATACACCTGAAACAAACACTTATCAAGCATTCACTCACAAATTCTGTTAGAATTAATCATCGTAATCGAAAACTTAAGTTTTTCGCAAAATTATCAATAAATCGTTCTAACCTCAAACCATATTTCGATTGGGTATCTCTACATTATCTTTGGATTTTAGAGATGAGGTATATCACGCACTCATACACAATTCAATTATTTAATCGGAATAGACTGGTTGAATCTTTAAAAATATAAGTAGACAGAGAAAAATAGATTCGACAAATAAGTGGTCAGACGTGACGTCTCTATCCATTGCAATTAAAAAATGTATGTTAAATGTTATAATGAATGAATCACGGGCGCGTTCCGATACACGCTTAAGTGACTTTCGAATCAAACTGTCAGCACCGTCAGCGATCAGATTGTATGGGTTTCGCCTGCTGACAGTGATTCGGTACGCGCTTTGAGTGCGCTAAAATCGATTTCAGCGCGTCTCGGAACGCAGGGCACATCGATTCCTTTATTTGCGCGACCCCTTATATCAGGGCTGCCAGAAGAAATTTTAGTGTGCAAACTATGTTCTTGTAATTACAAGACAAGTATGTGGGCAACATAACAACAATCATAATTTGGTATCTTGTTTAAAGCTGATCTGATGATGGAATTGCGTTGCGAATATGCGCAGTGTGATTGGCTCATTATTTCGTCGAGTCGACTCGGCGTAGATATTTTGTCTTGATTCGATCGAAATCGAATAACGTGTGCGCGCTCTTCTAGCAACCCTGCGTTCCGAGACGCACTGAAATCGATTTAAGTACCCGTAATCGCGTTCCGAATTACTGTCAGCTGTCATAACTCATACTTTTTTGCTTTGCCGCCGCCGCCGCCGAACCTCGAGTTGCGACTCGAGTTGGCTACCATTTCAACTCGACCTACTCTAGACAAAGCGAGTTAACCCATCACTAAAATAAATACGTCAATGATGACAAATTAGAGTAAGAGATATACGACGTAAGATATTCCGAAATGCTTGTAATTACCAATTACAATTAATCACCAATTCAATTACATTCAATTAAATCAATGAAATCTATTATTTGGAAGCACTATTTTGTGTCTATGGTCACCTTATCGCCATGTTTGTTTACCAAATAAGACACCTAAGGAGATACATCGTATATAAGTAAAGTTTATATACCATCTAATAAGAAGTCAATAACATAAAGTCTAGCTTTAGTTACATACACGTACTCGGGATACTATGATAGCAACTGCGTGCTCACATACACGATATCCATCCAACCAATAAATATTTACTTTATTACACTCTTCTTACCTATTTATTATATGCTGTAAAGTATTCACCAGGCTTCCCAGACACATCAAAGAAGCCTATTCTCTTGCACTGAATTAATGCCCGGCGATATTAAATTATTCAGACAAAAGCTTTTGTGAGCTTTCTAGACATTCCGTCCCTACTCGTGTTTCAAAGCTACATCAAAGGAACAGAATAAACTATCTAGTCTAGACTTTGATCTATAGCAAAAATATATCTTTTTAGAATTATAAAGAGGTGATAAAGTGGTGGTGGGGGTAAGAAAGTCCTTGAATGGAGACCACGTACTGGCAAGCGCAGTGTGGGACGGCCACCTACGAGATGGACCGACGACCTGGTGAGGATCGCTGGGTCTCGTGGATGCAGGTAGCTACGGACCGGTCGCGCTGGAGTGCGATTGGAGAGGCCTATGTTCAGCAGTGGACTTTAACAGGCTGATATGATGATGATGATGATGATGATAATAAGTTTTAGCCTACTTTTTACCTAAAGTTCTGTTACCTAATAAGTTTTAATAATTAGTTTTAAAATTATGATAGTTCAACCTATCAAATATTTGCACACTCTATCTTTCATCACATTTTTTCATATCATATTGTAAGACTTTTGTTTACCTACATGTATACTTGTGAATAAATATATTATCTTATCGAATCTTATCTAGGCTTTTTCAGTGATAGTGGCCCCAAGTCGGGAAGTCATGGTCTAATACTAATTTTAAAATTCAGTTATCCTTTTCGTTTTTATGACCAATGAAAGAGAGATGATGAATTCAAATGAACGAATGATATTAATTTTAAACAAATTATAACCTAAAATAAGGGCATAGCTGTTAGATTTATAGATTTTTAAGTCGCAGTGCTCTCTAAAATTGTGCAATCGACGCGTCCTAGGTTCAAATTCAATGTTTGATAGCTCTAATATTAGAATGGCCATCTCCTGTCCTTTTCCAATCTTTAAAAGGTAAAAAAGGACGGATAAACTTAAATTAAGCATTAGAGCGTGACATTGAGAATTAGCTTCAGTATTCTGTGCTTCAGTGTAGAATAAAATAATGAATAAAAAATCGCGATACACGTAAGTCTTGGTGAAAAAAAAAGGTAAAGGTAATTTGAAATAAGTATATTATTATGTGTTTTGAATAATATGTAAAATTGATTTAGTTAGATCCTTGTTTTTATTTTTTAATTTGATGTACCTGCTTAGAATATTTTAGTAAAATATTAATGTGGAAATAAAATCCCTAATAGTCTTTTTGGGGACATATAAGACAACACAGGCAGGCATCACAAGAACTACTCTTGTTTCAGGTCGTCAGAACTCACTTGCTTCAATCATAATAATAGTGTGGAAATAATTTGATTCCAGTTTACTGCTTGCTCACTACAACGAACGAGAGAAGGAATTTTACGACAAGGATGGAACGGGCGGAATGTGCGTTTGTTTTTACGATCCAGCCACCAAAGTGATTTAAACCTTTTACCACAATTCGCTTGTAAACCCCCGTCAAGGGATAGTGTTTTGTCTTTTCACTTCAAGGAGGTTATAAACTTTAAAGTGGCAGTTAAAATTCTGAGATCAAAGAACTGATAGTAAGTAAACATTATCAATGCAAGAGAAAATACTACTAAACAGCTAAAGTAACTTGTTGACAATATTACTTACATAGCTATTTGTACCATGAAAGCTTATGTTAGTGTTATTAGTTGACTACAAAACCATTACATCAGTGAGTATGTAATCAGCGTAGGTGTAACTCCACCACCCTCGTCCTGTACAGCCTTTTTAAGTATTCATAGCTTCAATAGTTTATACTTAAACTTGAATAATAATGTACTGCATCTGCAATTGAGGCGGTAATTCGATGTATACCACGTTGTCTGTGTAAATTTTAGCCATTTGCATTACAAACACAAGAAGAAACTAAAATTAAAGCTTCAACCGCACAAGCTAGGTAAGTTCCTTCCTACATTTTTGTTTTCTACTTTTTTTTATATATATTTTTACATATAACTACTTAACTAGGTACCTATATAGCTTTTTCAATAACATATGCATAATTTTTACTATTGATCGCTGATCGACACGATGCGCGCTGCGCGTACGCCACTCTCCGCATACAAAAGACATCAACGCGCGCAGCGCAGTGTAGTGTATTACTATTAGGAAGGTTAGGTACTAATAAACGGTTTAATTTGAAACAACAACCCTATAAAGTAGCCAGTAGTAATCATAGCATTTAACAGAATCTATAAAAGGTTTTTATTTTAGGTACCAAAATAAGACAAGTGGTTTCGTAGCTGCTACGAGGCTACGGCTACGAGGGAATACACGTAAAAACATACATATATGGTACTTTGTAATTTAAAATCGATGCCATCTTTGTGAGATTTCGTTTCAAGTTCTATATACATAAAAATAATCGCTTTAGTAATAAATAAGGAATAAAATACTAACTACTAACTGTGTGGTAGGACTGGTAGGTAGGTACGTTTTCGAATAGCAACTGAACTGAAGGGATGGTTGCTTAGTTCAATCAATAGCGTAACGGATCTTCGGACACAGAGGAGCAAGAGATGCGAGCTCAAAGGTGGGCGCTCACAACGCAATGCACACAGGAATAACCTAGTTTACTGTGTGTGACTGTAATACGATTGATTGCGTATAGGGCAGGACGGGTGCAGTCGATAAGACAAGTTTTCTATACAGTCTATGCAGGCACAGATAGTATCAAGTTATTTTATTACCCATAGAACAGCAGAAGTAAATCAATGCCAGATACCTATATAATAGACTATTATAAAGAATATTGAAAAGTTTATTAGATTTGTAGTTTTTTTTTTTGCTTAAAATAAAATCAGTTTTATTTAATTATATTTCTCAAAAATATAAAACTGACCATCATTAACCACTGCTTTATCAGTGTATACTGTAGTATAATAGAATTACCGAAAATGGGATAAGTATGTAACATTACGAGTAAGTTATCTCATGGATTTACTTTTATTTTGAAGTGTTAGTAAAAGTCTTTAATCGGCCGCACAACAAGCTTTGCTAAATCATCATCATATCTCACGACACGACACCTACCGACAGTTTCCTGTTCTTTATTACTTTTATTTTCAAAAAACTCCCTTTTGCCCGCCGAAGAGCGCATTGTGCTGTAAACACAATAAGACGCTGGCGCCTTCCGTTATATACAGCGTGTCCTATACAGGGTGTCTCGCCGAAATATTTGTCAATAATAAATGAGACGTCCTTTTTATTGCCGCTAACATTCATAGTGTTGTAGTTTCGTACCACATATAAATTAGGGTGTAAGTCATGAGAGACTTGTGACGATTGAAAAGGTATCAGTCAATGGTTACCTCATGTAAATCGACCAATCAAAGTGAATTTCAAGAAAAATCGAACAATTGTAGATGAAAAATTAAGTGACTCTTCAAGAAAATGTAAATGGTATTAGGTACATAATTATTTGGAATATGAATTTATAAATTTTTATCTAACCTTATTTTAGCTAAAATCTAGTAATACTTAGTTTATAAAGAGCAGCTTTTTTATTCCGTTTAACAAACATAAGTCGGGTAGTTTTAACATATATTTTGGGTAATAAAGGTTAGTGTAGCGATACATTTGCTGCAATGACACCGCAGAAAAAAAATCGCTGTAGTATGATTTACAATATATCAACATCATCATCAACGGCCCGTTACAGTCCACTGCTGGACTATGAGCCTCCTCCACTTAAGTGGAGGGTTTTGCCATAATCTCCACGCTTGGCAGGCGGGTTGGAGATCGCAGATTAAAAGATTACGTATCAGAGAGCGCTGCTGCCCGTTCCTGTTCAATGTATAGTCACCCACACCCACGGGAAGAGTAGGGGTTGATGACAAATGTATTCTACTCTGCCGTCACGGCGTATATTAGTAGTATGTATTTACATTACATACCTACCTTATTCTTTTATCTTTTATTGAAAGTTGTAATGCAATGTAAACAAACTTCAAACTTTTGGCACAACTTTCTTTGTGACGGCTTGACGGCTTACTACCTTTCTATAAAACACATTAAACGCTGCACTAAAGTGCATTCACCATCATCGCTTGCAGTTTGAACCGTGCTTCAGCGACGGCGGCGGCGGCGGCACTCAATGAAACCTACCTGGCAAGAACTCGGGTGATAAATTAAAAATATGGCATCGGAGCGGCATTCATCATCAACTACTCGAACATCATCGAACTAGTGCTATTGTCTACGGAAAAAACGCACCCGTAAACTTTGTATGGAGTTTGAAAGTTAATAGGAAGATGGTATCTTTTGGGCAATTATGATTAGTATGAATTATATCTGTAAGAGACGTGAGGGAGAAAAATAAAGACTTATTAATAAGACGAGGCGCCATTTATTGCACCTTATTGTAAATATTTAAAAGGGAGGAATTTGGGAATATAGTCATTTTAAAATATTCTTACCACCAAATTAAATAAGTTAACGTAATATTCAATTTTGAAATAAAAAAAATTAAGAACTTGAATTTGTCATATTACTTTTTATGAAGTTAGTTTCCTGGTAAAAAAAAATCGTCAGTGACTAGTCTAATACTTTGTGTCGTAATCATAAATCTCATTTCATTAGATATTCGCTATAAGGAGTTAACCAACTCGGCAGATTTATTAACAAGCTAAATAAACTCGATTTCCGCTGGCGTTTACTCGCTCTAGCCGCGCTGAGAGCTGGCTACTTATCTTTACGGCTATTGTTATGTTGTATACTTCCACTTGCTCGACAATACAAACTTTTATTACCACTACACCTGTCTGAACTGTCTTCTATCTATCCAAGGTTCTAATCAACTTTAAATGCCCAACGCTCATATAAATGGCAAGAATGTTGCAAAGATGCAATATCTAACTTAAACGTGCTTTAAATTGTTGTTCTTTATTTGAATTTTGAAGAATTTAATAAACGGTTTGAAAAGAAAAAGAAAAGCGTGTGTGCCAGCCAGTGTGCCGACTTGCAGTGGGCGTTCGATAAGTGCGCGCGCAGCCTGCGGCACAGAGCAGCCTCAGCCACAGTCTGCTGGAGCTCTGCAGCTGTCACCGACACTCCGCATGAAATACACTACCCTGTACACGCCACCTCGCTATACTATACACTTAATTACTTACTTTGCTCTGACAAAGTAAGCTGTACTACTCGAGTCGAGCGAGAGACTGCCAAGACAAATTACAACAAAAAAGTCGGTAGAACTAACCGAGATGCGGTATTACAAGTTTTTCTAAACTATAAACGTAGACGTACCTACAAAAACTTATTGAATACAAATCGATTTAATGATGATAATTTTCCATCTTACGACCGGCTGAACATTCTGAAAGCCCTATTCAAAGAAGAGTTCGACTAAAGTTCAAGTTTTTGTAGTCTTCAGCCGTCGTCGTGACGTCATTTTCCATCTGAGGAATGCCCGCAGAAAATATTCGCTAAATAAGCATTCCAATTTCAAAAATCTCGCTGTCTCATTATTTTATTTTTGTTCTTAATTTAAATGTAGGCGGCGCGCGCGTTGGCCGACCGGCAGTCTACTCTGTGGCCAGTTCAGTCCGGGAAGGCGCACCGATGCGGGTGCACGCGTGTCGCTCGCTCGCACTATACCGACCGCGCGTTCGTGAGTGACGAATAAAAAAACGAAAATTGGGTATTTTATGGTGGTAGTGAAGATGAAGTGTTTAATAGTGGTGGTTTTGACTGTGGCGAGCATAGGAGCCGCCGCCGCCGCTGCTGCCGCTTCGTGCTCGCTCGCCGAGGAGTTCTTCGCGAGACACAACGCATCAGCTGATGATAGTCACGAACCAGGTGCGGCTTTCAGTGTAAACACTCGCCAAAGGCTGAGAGGTTAATGATGTTGAAAACGTTAACACTATTCAATAGTGTTTCAATTATAAGTTATTACATTAAAATACTCATAGCAGGTAAAAGTAATGCTAAGTTTTCAAAACTTGACAATGTTTTATTTTAATTAATTTGTCGAGACAAATTTTTTATAAGACGAAACAAAAAGATTTTTGTAGAGGAAACATTCGCAGTATAATATTAATATAATTGTACTACATTGAATAAATTTATCATTTCATAGCAGATTTGCATAAGCCGAAAACAGAAATTGTTCATCTTTGTCTTTTCAAAACGGATTCATTTTAATTTCCCATCTAAATAATAAAATGGCGAAATTCAATTTACCACAACACAAGACGTAATACGATATCTGGGCGCCGCCGCTGGGGTTCCCTGCATCTTAATAAATTATTTTTATTTTAAGTTATTAAGACGAACGTCTCGAAGTCTGTAACGCAAAAAAGGATGAAGACTATCTGTCTGGCTATGTGGCCAGTATCGGATATCAGCACGAGACCGTCAGCTGTGCGGTGTGACCTTACACCGTATGGTGGCATCAAGCGAGTAGACTTGAATGACGTATCCTTGAGGGATACTACATCTAATCGTCCTTCCGGTTTACGATTCAGAGTGAACGCGATAGATTCATCATCATGTGGGTTTCAAGGTCAATAACCGACCTCACGAACCTCGGTGTCAGAATTATTGACCCGTTAAAGACTTCTTACAGACAAGGCTTATGTGTCAAGTACCTCTAGCTGGGACTAACGACTTAACGTGTATTATCTTTCTTTTTGGACAATCGGGTGTTTCAGCCTGCAATGCTCTTGAACTAGCATCACCAGCACCACAATTTTTTTTTTTTTTAAATAAGATGAAGAGGTTTAAACCTATAACGTCCGGATCGAAAGTTGAGTGCTTTCACTGGAAGACCGCGGAGGCTTTTGATGAAAGCAGAAAATCGAAAAAGCTTTTAAACTGGTTCCTGTTAGGGATTATCCGAAGTACTAGACGAATGTTCAATTAGCGTAGCCCTTCGAAAAGTTGATAAATAAATAGGAGCCGTCACCGTCGCCGTCAGCTCGTGAGGTAAATATTATGTACTCCCAAGTCCGAAGGATAATTGCCCGTGTCATCCAGTGTCCCTGTGAATATAATACGATACTCTAAATTTCTCTGTCACTGTTCCTATTCAAAGAACTTTCAAAGCTTTTATAAGAAAAGTACACTCCTGAAATAATTTAAATCAAGTAGTACTAATTTTCCACTGTTTTTAGATTTAATTGATGTCAGAAGACATATATTGGAAAAACGGTACAATTGTAACTAAGCTGAGAAGATTAGGAACGACAATTAGCGAAGTGAGATGTCTTAAGGGTGATCAAGATGGTGCTAATGAATATAATCCGGCATTTTAATCTCTAGTAGAGCAACATTATCTCGATAAATCTAGTTCACTGAATACGATTAGACTAATCAACGTAATCTAAAAGAAAATAAAGTACTTCTAGAAGCCTTATCTTACATGGACTGAAAATATCCGTTTCTCTTTTATATCAATTTATATAGAGTCGCCATACTTAAGGCCTCATTTCCCGCATGAGATGGATTATTTGGGTAATCCAATTACGGTTTTATCACATCACAGCCTCATAAAGCTCGAGGTGCTAAAAGCTCATCACTGATTAAAAGCATTCTATTAGAAGCTACTGATATGAGGTAATCTCTCCTACTTCAATCTTGCTTGTATTTGTCATGGAATTATCACAGGGCAATCCAAATCAGTCTTAATACTTTGTGAGCTCTAAAAATTATCTTTCTCAAAATTCTATTGTAAGTTCCAGGAAATGATTTAACCAAAAGAAAAAAACGAATGGGTAATTGAATAAATTGTATGTTAAACAATGATCTTTGAACTTGACAAAGCCGTGATACATATCTATCTAGGTAGTTATGCTAAAGTCAACACGATATGTGAAGTCAGCTGTTCCACGTGATACGACACCCGGCCGTGAACCTTGAGACCTCTACTCGGCTTGCATCAATGGAACAATAACACTTTATTTTTATTGCAATACCACACTGCGTACATTATTTTGCACTACATTTCTACCAGGCCATGACCTCTGATACCATTTGCTTCAAAGAACCTCTTTCACATTTCCTTGGAACCAGAGAAAATGTTGATAATAAATCAAGCGAAGCGAGCTGCCTTTCATGTCAGTAATGGGACCGTGCAACGATTTTTGAATATCGAACATCGGGTTCCAATTCACGCAATCGTAAAGCTACTTAGGGGAAAGTCACGAAAAATTACGTGTCTGAGACGGAACCGCTAGCGGGTGTGGAGGGGGAGGGTGGTGAATGGCGGCGGGCAGGCTTTGTTGCTTGTGCTGGCATTCCTCGCCTGGGAACCGGGACCAGGCGCGCCCCGCCGCCCCCCGCACGCATTCCTGCCCTCTCTCACTTTCATTGTTCCCTTCGGCGCGGGAGGTCGCTGAGCGCCGCCGTACAAATAATGGGAGAACCAGTCCTCCAGCGCCGCACAGCCCTGGCCGGCGACTGCCCGCCACCGCCGCCCGCCACCCGCGGCCGCACTCCAATAAACACGTCCGACCTGTCTATAAATGCCATTTACAGATACAACCGTTAACTCCCCTCGACTAGCCTTATTAATTTACTTCGAACCATGTAATTTATACGTTAAACGGCTTTGTTATCTAAAAGACAGTTCTTTTCCAATTAAGGATGGAATACTAATCATAGATTTGACAGTTAACGGTTAGCGACATTAGAAATGGCGTGCACCTGCGCGTGGGCATGCTGCGTAATGAAATCATCCCCTAATAACTACAATAGAGGCGGCCATTTGTAGTAATTTATCGGGGTCGGTCGGGTATGCAGTTACATCATTATACACCCACACGAAGGCATGTTTTATTTTTCAAAGTCCATTGAGCGGTTGCCCACAATTTTAGATTGCTAACATCCGAGTAAAACGTCAGGGGACGTGGAGATTAATCTGACTCATCTCAGATCGTCTCAACAGTTTGTATCTTAGTCACCGGTTTGGGGCTGCGCCTGCGTCGAATTTTGATTCATTTCGGATGCCCGGAATGCCATTGTAGGGACCGCCATACCTGAGCAGGTAGACCCTTGTTTATACGTTTTGACAAACGTTGCCAAGTTGTTATCAACAGGGTGGCACTGTTCCTTTTGTCTATGATATCGGGAATACCTGTTTATTTTGTTTCCATGAAGGTTACTTCATTATTAGACTATTTTTGACAATTGTTTGGGTAGATTGTTCTGAGAAGTACCTGTTTCAATTAAAATATCTGCTGATGGTAGAGCTAAAAATTATAGGTAAATAAAGTCCATAATTGAAGTTCAGTTAGCATTAGAGCAGCAGTGAACTGTAACGGGCCGTTGATTATGATGATGTAGCATTAGAGCTGGTAGGTTTCTTGTGAACTGCTGGATGAATTCAATATTAATGTAGTGATCAAAATATTTTAAGCCGAGGTCCAAGAGCCTCCGAATGAAAACCCCGGATCCATTCTTGACGATTACATAGCAGCATTATTCAAATTCTAATAAACAGGTACAATATATAGGTAGGTACATTCCATATCCATAGTCCATACTCGTAATGGAAATAACTAGAGCGTTAAGCCACACTGAGACCTTTTACAGGCAGTCTAGAAAGTACCTAGGTACAACGTGGTAGTGTCGTGAGTTGAACCCTGCTGATAACCCTAGATAGAGGGGGAGGAACAGATGTCGCAGGGGTGGGGGGCGGCGGAGGGGGATCCAGGGAATAATTAGCACGAGTGCTTTATCTCCGTTAATTAATTATGCAACTGGACCGAATTTAGGAGACAGACTCAGAGACAGTATCGAAATAGATTCACAGTCTGCGAACGCGAAGAAACTGTTATTTGCATAACTATTTCTAGTTAGTGGTTTTCTAGTTCTGATCTATTTATAAGTATTCTTTATTTAGCCTTTTTAATACGTTGTTGTGAATTATTTTTTTCAGCTGAAAGCTAGGAGGAATTTCGTCCGAGGCTGAAAAAACATACACCATTAAAGAAGTCCCCGATGTTGACGTTTTGCACAAAAGTATATACCTATATTATTATTCTTCGTGTCCATGTTTCTTTCATCGCCATTACTATCATATTATCTATTCTTACCAGTATTTATGATGTAATTTTTAAGTAAATTCTTTCACCCGTTATCAGTTTGTAAGGAACAGGAACCCGCTTAAGATAACAGGTAAGTATATTGACCTCAACGCGAGCACCATTCAGACTCCTGCTACCTCCTATCTCCCGAACACTTTTAATTAAATTCTCTCATGGATTTCCTGCTAAAATGTTTACTTTTATCTCTATTTGACCTCAATTCATTTGCTTTTAAACGGCCAGTCGTGGCACTGTACAATACTGTACATTTGTAATTGCTTCTATTTTGGAAGGGAGGCGGTCCACTAAAATATGCCTCCCGAATCCTGAATAAATTTTATGGGATAAATTGTAAGTAGAACTTCGATAACCATGATTTGTGAAACAGATAGCATTTCTTACTAATCAAGGCAGATAAATAATAAAAGTGAACTAAGTTTGTGTGATTTTACCCATTTGAAAATAAAGCGTGTTGTGCGTGTGAGTATTACGACTATTAAAAGCTAATAGGTAACTGTGTCAAATTTTATTATTTTTTAACGAGCTTATTAAATTACAAGAATTTTGAAACCGTATTTGGTACACTTTTTTATTTTATTTCCATATAAAACTATCCATCTATCACAAAGTTTCTTCATCTTTTGAACCTAAAGTTCCTCTAATAAAAGCATCATTGCATAGCTCGTTTGAATGTATTCCTTCACTTTGTATGAGTCACGTTTGTTTTGGCTCCCTCGTTTAAAAAACAAAAACACATACATACACACACACATTCAAGACCAGTGCATTAAACAACCTCTAAACAATATATTTATGCATCACTCCTAATGGCCTATTATGCTATTGAACGAATAAATAAAGAATTTAAGTCGAAATTACTTCGGAAGTCGAGGCTAATAGCCGCTTGTTCTAAGCGCTTCCTAGGTAGTAATTCCGCTATTTTGTCATGTTGACAGTGTCGATACAAAATACGATTGTTCTCCTGGGACAGAAAAGAAAAAAAAATCTTTCTGAAAATGAGTATTGTTTTCTTGGATGGAAACAAGACAGAAAACGTTTAATAAACAACAGAAAAGTATTTGATTCCTCAGAGAGCATTTAAATATGGAGCAGGGAATGTTACGTGGAGGTAACGAATTAGTAGAATGAAGTCCCTAGGGGGAGCCTTTTTGTTATTCATAGGGGGTGTGTTTATATTTCTCTGTTGTTGCGCCGACGCATTTAATGTGCCCTTCCCACAGACTTATCTACTTAGCGACGCGTTTCAGACCAGTCTGATTCAATCCTGGCTTCCTTGTCACTTGTTGCGCAAAAGAAAGCGCCGATTTCTCAGAAAAAAGTGTTTTTAAGAGAATTTCAAAGAAAACAGCTTTGATGATGTATTAAGTGGAAAATGGTTGCTTTCCATTCTTAAGCTTACCTAATGCTTTTGCGCGTCATGGCATTACAAAGTCTTCAGGGCTTTATGAGACTAGGAGTGTGAAAAGTGATTAATATCTCAGGTGGTAACAACTGAAAATAAATAGGTTTTTAGCATTATTTAAGATTTTATAAATTGAACACTGTTATGGGCCCCGTAAACGGTCTAACGGTTTGATTCAAACACGTAAAGTTTGGTTTGACTCAAACCATTTTGATCGTTTACAAAGGTGGTTTGAACGGTATGTCAAACATTTACGTGTTTGAAGCATGTTTGATGCAATTTCATATTTTTCGTTTGATGCAATTTCATATTTGGCATCATCGTATTGGGAGCAATCCTGTAATGATGACGTCTTTTGTAATTATTAGTTTTTAATAAATAAATAAAATTTGTTGTGTTTGACGCGTCAGAAGTGTAATTACGGCAGCGTACAGAATCAGACTGCGCAGAGCCGTTTGACAAACCGTTCAAACCAACCTCGGTTTGAGTCAAACCGTTTGACCGTTTACGGGGCCCATTAGAAATCACGGCGTTTTTAGAGCAGATTTAGCATTGTTGGGATCCTACAACTGCCTTTTAGCAACAATATAGGTAGGTAGTACAATATAGGTACATCGTCTAACACAGACAGCACATAGCCTAACCGGCGCAGCAGGTCTAGATATTTATCTAGACCCATCGACTTGGTGGAGTTGTAGGTTCTATTTAGAAGGTCTTTTAAATGACGTACCTACGTCTGCTTTGGTGTAGGACGGATTTTTTTAAAATTCGTCCCTATCTCACACACAGCTAGGATAATACGAGTATAACTCAAAAGGCTTTCAGCTTTTTGAGTTCCTTTTTCAATTTACTATTGGACTTTTTTTGGGGTTTCATTCACAGAAGTTTGTATTATCGGAACCTGAGATGGCGTCAGTGAGCTGATTGGAACAGGTGGTCGCGACCTATCGGTTACTTACGGTTACGGTTACGGCCTGGACCGACGACGGGGCTTCCCCGTCGGGTTCGGGTTACCGATCGATACAGACACTTTAAACGCTGGTTCAAACTGTTAATGGAATGGTTTAGCGTAGTCTTTAGAAAACTGAAAAGCAAAGTAAGAAAAACGCATCTGCCTGACGTAGGTATAACCAATATAATCATCATCAATCATCAACAGCCCGTTACAGTCCACTGCTGGACTATGAGCCTCCTCCACTTAAGTGGCGGGTTTTGCCATAATCTCCACGTTTGGCAGGCGGGTTGGAGATCGCAGATTAAAAAGTTACTGTATCAGAGAGCGCTGCTGCCCGTTCCCTGTTCAATGTGTAGCCCCTAAGTCGCCTCTTACGACACCCACGGGGAGAGTAGGGGTTGGTGACAAAATGTATTCTACTCTGCCGTCACCACACGGCTAACCAATATAATAAATTGTTTTAATTCCGTTAAAAAATATATCATTATCATCAACAGCTCATATACGTCCACACCGAGGGGCTCTAACTTACTCTGTATTAGGGCGACAAATAATAATGAAAAATATATTGTTTGATACATTGTACGTATAGAATTCGATAAAACATAAATTAGCATGTTTAGTGCATAGTTTCGTAAGCTTTACGAAATATTAGTAATTGAATATAATTACTGACTTTTTTGTCCGCTTTTTGAAGTTGTTACCTGTTTAATCTGTTACCTGCTGGCATACCCTTTAAATAAGTAGTGTTTAACAACGTGTTGCAAAACAAAAAGGAAGAAAAAAACATTTTAAAAGCAAGATAATCGAGATAAGTCACAAAGTTGCAAATAGCTTTACAATTTTACAACTAAAGTGCAACAATTTACCGGCTAGTTCGCAGAATTCAAACTTTAAATAGATTTTGTTTTAAACATTGAATAAAGTAGATTTTAAAATGCTGTTTCGAGAACTGACTTCAGTAAGCGATTCGGTGAAAATGGTGTAGAGTTTGTTAGAAATATTTACCGTTGTTATATTGATTTTGAATGGGTAGGTTGACTGACGCGTTGCAACTGACGACGTAGCATTTACGTAAGCAAAGAAGAAAATCAATATTTGTTCTATCGATACTGTCGATTCTGACAATTTGGTCGTGAAAATCGTTAAACAGAAACAGAATTGGAGAAACGTAGAAAAAAATCTAAGCTCGCTTTTGCCATTAGCTGGACAACACAAGAACTAGAGAAGCCCATTGATAAAAACCGTAAAGATCTTCATCCATCTATCGTCAACGGTTTTCCTGTAGAGGCGTTGATGGGACGTGTTGGTTCCCATTATTTATTCGCTTATATCGATGAATAGCAGCTTTGGCCCAATAGTTTAACTGGGTCACCTCCTTACGATCAAATGTTTGATTAGAAATAAATAAACGTTTTTTAATCATAATCATATCATTTATTGCTTCATAGGTGTAACATATAAAAATGGCCGCCGTGGCCGAAATCGGTCGGATAGATCATCATCATCATCATCATCATCATCATATAAAAAATAGTGCACACATGACCCTGTAAGGGCACTGCAAAATTCAAAATAACAAAATATAACTTATTATACTTAAAAACAAACTAGTAATATGAAAATTATACACTATAAAAATTATTTATCTATTTGCAGTCGAAAAACTCCTGCAAAGTATAAAAGCACTTATTTAAAAGATATTTCTTTAATTTATTATTGAATAAGTGTGTTTATTTAATTGTCTTTAGGTAACTAACAAGCTATTTCATTAACACTATGTTCACCTACAAACAAAGGGAGGCAGCAGTGGACTGCAATAGGTTGATTGGTTGATTAATTGATTTGTTCTCCTTCACTGTTGCTGTTCCTTGAAAGACAAGGTATTCAGATTTACGTGACCTTCACCATCCATCTACCTAATCATGATAATTGTGACGTGTCGTAATGTTATGATTGGAATAACTCATAAATGACAGGAAAAAATACTTTCAAGTTAATTATTTTAATTTTACAACAAGTTCGTTCGTTAGGTAACACAAAACATCATGAATCTGATGTGAGCCCTATGATTATGAAACAGATAAATTTTTGAAAATATGCTAATAAGCTTAGAAGTTTCATGCAAATTGTCACAGCCAGTTGATCTGTTTGTATGAAAACACGAAAAAAAAACCATAAACAGTTAAGTTAACAAGATGTTTCAGTTTCAGGGAGCTGCCGCGGTTTTACGTTATTTACTTTGTATTATACTTATTATTTCTGATACCATAAAAATAATAAAGGGATTTTAATTAAATATTATCCTTAACATTCTCGTATTTATTTGAATGACCACTGGAACACTATAATTTTTGATCGTAGTTTCATCATCATCATCAACGGCCCGTTACAGTCCACTGCTGGACTATGATCCGTAGTTTACTGCACTGTAATTCTGTAATGTAATAACAGCAGGCGAGCAATCACTTCCGATGTTCCGGGCGATGCTAAGCGAAGTGACGTGCGATTTGTCGCTTCACTAGATTGAACCAATTTGTCTGCTTCGGGGAACGACCTCGCAGCGAAGCTTGCTTACCACATTCATTACATACAAAGCCATTTATTAGATAACAAAACTCCTAAGGTAGAAACCACAGGAGTTTGAATAATGTGCAGCTGTAACTAGTCAACTTGTGCCATGCTTTGCTTTAGTTATTCTGTACGTGAACATACAAAAAACATTTCGAAGTAAAAAAAATGAAAATCCCTTAAAATACTTATTATATTCCCGTTGCGATACCAATCAATGTCCCGTAAAGAATGTAAGTCATTTTTCAGTTGATTAAAAGTCCATTTATGTTTTCTTTAAGTATAAAAGAGAGCCTCTTACTTGCGATTACTGGGTACTTTTAGAGCAAAATTCCACGAAATTATCCATTTGAAGGATAACTTTGCTATCGTGTTCGTGTAACATCCCCAAAGGAGCTGTTCTGTGACCTTGATTGCATTAGGATAATTGGTTTTGTTTCAGTCAGTGCACTATGTAGGTTTGGGTATAGAACTCAACCAATCAACTTAAGCTTCTAAAGAAATCAGGTCCAACGATCGATCAGACGAGCCAACTCATGACTAAGTTATGTTATGACAATATATATCACTATTACTGATAAGGAAATATTTATATACGAAATTGACTATAAATTCAACTCACAATACAACTTACACTTGATTATATATTGTGATATTTAATTTGCTTCAATTTAACCGTTGTGGACTAAAAAAAAGCACAATTGAAGAAGTCGTGTAATCGATTTCAGTTCCCAACAGCAGCGGAGGCAGGCGATTCGTCTGATCTGATTAGATTGAGTCAATTCAATTCGTCTACGTCGCGGGGTAACGACCCGCCTTGACTCCTGCTAAATTGTGGCTAAATTTTGATGAGTTTAAATTCCGAACTGCGTATACGCCGATCGTTTTGGCATCTTACCAAGAAGAAATGCGGTAATACGACGATTTCCAAGTGGTCATCAGCTCCAAATTTGTTGTTTATGGATTCGATGTGTAAGTTCAATTTTCGAAATAAAAAAAAAGTGTAAAGCTTTAGATAGGTTAGATAAAACTATAATAAACACTCATATACACACTCTAAATAACTCTAGTAATAGATGTTTTTAAGCAGAGAATACGAATGTCCTAAGAACCTATATTTATCATAATTATTTTTTTAATATTTCAAGCACGCTAACGCTTAACGTTACGCGCGACCACAAGTCGAATAGTCATAAAAACACTCACTTAGTTCATTGAGCTATGACGTCAGTGTCGCGAGTCGCATGGCCGTACCCAATTTGTCGGCCGATTAGGCTGATTGAATTTATCCGCGAGAAGCGACCGCTTCCTGTCGGTCGAGTCGGAACCGGCCATTACGACCGATAAGATCCTCCCGAACCGGAGCCTTGGCCCTTCGACCACTTTGGACGGACAAAGAATATTTTGTCGCGTAATCTATACGGCGATTTCGCTTTTTCAAATTATTCTGTCTTGTTGCAGTGAACCATGAGTGTTCTATCTTTGTACCTTTGTGCTAATGTAATGTAATAACTAGATAATTTTTTTTGAATAGCAAAAAACCGTGTACGTAATTCCACTAAAGTTGCGTGAGGTATTGTTGACTGGCGGGCAGGGCGAGCCAATATTTAAAACTTAATTCTTAGATCATAGCCTTTATTGTATTTTTAAATTTGTCTTTTTTACCCTCCTTTTATATACATTTGTTTTAAAAATAAAATAATGAGACATTGAAGTTACGAGCTTTTTCGCGAATTACGTATGGCGTATAGAGCAGGCAGAGATGTGAGATCTAATAATTACAATTTTCATTCATTTTCCATAGTACGGTGTCAATAGTTTGTTTAGTCTTTGTGCCAGTTCCGGTCGGTCGTCGGTCACGGATCCCATCCGATATTTAGCGCAGGCGCACGCTCGTAAAGTATATTTAGCAGATCCGGTGTGACGTCACGCATAGGAAACACCACATGTTTGCACAAAACGTGTTTGTAGATGAAATTACCAAGCAATATAATTATATTTATTAAATAACAGTATGTAAATTAAGGAGCTCTGGAAAATCGTTCTATGAGGGAGAGGTCTGCAGCTAAATACCTACTTACTTTTTACTTTATATTAATATTATTAATTAGACAATGAGCCGTAAATTTTTTTGAAGGACTAATCGCTTTTTCTAGCAGAGTGGTAATATAGAGCGGGCACTCATTTGCAGGATCGTAGAAAAAAGTTAAAATTTAATGACTCCGTCTTACTTTGCAGTGAAGTCACTCAGATCATGACCGTATATATTGTAAGCTAGTATATAAGCTATACGTAGGTATATAAGCTATACGAACTAATATTAATATTACTCACATATAGAAGCTAAACAAACAACAAGGCCTATGACTATTCAGCTATGATATGAGTAAAGTTGACGCGGCTCGTCATTGGCCGACACGCTAATGAAGACGGCGGCGGCGCGGGCGCAGTAATTGAAACGTGTTACTGCGAGGTAAATATCCACATGTGGTAGGTAGGTACTAACTGATGCGAGTGTCTATATGTTTGCGTATTTTATGTTGTAGATTTCGACGTGTAAAAACAAAAAAAATATGGATGAAAACGTTTGTTTTCAGTTGTAGACCTGTGACTGTAAAAATACAAACGCGTATTTCTGACTGTAATAATACTGTCTATAATGTGAGAACTAGAGATATTGGTGTGGTTTCAAATATTATGATGATGATGATATACCTCTAATACACATAACTACTGACGGTCCTGCTCGCCGCCGCACGCGCAGCTCTTCAAGGGAAGCCTAAAAAATTGTATCTAGTTATTACATTACATTAGTACAAAGGTACAAAGATAGAACACTCACGGTTCACTGCAACAAGACAGAATAATTTGAAAAAGCGAAATCGCCGTATAGATTACGACAAAATATTCTCTGTCCATCCAAAGTGGTCGAAGGGCCAAGGCTCCGGTTCGGGAGGATCTTATCGGTAAACTAAGTGAAATTGAGCAAATACTATGCTATACAAACCGGTATAACAAAAGTTATTGTATAAATTAAACTAATTTAGGTAAGTTCGGCCCTTGAGTGAATTGGTTCTCTCGCATTTTCGTGGCGCATTCACTACTTCAGTTTCATAAAACGTCATATTATGAGAGAGAGTAGCCGACGCGTGGGCGGACCAGCCTCGCACCGAGTCCACTGGGCTCACTGGGCTGTGCTGGGATGCATTCCTCCCAGGCTGCTAAGAATCTAACACAGACTGTTGCTCGAATAGCCTTCCTTTGTTATCTTTTGACCTACGAGGGTTTTCTATATCGGATAGACCAAAGATAGTTTCAAAACCTTATAATTAAATGTATGAAATTTTAGAGACATTTTGACATTATTTTCTATACTTTTGTTTCCACTGTTGTTGTTTTGTAAAATGCAACACAACCTTCATGACCTTTTATTGAAGCATAATGAGTTTCTAAAAAAAATCATCACATACATTATGCAAATCAATATAGTTGGTTCATTTGGTATCACGTAAGTGGTCTATAAAAAGTACGCGTGTTCAAAAATGTTTGCTAGCTTCCAAACCGGTTTATGTTATAATATAAGTAGATTCTTGTCTTGTCTATGGGCGAATTCTTCCGGTGTGAGATGTGATGTGTGATATTACAGTTGACTACTCGAGTCGCATGCGAGGCACGTCCCACCGTTTACGAGCGGTCTGGCGATAGGCACCCGCCGCCCGCTCGCGCTGCCTTTGCGCAGATAAAACCGCCCAAATTGAGTTTTGGGCTTACTACTTGATAGATATGGTCACAAGTGTGACAAAAACCTTTGCGTATTGAAGAATTATGATGCGAGAGATATCAGTATTCTTTTAAATTTTGGCGAAAAATATTTTCCTATCTTACGGTTGCGGCAGCTTCAAAGAGCTCTTAGATAATGATAGTTCCATTTTCCAAGAATTTTCCTAAAAGGAAAGATATGAATGTAATTACTCCTTAAAAACGAAGTGTTTAAGCAACAAGCTGATGTTATCTTCAATGACGTCTGAGTTGTTTCTTCTTATTTAGCAATCAGCAGTTTCCGCTTTTCCTGTGTCACGCTTTTCCCTTTTTGGGATATAGGTACTTGTTGCTGTGACTTCAATCCTATCCTCAAGGTAGTTATATTTAATATTTAAAAAAACCAGGCAATATCGAAAAGTTCAGAATAAGCAACTCGGTCTGGAAACCAATCAGACTTCCGTTAAGTTTCGCAGTTATTTTTCACTTAAAGTTTAAAACACCGTGCCGACTCTGGCCCGACGCGCTTTCAAGTTGCTTGAACAAATCACAGACTATATTTAGCGTACAATGCTGCTCTAAACTAAAAATTATAAGAAAGAAAAGTAGTTACACAGCAATGTACCTCAAATGCGACATGTAGAGCAAACTTTAAGTGTCAGACAGGCGAACTTACAACGACTTTCCATAGTTTTCTATCGGTGGTGTAGCGGACATATTCCAGCCCGGGCGCGGCGGAGGCGGGCGGGCAGACTCGCCGGAGCCGCCGGCATGGGCAGGGCAATGTTTCCTTTTTGCTTGTCTGTGCAAAGTTCCTCCACCGCGGACGGTAATGACCTGAGCTCGGTCGGCGTCAGTTCGCTTGTTTTATCAGTCTTACTGTGTTCTGCCTCTCCTCGTTGTAGAAAAACTTCCTAAGCTTACCAGTTTGAAAACTTTGTCATTACGATAAGAGTGATTGGTGTAGAGCCGTTTTATTTGTATACGTCGAGGTATGCTACATAGATCAAAATAGACCTTGACTATTTTAAATTTAATTCATAACTGACAACAGCTCATGTACATCCCCACCGAGGGGTTCGAGCCTACCCTGAATTAGAGCAATCAGGCCTTAGTCACCAGGCCCAGTGCGGGTTGGTCGACTTCACACACAACCTTTGAATTTGGTCGCAGGAGTGTGCAGGTTTCATCACGATGTTTTCCGAATAAACATACATATGAATTCCAAATTCGAAAACACATTGGTACGTGGTGGGGATCGAACCCGCGTCTCCCGGACGGGAGGCAGCGGCCCTAAACACTAGACCACCGACGCTCTCTAATTGACTTATTATTAACCAATCATTCAGACTCGTGCAACTGCTTCTCTTCATTATTAAGCCCATAAGCAGCTAATGTAGTTAATATGAACAATTATTCCTAAGAAGGTTTGTCTACATACTGGCGGCCCAATAAGGAGTTGTTGTGACGGGTCGTCCGCGGTGGTGGTTCCGACGGGGTAACCGGTACTCACTGCATGCTAACGAGGCGTCTGCTGCAGCCGTCTAGCTAGCCCGCCCTGCAACTGACACACCCGTTGCGTAGTCGTGATGCAGGGATAACTAAGATTATTTTCATATGGAATATGTTTACACGGGGTCTGGAAAAAGATCACAGCAAGGTTTAACTGTAGGAATATCTGCGTAGGAGATTCTTATGATCTTAAATTAATAACGCACAACCTCTCCGAGTGGTAACTCAGCCCCTGAATTAGAAAACTTTTAATATAAATGTTTTCGAAATTCTCAATTTATTAAATAATAACATAGCAACAGACAGCAGACCAGTTTGTATGAAAAAAAACAGCAGACCAGTTTGTATGAAATCTTGTATTTATATGAGATTTTGTACTAAATGTTCTTAAATCGTTGAAGTTACTCAGTAACCAACCAAACAATTTGTCCATATGTAATGATTGTGACAATGTACACCGAATAGCTCCTTCCTACCTTCTTACACATGAATGAGATACCTAAGTAAAGGACCTAAGTATTCATATTACTTGGACATATCGATTGCCGGATGAGTCATATAGTAAAACATTGACGCTATTACACACTGCTAAGAAGGAAACTATTAATAAATACTGTTTCTTTAGCCTGTGAAGATTAAAGACAGAAAAACATATCTCTCAGATTAAATCGCCGTAAACACTTACAAAGAGACAGTCATATGAAGTTAATTCGTAAGTGGTTGTATAAATATTTATACTCATCAGCCTCATGATGATATCACCGTTTGCGCCCGCGCCGCTCGGCGGACGATTTGAGGCCTCGGATCGGAACGGAACCAATGTGCCGCATAATCCGCTGCCCCATGAATAACGATTCAACCATGTAATTAGTGTTTTTTGGGGTTCCGTACTCATCGGTTGGAACCCGTGCACTGCTTTTCGATAAAATCCACCTACAGGGACATAAAGTAATTTTCAAGAACAAAAAATACCTTTCAATAATAGCTGCTGTTACTGCATACATTTTCTCTTCAAATTGTTCTAATATAGACAAAACTATTTTCTAGGTGATATCATTTGTTTCTTGATAGTGGACGAGCAATACAAACGTATGTAAAGAAAAATGACCATGATGATGATGATGATGATGATGATGATTTTAAAAAAAAGAGTGCCGTATACCTATAATAAACAATAAAGTTGAACTCGTTTACGATAATAGAAAATGATTTTGGACAGAACCCTTCCTAATATTCGTGTAAAATACACGAAGAGTCCGGGCTGACTTTTTTGTGTAGTATAATTAACTCACATTAGCACAATTAATGATCCGAACTTCGTATAGATGTCAACACCATTTTCTACCCAGAATCTAAACCAGAATTGAAACTGTATGGGAACTCGCTAGCTGGACATATGTTGGGATTGTTTTTGTCGGTTGGGATGAAGGACGAAGGTACATACCTTGTTTGAATTTGTTTGAGGAATTAGTACAAATTTCACAAAGTTTCCATCTAATCATCTGAACATTTGAATTTGAAACCTTTGGTCACCTTTGGTAGCGGACCTTTTAAGGCACAATACAATTGGCTGCAGTCGTAGATGTTGACCAGTTCAGTCGGGCTTTGCTGTCAATAAAGTAAGATGGGCAACGAGCAGAGAGCCTTATAGCCGAGGACTATGGGTATTGTCGTAAACCAAACCATAAAAGTAATTTTCCTGTTAAAGTGTCTTTAGACTTGGCTAAATGTATTAGGTGTACATTGCTGAGTTTGGGTCGCAGTCAGGATGGTAAATTAGTACTGCAACACCAATGACCTGCAGTTAGCACTCTAAAAAGACAAAGTGTAAAAGTTACTTTAGTTGCTGGATGAGAATAAACCTACACAATTTTATAGATGAAATAAGGAGTGCCCGTAACTCAATTAATTTACTAAAATTGTTAATTATTTCTGTTTTATTCTCCTCCAATCACAGTTATAGTAAAAAGTAATGGGCACTTGGTGACGGCAAGCTTAGCAATACCGAATATAACAAAAAAGTAACTAAACCAAATCAGACAAACGGAGGCTAAAAAGGCACATAGAAATCTATTTACCGAAACACCCAATCATCAAATTGTTTCCAAGATGGCTCCGGAGCTTGCTAGCTGCGGGTCAGTGAATACGTTATGAGACGAGCCCGAGTTGAGGGAATGCTAATACGCTGCCGGTTCAGCTCGTCAGCTCGTCAGCCTCACAGATCCGTAAGCCTTTGAGTAACTACAGCTGGATACAGAATGATCAGAATTAGTATTCTATACTTTACGAGCCATCCATCATTCAGATCTTCCTGTATTTTAATATAATATATTTTTAAGTTTGATATTTGCAGACGTGTGCGCAAAATATACTGTACCAAAGTATATTAGAGAAAAGTGGGTGACAAATGTAACCATAAATAATTTTATTCAATTATTGTTTTATGGTTACGGCACGACTTACGCTAATGAGAAAACCATTGGCGTAGTTTAAATTACGTATGCGAAGCAAGACAAAGGCCGAGTGGAAATGCAAATCGTTAAGTTAGTTCATCAGCCTTTGTGTCAATTATTGTGTAATGTTTCGTTGTAGACCTAGAGCGAAGAAATTATACCATCTCGTAACTTTGCGGTGTACAAGTATTCGGCACTGAATATTTATTTATAATGGGAACAGTTGCAAATGGGACGATTTGCTATAAATCCGTTTGTTTCTGCTCCGACTGCCTCATGCCTCACAGATACATCTTACAACACTTCAAGCTCACTTTTATGTTTCTAGTTTTTTGCAAAAAATACTGTACGTCTGCAGAGAGGGAGAACTTTTATAATTTTCTTTAAAAAAAATTAGAATTTTCCTAAAATTCTATTCGACTCCTACTCGAAGTGCAGTAAAAAATACTAAGCATGCAAACTACTTAAAAAGCTTTCCAAAAACAACAAAGTTTCGAGTTTTAAATATACTGTTCTGCTCCATTTTGCAGATTTTTTTAATTTCGTTGCGCTAGAGGGGCGACGGACAAGTTAAGATTTGTACTTTTTTACAATACTTAGTGTCTGTAGCAGCAGTTGCATCGTGGTGCATACTAAGGTTATCCAGTGTCGTGCAGTTGCTTACGTAATGTTGCAGCACTGCTCTAACGTTGCCAAGCTATACGACATAATGCAGCTTAATTTTATAAATACAGTAATAGTTGTTTCGTGAAGAACTTTAGGAGTTGGCCAGCTAGGCAGCAATTTACCTGCCGTTCTACTTCGACCGCTTTGCAAACGACGACGGTGTGTTCTGGAAACTTTTAATGACCAAATTCTACAAGAAAAGTTTCATACTTAATCGACTGTGTGTGATAAATAAATGACGTTTGAATAATTATTCACTTTCACAAGTACTCAGGTTTCATGCACACCTCCAAGTTACTTGGTAACAGAAGTCAGAAGACCTTGTCTGGAATGCAGGTGTCAGCTGTCAGACGACAAGTGACTTGGAACGAAACATTCGCGTCATATGATATGACAATCGCTGGACGGGCCGGGCAACACTGTGAAAAGCTCTAGCTCACTAAACTTGAAGGCGCGTGACACGGTTTCACCTGATTAGTGATTACGACAATTAGAACGTTGTTGGGGAGAAAAAATTCCTTGAGTGGAATGTGGAGTGCAGGTGTTGATGTCTTGGACGCAAGCAGGTCGGAACGAAGTCCTCTCGGCTCGGCTGCGAGTCGGCCGGTATCAGGTGGCGACTGGCGACCGCAGATCAGGACATGATAATCCGATCTGTCGCTGATGGCACGCGACCTTGCGACACCTGTACATTTGATCAATTACATACGAATAAGTAAACGTTTTATCGGTCGAGCATTCGTCACATTTTTCCTATTGGTGAAATAAAGGAGTACACATGGTCTGCCTACATTATCGTTTGAATGTTGAATATATTAATATAATATATTATAATAATTAATATAATAATTAATTATATAATAATTAATATATTAATATATAATTTTCTCATTCAATATGACAATAAAAGTGAAAATTCAAGTTTCAATATGTTTTAACTCGAGAGCTTAAAAGCTACATTTAATTACTGTATGTATACCGCCCACCCTTTTTAACACCTCAAATGCGCTAGATCGATCCAAATAATATCTACATGTGTCAATTTTATAAATGGGCCGGGCGGAGTGGCCGGCTTTGATCATGCCGCGCCGTGGGATAGGCCAGGCCGCGTGGCCGAGGTAAGGCCAGGTTCACAATACCTCTCTGTGGTCTCAGCTCATGAATCTGTTTTTTTTTTTCTTATATTTCCAAAAGCTTTCGTTTTATTCATATGATATGTTTTGCGTTAGTCGTCTAACACGTTGAACACCTTGATGATAGGACATTATGTTGATTGAACATTATGTTGATTTAATTGTGCGTGTTAGTTAAGTTTCAGTTGGAATTAAAGTTGAAGTAGATAAAGTCAGTTACGTGAACGAAAAACTAGTTTACTTATATAGTTAAAAGTAACAAATTAGTTAACAGCAAAATGGCATTAGCAAGCAATTGTCTCAAGCAATACAAATGATCTATCTGAATCAACTGAATGTTTAAATAAGAAGATCTTTTTTTTTTTTATTGAAGACATTAAAAATATAACTAAAATACCCAAGCTACCTTAAGTTAGTGTGGGATTAGCGATAGAGCTATTGATAAAGCTACTATCGCGTGTTTGAAAAGAGTATATTCTAAAAGAATACATTGCTACGAAAATAGCTTTTCAAATGTTAACGGAATGGAAATGCCAGTTCGCGTTAGGGCGCCATGCTGAATATTTCATAAGGCTGCATGCACACGGAGCACGGAGTATCCACTCTCTCGCAGTGACGATAAAGGAGATCGCCGAGTCGATTTCTAAAATCGCTGATAATAAACGGATATGTTTGTGCGGTGATCTTTATACGAATAGTGGCCTGAATTCATTGACGCCCTACCGATAATGTCCGTTACGAAATGTGTAAGAATTTAACTTTCTACTTCCTTTTTTGTTGAAGTAAGTAGTAGGTATGTAATGTTTACGATAACGAAACGTTTCTGGTATCTAAGGCTTATTTAGAGTATTTTTTTTTTATATGCAGGTATTTTTCTTCATTTTAGTTGTAAATTATTGATTAACGATAACGACGTATCTAGCTGATAACAATAAGTATTACTGAGTGAACTGAGATGAAATGAGATTCGCTGCTAGTCCTGAGTATTTATCACTGAAATCATTACGAAGTTTTACATCTTATCGTTTTATCAGCATAAAATGTAATAGTAAGTTAGTAACTTAGCGTCTCCTAGATTATGCACCTCCCTGTATAGGCTCGGCCGTCATTCCGGACAGTGATTGATATTGATAGCGGATAACCGCCGGACACCGGACGGCGGCGGCGTGCCATGCCGGCTAGATTGATACGATGACGTTCACTTTCTTAGCGCGTCGGTAGCGTCCAAGACGGACCGTGTGAACGGGGCCTAATCATTGGGTTACTTATTGGAAGCATGTGGGAATTTCGTCCTTTTATTTGGATTTAGAGTCTTTTTTATAAAATCTAATGTTGGTATTGTATTGTTTCAGGTATTTATAGTTTCTTCAATATCAATTTAGAGCGGTGGATATAGGTAAATACTCACTCAAAAGATATACCTAGGTAAAATAATATATTTCTTAACACAAATTATGCAAGATGTTTGCGTTGGCGGAAAAGTGTCTATAGTTATTTACGTATAAATACAGTTTTAAAACAAAAGACATAAAAACAAAGCCTTGTGTGGTAAAAACGTCTCGTACGTAAATTTGCTGGAGGAAAATATCGCGAACAAGCAGCCGAGGGCTTCACCGCCGCGGAAACTGTGTTTTCATACCGCCGCAATTTCCGCACGCCGTGATCCGAGAGGCCCACGCCACGGTATTATGATGCCTACTCCCACGTAGCTACACGACACCATAAACATGGTATAGTCACGTATGGTACACTAGAAAAGATGCTATCAAAGATTAAAACACTAAATTAGACGTTGTCGTAGCACCTGCTACGTCTGCTACGAACGCTACGCCGTAGCAGTTGATTAAAATACTCTTAGAATCTATTGTAGTTCGTTGTTTAGAATAAAATGAAGAGTATATTGAATGTAATAAAAAAGATTTTTTCTGTGTTTTAACTCCTTGTTAAATTACATTGTTTCCTCATTCAAACGTCCAAATGTTCAGTCGCACTTACTTGTGCCACTAAAAGCAAATAACATATAATATTTTTTAGTATGATCATTTAGTAATCCAGTTACCTCATCATTACTTAACGTGGGCAGTAGAAGAGCATTGTTGTGTTGATGTTATCATACATTTGCTAGTAAGTGAATTGCATGTTTTTCCAATCACTTGATTGACGTATTTTCAGCCTAATATTGGATAGTTGGAACAAATTCAAAATAAATATGTTCTAATAACACACATATCTACCGGATTATTACCACGGCAACAACCGCGAAAACCTAAAAATGTTTAAATATGTTCTAGCCTTAGGTTAAAATGATGATCATATCGCAACGAAGCAACAAAGCAATTAGTATATAAATGACAAGCAAACAAGCAAAACAAACAAACAGGATATTTATAATAAGCAGACTGAAGATACCAAAAGTAAGTTTATAATCAATTCGTTATATTAGTAACTTCAACCGCGAGAGCAAATTTTCAGTCAAAACTTGTTGCTGTTAATTAATGATTCGAGTTGCACCACAACCTCCCTCGGCGGGAGTAATTCCGTCATTAAAACTTTCATACAAAACTTCTGTTGTTTAAATCAACGTTTTTCGCCGGCGCGGGAGGTATTATATGAACATAATTAAATTTCCTCCCGTGTGGCGAAATTTACAGCGCTTTTCTGGGAGATTTATTTTTACTGTTATTTTTCGAAAATGAATAAAGGTGCAAGTGTAGTCAGGAACATATGGAAATTGGAAAAGGTATTTTCATTTTCAGTCCCTTCAATATAAGTATTGATTTTTTTTTTGTTATAAGCTCAGATTCTGTTTTGTCTCCTACAGCGACAAATATAAACTAATATCTATAAAAATGTTTTACCAGACATCAAATCGACCAAAATTAGCATAGAATGGGACCAGATATTTTTGTCCCATAATCCACATGTCAAACAGCCAATCAAATGGGCTAATATTTGCTGTAATTATCTTCCATATCAATCTAAATGCCAATCGAATCGATTATATTGAGGATATTGTGTAGCTTATAGAAATAGTGTTGCATATTAATTAGTTTACATGTTAATGGAGTAGGTTGATCATAATTATGAAGTTATTAGAGCAAATTATAGTAATTTAGAGCTAATAGGCAATCAAATCGTAACGAAGGTTATAAAAAGATTTTAAGTTACGTTATTGTATTTTTTTGCTGGAAAATGAACTAGTGGTTTTTGAAACTTAAATGTATAAAGATTTAAGAAAGTAATTACCAAGTTTTTGCTTCAATGTTTATTTTCCACCGCGGCGGGTTCGTTATGGTACAGAGGACAAAGGATATAGTCAGGCCAGGCTGCTTGAAATGGCTTGAATTTTATCAAGAGATTTTTTACATTTTTACATGAAACTTTGTTTACATGTATAGTTTACCGAACTGCACAATTATGCGACATATAATGACAAAGCATAAATAATTACCAGAGAAAACTTAATCCGTTTCAAGCAGCCTGGCCTGACTGTAGCCTTTGTCCTCGAGATATTGAGCGAGCTCCATGCTTATAAGCCTCTGCTAGTACAAAACTTATTTAGATCACTATAGCAGTATTTTTCCCATGGCTCTAATCTGGTCAACGTGTTCGTATCAGCACGAGGATTACCGCGGGCCCACTCCCACGTGCGTACAGCCAGCAGAAAGATCCATTCCCATGCATACGATACGCGTATATGCGTAAAACTCTACGTGAGTTAGATGTCTATTTTGCCGACTGTACCTGTATGCGCCCACGCAGCTTTTCCTTATACGGGGAGCTTAGCGAGCTCTATCGGAAACTATCGGCGATTTTCGAGCAGTAAAAAATTGGTGGTAATTATTGGGGCTCTTTATCTGGTAATTAATTTAGCGTAGAGCGTGGGAGATTTAAGAAAGTAATCCGGTTATTAGTTTACTAAGAAAAATGCAGCGAGTGGTCTATACATATAATAAAATTGATATCTGTTTTTTGTACATAAAAATATATTAGTGTGATATTTTTCAGTCCGAAAATATGGCGTTTTAATATTTTTCTTTATGTGTGATAGTGGGTTCGCTCTAATTTCTTAGGTATATCTTAAATAGCTTGCAGAAGATTATTATAATGTAGGTTAGGTAGGTACTCAGAACTTACATTACTGTCAAATATTTTGTTTATCAGCAATAAATAGCGGCAATTGTGTGAAGTACAGCAATAAATCCAAGGGCTAGTCGTCTCGTTGTTAATTACATGTAATGTGATTTCTTAGCATCTGCTCAGCATAGAGCTACAAAATAGATCCTAGACATTACTCAAACATAATTCAAACAGAATAGATAATAGACAAACTCATTCCTTAAAAATAAATGTCAGATAAATGTAATCACGTTAAGACAACTGAATTTACTTTAATATTTACATTGCAGGTTAAATAAATAAATCTTTCTTTGATAGGATAGACATAATAGACAATAATAGATGTAGACAAATTTATACTACTACATATTTTACACTAATACTACTACTACTTTACTTTTTATACTACTTTTTTTTAAACTTTTTTTGGATGATGTTGTGTTGGTATTGTCCTTCGTGTCAGATATCTCATAGATGCAAAGGGAATAAATACATATCCTGGGTATTACGTAGTGTAGCGTTAAAAAAAGAAAGCTAGCTAACCTGTGGTCGACGACCACAGGCGAAACGTGAAATTTAGGAGAACAGAGGAAGAGTTAGTTAAATTTGTCCGAACGGTATAATATAAATTTAAAAAGGCCTAGAAATTGCCAAGCATGAGCCGAGAGTCGAGTCCAGAGGGGACTCCGTCGATATCGTGTCGCTGAACTAGTGTTGTGTTGTGGTGTATCGATGCAGGAAGGTGTACCAAAACCGCGGAGTACCCCGGAGAGTATAGCCAAACGGGAACCAAAAAAAGAGGGCCAGAGAAACCTAAAGGGCCTTTTTAGAATTTGGAAAAAGAATTTAAATTTGGCAAAATCCGCATACAAAATTACAAAACAGATACAAAAAACGGCTAAAAAATGATGGGCAGTATCCCAGGGGGGACGCCGGAGCGCGGCACTCAGCTGGCACGGGCGCGGGCGCGCACAACGCAGGGGTCCAGGCACGTCCAACGCCCGGTGGCCTCAGGGGTCCGGAACCACGGCGAGAGAACGAGAAAGGCACGGAGGGACCCTCGTGTGTGTGCCGCAGAGGCCGGAAATACACTGTAAAGATTGACAAGGAAATAATCGACATCCGACCAAGTCAGGGAAAGAAAAAAGTACGTCGATAAAAACCAGGAGGAAGACAGCACAAGACTTACCCGGCAAGTCCAAGGTAGGAGCCTAATATTTATTGTATGGCCTAATATTTATTGCATGCCAAGCCACTTACCACATTTAGTCATATTTTCTCACTAATATTCAACCAAGTTCAAGGGATAAAACGTTTCCATTTCCTGACAGACGACAACTGAGAAAACAATAAACAATTTAGAAAAAGGTCAAACCAAGAAAATTTTAAATTTGAAAATGTGACATAAAAACCGGCCAAAAGAAAAAAGAACCGTACCAAAAAGGTTATTAAAAAACCTGCAGTAATGCTGCAGTAGCTTTAAGCGTGGTGCAATACATTTTCTTAAGTAATTGTATAGGCTTCGGGTTAGGGCGTATTTAAGTTTAGTGCAAACAAAAACGAAACAGAAAAAGTCCTCGTACCGACGACAGCCAGCAGAGTCTGAGCAAAAATTATCAAGTAACAAATGAGCGCATTGATAATATCAGCAGCGGTTAATAAATAACGTTCGTGGCGACGTTAGTACGGGCTATTTGGAGAGGCGACCTTTGCGGCGAGCAGTGGAACTGGTGGACGCGAGCCAACTGACGCCGCGCGCCGTCACTGCCGGGTTGCTCCGAAACGCACTTTGAAGATGAATACATCGCCGCAAACTTCATTCATGTCACAATCTTCTACGCTTCCTACTAATGATTAAAATTAGAAGGAAGTGAAGAAGATGAGGAATTGTTTTAATAGCTATACTGTCAATGACAAAATTAATACAATTAACACCCGCCTATGAGCATCAGTGGTCTAGTGGCTAGGGCCGCTGCCTCCCGTCCTGGAGACGCGGGTTCGATCCCCACCACGTACCAATGTGTTTTCGAATGTCGAATTTATATGTACGTTTATTCGACGCTTTTACGGAGTGAAAGAAAACATCGTGATGAAACCAGGAGTGTGCTCCTGCGAAGAAATTCAAAGGTTGTGTGTGAAGTCGACCAACCCGCACTGGGCCAGCGTGGTTGACTAAGGCCTAATCGCCCTAATTCAGGGTACGCTCAAGCCCTGCGGTGGGGATGTATATGAGCTGTTGATGAATACCGCTAGAAAAATAATCAATTATTATAAAATATGAGCTTAAAACTACTTTAGACCTAAACTAAACTTATCTTAATTATACTTACCTCTTTTTCCATTTGTATGAACTTGTCATAACATTAACTTATATTATGTTAGTTTCTATGAAGAGCGCTGCCTCCCGACACAGGCGATAAGCCTTTTGGGAGACACTTGCACCACTTTTCTAACATAAGTGTTTTTATATAATAAAGAAATATTTTATTTTATTTTTATTTTATTTTTAATTACTTAAGTATGTACTTATTTCTAACTTTCTTATTTTCTTATTCAGTACATATGTACTTACTTCTTAGTAAATTAAAAAAATAACGCGAACTCTTCTTTTCTTTGGAGTTTATGTCATACACAAATAATAATAGTATGATAAAGAAAATTTGTAAACACAACATTTTACACGTCAGATTAATTATTGTAAGTCTAATTATTTTTATGCAAAAAGTAATTGAATCACAATTCAAGTATCATATTAGACGACATGAAGTCAGTTTCAGTAACATTATAGCAGTAGCAGTAACAATGTGTATTAGTGTGGAGGTTACGTCATCACACTCATTCATACGCGACAGAGCTAGGAAAACAATGGTCGCCTGCGTGTCACTACTCACTCTATTAACAACTTGTAATGTAATGAATAATGACTCAGAAATCTGAATTTAATTCATAAGTATCGCCACTATGTGAGTTGGAGAGCTTTCGGTCTAAGAAAAAACATAGGTATAGAAATTTCGAGTTCTTTGTCATGTTTTTACGTAATCGAAGATGGCTAAATTACCTGTCTAATCTAATGATATTGCGTAGCAAAACTGTAATGCCTGAAAACGCGGGGAAAACCCGTTTCACTAAGAATGAATCCTAGCTAGATCGATTTATCGCCCCTCTATACACTAAATTTCAATGCAGTCGTTTCCGAGATTCTTATTCTTCTTAAGGTGTAAATAAATAAGCTGACACTATTTTAAATCAACTGAACAACTTTCCCCAAAAAACATAGGCTGTCGGACGAAAAAAATATGCATCTTCCATAATAAATCGATTAGCTGGCCGCGCAGTTTTGTATGAAAGGGACATCTTTTTTTTGTCGTCCGACAGCCTATGTTTCTTGGGGAAAGTTGTTCAGTTTCATGAGTAGGTTGATCCTTTAAATAGTGTCCGCTAATTTATTTACACCCTGTATATGCCTACTCGTTTAAAGTATTTCATAATGTAAAGTTTGTTTCAACCGTACTTTATTGTAATTTCTGTTCATTTGTGTGTCCTTCTTTCAAGTGTTTTTATATCGGAATATCTCTTGTAACTGAGCTGTTTATGTACTGAATAAAATATGTACGAAAAGTCCATCAATCACTGTATGTAACCCATCTCAACCACAAGATTGAGGTTCTGGGCTATTAATAGTAACAAAACAACCGGGTTTCTCCATCGGTGCAGTCTGGGTTAACCAAGAACCAGACAGTCAAATAGTACCCTCGCGAAATGATGCTCAAGCATTTGGTAAAGTGACGTTAATAAATACGATATTAATTTTCCTGCCTTGTATGCATTGTATGTATACCAGTCCGGTCCGGTCCGGTGACAGGACTGGTATACATTTTCTTTCATAAAATCTTACTCGTTCATATTTTATTATTTCGGATGGTATTTATTAATATAAATCAAATGCATTGCATATAGTACATAATATTTGATATTACTGGATTTTCCTATTACAAAAAGTTTTTTTTTTTAGATTCTTATCATATGGCTAGACTGGCATAGTATGGGCTTATACCACGAAGTGTTTGCCGTTAGGAATATGTAATGAATGTAATAAATTTATAATGCAGGATAATGTGTCATGATAACTTGCGTACACGCATCTCATTTTTAACTATGAATAAATAACTTGGAATACACACACCTTCTGTCGTGAATATAAATAATATATTTATTGTTCATTTAAAAGGTAACAATTCACATTATTTATATTACGAGTTTATTATATATATGTATAACAGCATTATGTGTGTGTAGGTGTGTGTTGGGGTGAGTTGTGTGTGGGTATAAACGTGATATTAATATGTGTATTTATTATAACTATTATGCCTTTATTTATCATATCAGAATATTACGAATATTACATTATCTCGTTCTCAACGTGTTCAGATCTGTACTAAATACTCGGCCAGCCCTTTGCACTTACCTGACCTTTAGAACAAGTTTAGCTCGATGTCTCCATGTTGCTAAATAGTCAGCTAAACTGCCTGTACTTCTATCTATTTAATTGAACCTTTGATCTTTTATTAGCTAAACTAAAGCCTTAGCTCATAGTGGGTAAATACACATGTATGTATCTATATAATATCCTGTTTGGTGACGTAATAGTGTTTGGAAATATAAGTTACAATAGTTTAGCTACGAACTTTGGCTTGAGCTGGTCATGCATGTGTCTCATCATCAACAGCACTTTATACGTCCCCACCGAGGGGCTCGAGTCTACCATGTATCTGGAAAGATTAATAGTAAATGCATTTTTTAATATTTAGTTTCATCCAACATATAATATTTTGGTACTGTTTTGATAGCAGCCTCCGTGGCCGGCCGAGTGGTCGAAATTTCGCCGCTCATTACGGAGGTTCCGGGTTCGATTCCCGGTGGAGTCAGTGTCAAGCAAAAATCTCTTTGCGAGACTTTCCCCGGTTTGGTTAGGACTTTGCAGGCTGAATCACCTGATTGTCCGAAAAGAAAGATTCCGTGCTTCTAGTCAAGTACTGTCTAGTCTAGTAACACGAGCCAAGTCAGTGGCCTTTGGCGGCTGTATAACACTGACACTAGGGTTTGTGAGGTCGGTTGTCGACCTTACAACCCACACGATGCAGAAGAAACAGGTGAATTATAAACACTTTCTTTAGAATACAATAATACAATAAATAAAAATACAATAATCACCGGTTTCAGAAATATCTCTTGGATAAACTTAAACAACTAGACTATGATGCAACGGAGGAGCTTTTTATCAGGGTAAAATAACTTAATAACGCACACACACACAGATACACACAGATACACACACACACACACACACACACACACACACACACACACACACACACACACACACACATACATACATACATACATACACACGCGACACATATAATATAGTTAAATAGATACTTATATAGATTATGTTTCTTTATATACTTAACTGTTTAGATTTAGACATAGTATGGGAAGACACTGACGCCTGTAGCACAGCGTTTGCTATTACAGGCTTCAGCATCTAATGTAAATATTGCTTTGCTTAAGTTAAATAAAGATTTATTTATTTATTTATTTATTTATTAGAATCTAATCTTCCTTTGTACTCTATGTAAAAGCGGACTCTTCGAACACAAGCATTGAATTTGCATTGCATGCTTAAGAGTAATGAAGTTTCAAGATATCTTTATTTATTTACTGGCATTTGATTTTACGATCCTAATTTGCCGTATTCAGAACCAGCATGAAAATTACTAGTTTTATGGTCTTCATCATATTTATACGACGATGTAAAACCTGAGTAGGGATCGTTGTTTTAACCTATGCTAATACAATGCGAGAATTGGCAACGTAGTGCGAAAAATATCCATAATATTTTATGAGCAGTTAAAGCTCAGATGGTTTTAGGTTTTGGAACCGCGCCAATCAGCCAATCAGTATTCATAAATTTATGAAAGATAATGATCACAAATAACGATACAGGGTGAACCCTTGCTTTTGTTTAGATTTTATCTATATCTAGAGTTTCTTTGTAATGTCGATTCTATTATGGGCGGCGCTAAGGATCTTAAACAAATTAAAATTTAGAAAAAAAAATATACCGAACTACTAAACTGTTATAAACTCATGTTAAATTTGGTTTGTTTTTTTTTTGTTGTTGTTCGTATGTTTTTTTTTATTTTTATTTTTTTATTTGTGGTGTTTTTTTTTCGTTTTATGTTCCTTTAGTGTGCAATAAAGTGTTCTACTTACTACTTACTTTAGTCACTGTCAATTATGTATTTCTCCGATCCCTAGAGCAACTGCAAACTACAATACCAGTTAATATGTTAGTGTAATTTTCCGCCATCCCATGTTTGAATTGAGCAGTAACGAGGGTGAGTCCACTGTCGATGGCGAGAAGTTTTAATCCTCTAAGTGTTACCATACGTGTAAATAAAAGTAAGTACCTATATAATTTTACCTTACAACTGGCAAGTATCAAATACTACTATTTTTACTAATAGCATCATCAACAGCTCATACTTCAGACACAAACCCTTGACCCTTCAAAAAAATAAACAAAACTTCTTTACCTACTTGAGTGATATACGTATAGTAAATAAAGCTCATTTTATTTTATGAGTAAATGGTCGAAAGTTTGTTTTCAGCCGATAAATCATACAATAAGTAACACAGACGCAAGATATGCAACACAGAAGAAATTCAGTATATTTGATGGTTTGGTTCTTTACAGTTCTTTACTTTATTAAATAAAAATTCACATAATATAAAGGAACATTTTTGGAAACTCTAATCCTTTGTGAACTCAGTTGGGCTTTTTGTAATTTAAGCTTGGAAAAATTGTCGGACCCTCGAGGGACCAACTTTATAACGACCAGCGAATGGTTTAGGGAATTTCAGCAGGATTTTGAAGTTTTTTAGTAAAGTCGTTGGAGGTCTAAAAGTTTTCGGATTCAAATTAAGTTAAATATATTTTTATAAGTAGTTTTGCTTCTGATATAGTAAGTGATTTTTGTTTTTAATTGAATGAGTTGAGACAAACGAAGAAGCCGTAAAAATGTATTTTAGCCGTCGCAAAACCGCTGAAACTAGACTGGCTTCACGTGTATTTGGCCATTATTTGACAAGGAATAACTAAATGACAGCTTCAAAACATAGCGCGCGCTCGTCATAAATTCGTAGTAGGTACAACATTTGTATAATGTTGCCATTAAAGAAAATAAAAGTTAAAGAAAGAAAAGTTATTATGAATTTTCGTATTGCTGGCGACAACAACATGGAGCTATGAAGTAACTATTGTAATAGAAATTCTAGGATGTGGACTGTATCTTGCTAGCAGACTAACAGATAGCTAGGATTCTTGAACAGGCAAGGCGGCGTTGTAATAACTGTGATAGTATTTCATGTTCCCGTTGACGTGCGGAACCCGTAATGCGCGCCGATCCATAAAATCGTCACATAAAACGCAAAACTACTCGTTTACTATGGAATTTGGGTTATTGCTAGTGATGTTCGAATATTTAAACTTAATAATTTTGCACTTTATTCTTTGGTCTAAATACAACAAAATAAAAGTTAGTTACGAAATACGGTATCTAGTTGTTTGTCATCTATATCACTATTCACGATGTCTTTGTAGCGTTAAAGTTTATGCAGTATAGAACCTTACCTAATTGACGATAATAATAAATATAACGTTGCATACTACTTTTGCGGTTATTTGTAATACTTTTGTATGAATATTATCGACGTTATCTTATTAATAAACATAATTTTAATTCTAACTGTAGCTAATTCTGCTATTCTGTTCTTTAGCTATTACTGTTATTTGATGCTCATCCCTAGCCCTAGTTATTAACAGGCGCCTCCTGTTGACATGCAAAGCCAGCAGTTTCACGAATTTATTTCTACCGCCAATTTTATGTGGAGTAGAACATGCAATCAGAATTATAGAGAACCGAGTCAATGTTTGTTTATTGCCCTACTAGCTTTCCTTGCACTGATATAATGATTTTAATGACGGCTGTGTTTTCGTGAAAGCTGAAGAAAATACGATATCAATGTCGAGGTCCTTATAGCCCCTGTCTATGGTGAGTCTCACAGGTAGCGAAAATTCGCCATTTTCACTAATACAACATTTTTTTATTATTTAGGGCTAGTGAAACAAAAATAGAAGAGAAACAAGAAGAGAAGAGAAAATATCTCTTGTTTCAGGTATGCTAACAATAAACAACAAGATTATTGCCAATACGAGCACGTGGAGTGGTTTATTTATTGTAAGTATTTTATTTATTATCATCTTAACGCTTATTATTGCATTCTATACAATGATAAAGCAGACGTAATAATCGGTTAGAAGAAGTGATATTAATTTATCTTCAATAGATAACTTACGTAAGTGAATAAATTATTGTGACGTATTTTTTTTAACGTTTGGTTCTGCCGGCTAAATTGCATCATGGCAAAACTGGCCGGTATCTAAGCTATTAAATATTATTAAGTCGCCGGCAAAATGGCCAGCGAAGCCACAGACAGCTTTTTGTTAATGTCAAAGTTAGGCCATTGGCCTCTAGGCCTTATTCAAGAGCTGGATATTGATATAGAGTGCGTCATCAGAGGTCAGGTGAGTCATCGTGTGGGGCCGCGAGATGATGGCCCATTAGATTGGCGTGTGATTTGGCTGGAATAACACCGTCATTTACGACAAGTTCCACCAAAATAAAGGTTAAGCTGCGTTCACACTGCCTGGAGGAGAGATAGAAAGAGAGTTGGGTCAACTGATTTTTATTACAACGAGAAAGCAATCTTTCGCAGGGATGACTTTTATCGATCTCAGAATTGGAAAATATATACAAAATTTCATCGAAATTATGAATGGTAAAAAAATTATATGAAGTGCAACTTAAATAATGCTTTAATCATTAGACTTTAACATTAGACTAGGCCCAGCCCTTTGTTCTAAATCGATACCCATATTAGATGAATATCGTATGCATTGCTCAGCCCACAGACCGAAATTATATGAAAGCATGCACTACGCTGAATATTTGTGCACACATACCTTTGTAACGATTTCGGCCCGGAACTCCCCGATATTTACCTAAATAACTAACAACATTTGCTAACCACATGCCTATACATACAAAGCGGTCGTTATTTTTTTATTGGCAATAACACCCATTTGCGAATGTTTTTAATTGCATTCGACCCGATAAGGACGAAGCTATTCATTTAACACTATACTATCGCCGCGCGGCTGTGAATATGCTGGTAAGAAAGTTTGAAAGAATTTGTTATTTTAATAAACATGAGTATGAAAACAACCAATCTCATAATCATTAGAAATCAGGCGGTTATAATAAAGAATAGGTTTATCATAGTATATGGCCTATATAGGTATAGTAAGAAATGTCACAGACGGAAAAACTATAGGTACATATACCAAGTTCATTTAACATATGAAAGTATGCGCGATGTATAATGTAAATATAAAATTGTAAACAGTGATTCTGTCTGTATCAATTTATCAATTTTCGTTATGGAAGATAATTTGCTCATAAAAGTCCACTAAACTCCGTTCCCACGCTGTGCCTTACCCAATTCGAGCTTCAAGTCTTATCTACCGCTTTGTTTACATGCTATGATTTCGACCAACGCTTTCAACGCTGACATCGTCTAATGATATAGCTCCCTATCGGTCAAACTTGCGGACATAGTAAGCCTATAAATAGAATAGAATAGAATAGAATATACTTTATTGCACACAAGATATTTACAGAATAAAGCAGTTTAAATAATAGTGTACAGATAGGTGGCCTTATTGCTAAGTTAGCAATTTCTTCCAGGCAGCCTTCGGGTTCCGGAAAAACGCAACGATTACCATTAAGTATTGGTACATACCAGCTAAGCTTAAAACGACAAAAATTTTCTAGCCAAGATTTGAATTTACATGCTAATTAAGAGATTAGCGTTGATATCAATTTCTTTCGTAAACCGAGATATACTTACCTATACATACTTAGTGTAACGCATATAAAATAAAATTAGTGACGATGTCGATCGCCTTTTAAAAAGGCACAAAATTTATGAAGCTGGTTTTATTTGTCAGATTTAGTTCGTTGGTGTTTGTGAAGGTTTTGATTCTACGAAGTTATTTGTTACGACAGCTTTTGGACAAGTTTAAAATAATTCCGGAAATTCTAAATTAAATGGTAACTCAGACGAAGTTTGTTATGAAAGTTGTGGCTGGTTTCCGAAGCACAGTTAATGAAATATTGTTGAATGCGTAATGCGAATAAAATATTTGTTATTAGATACGTCTCGGTAAATGAAAAAGGAATATTCATTTACTATTAATTAATAATTTTCGGAAATATTTTGTTCCTTTGAAAAGCACAGAATACTTCAGAACTTCAAAAAGCTTAAGAAAAATGCAATATCACTAATTTAATTTCCAACGCCAAATTGTCTTTGTTTGTGGGCAATTCCCGGAAACTGTTATTATTTTGGCATGAGGCGCGTTAGGAGCAGTTTAAATGTTTAGTGCGGCAGTTTCAGCGTAACCTTCAGCGAGCGATTGGGGTTAATGGGTCGCGGACCTCGTTACCAGCAGTACTCCGGTTCACCTGCAGGTGTCTTGGCAAACGCCCAACCTGCATTCATGCTTGTCAGTGTGGCGGCTGCTACGGCACCATTTTTATCGTATAAATGATAGTAAGATAAATGCTGTCTTATGATTTTGACTCCATTCACGATACATCGCGTTTTTTTGAAAGTCTGGCAATATTTGAAACGTGCAATCAACATGTTTTTATGACTCTTTTTTGTTCGACGCTCACTTAAGTTACTGACATTATCGAGGATTACTTATAATATGCGATAAGTACCTACATACACATATGTTGTCATTATTGTGTTTTTGTTGCTCTGCAACCATAAATCATTGCAGTAATACTGGTCAGGTGGTCTATTCGCTTCTTTGCCAATGAGTCATAAAAAAAATCTCACAAGTGCACCAAACTGCGCCCGCGCCGCCCACACGAAGTTCATTGCGCCCTTTATGACCGCGTAATCATCGCAAAGGATTTCTTTAATTATCTGCCCAGGCTAATCTCAATTAACCTTTTTGGAGATCATTCCTTTCGAGATAACATCTTATTTGATTCGGCATAATATGTTATGTTGATATGTTTATTTCTGAGACTCACCGATGGGCTCAACATGAAAATTTATAAGTTGCAACAGTGTTTTTAAGAATTTTTGGATTTCTTTCCTGTTAATGATTTTTACATGATGTTTGCAAGCAATGTTGTTTTATTTACCATTGTTTCATTTACGTTGTTTCACCGGTTCGTATTTCTAGTTGTTTAGAAATAGTAAAGCTTTTATTATCCGCTTACTAGTATTTCAATCCGACTGCTTCTCAATCTCGTCTTCGTGCTATTAGAGAGGCCAAGTTGAAAATTATTAATTTTCATAGGACTGAAAAGGTTTATACCGACAAGTGGTATCGATGGAATCAGCGTGGTTTACTGATCACCGAAACGTATGTTGTCGCTTTCTAAAATGGTGGAGCAAGTAGGAATAGGAATATCATAGGAATTCCTCAAATACCCAACATAACCTAGTCGTGTTTGGGCCCGTTGGATTTGTTTTGACTATATCTTTAGTTACAAATGCAGGGTCTCATGATGGAGCCGAAAAGTGGCTATAGAAACTCCTAAAATACATAATACAACCTCGTCGTGTTTGGGCTCGTTGAATTTGTCTTGACTAGATCTTTAGTCATAAGTAATGTCCAGGGTCTCATGACATGATGGAGGTAGCCACAGGAATTCTTCAAATACTCAACATAACCTAGTCGTGTTTGGGCCCGTTGGATTTGTTTTGACTATATATTTAGTCACACGTTATGTCCAGGGTGTCGTGATGGAGCCTGAAGGTGGCCATAGAAACTCCAAAAATACATAACATAATCTCGTCGTGTTTAGGCTCGTTAGATTTGTCTTGACAAGATTTTTAGTCATACGTGACGTGATGTCCAGGATCTCATGATGGAGCCGGAAGGTGGCCGCTGTATTTTCTCAAATACTCAACATAACCTAGTCGTATTGGGCCCGTTGGATTTGTCTTGACTAGTTCTTGAGTCATATGTGATGTCCAGGATCTCATTATGGAACCAGAAGGTGGCCATAGGAACTCTCTCAACGTCGCAACATAACCTTGTCGTGTTCGGGCTCGTTGGATTTGTCTTGACAAGATCTTTAGTCATACGTGATGTCCAGGGTCTCATGGTGAAGCCGGAAGGTAATCTCATCGTAACAACATAATCTCGGCATGCTTGGAATTTTTAGTCTTAGCAATTTAGTCCTACGTGATGTTCATCTTGCAACATTTAAATACGCTGGACTAAAAAGCACAAAATAATTATAAAGTAAAAAATATTTTTTTAACAATACGTTTTTACGCACTAAAAAGTATAAAATAATTTTTATTGAGATTTTTATTGGTGTAGTACTCTTGTAGGACTTAAAACGAAAAACGTGGGATGCATGGAATAGATATTCTAAGAAGTAGAGAACGAGGTGATGGCTGAAAAACAGCATAGCTGAAAATATTTCATTTGGTTTTTTGAAAATATTTCATTTGGTTTTAGGTTTACATCATTGAGTCTTGAAAATAATATAAAGTTTATTTAATTATCTTTCATTTGAGACCCTGTTTGAGTAAATCGGCCCAGTAGTTATCTAAACATAGCGTAAATAGAATAGGCCCGGCCGCCATCTTTGTGACGTCATAACTACTTGCTCCACCATTTTAGAAAGCGACAACATACGTTTCGGTGACCAGTAAACCACGCTGATTCCAACGATACCACTTGTCGGTATAAACCTTTTCAGTCCAACGAAAATCGAAAATAAGCTAGTTTCGACGAATTGGCCTCTCTACTATATCTCAGAGTACTTTTATATGACTTTTATAGATACTTCTGTCTCTAATCCGCGTTCCCTTATCTCTCTATCAGTACTACTATATGCTCTTGCATGCTGACTCTTGGGTTTGCTTAGAGCAAGGACACGTTCAGCTCATGTCAAGGGACAGGAGGGCAACGACCCTTACGACTCGCCTCACATTATCACATCCTGCCATCTCAAGCAGAATTTGAATTTAAGTTTGAATTAACAGTGTCATTTAAGGTTTTCGTTAGAATTTCTTGTCTGAAGTAAAGGTTCGCGCTAGAGTAATATAGATGTGGAGACAACAAATGGTCAACGGCAGAATTTTCGGTACCTACTATTTTGGTACTACTACTTTTTCTGATCTTGCTTGATTGAGAAATAAAGGTTGCGCGTAAAACTTTGCTCCACCTTTTCGTGCAAATATAGTTGAAAACAATAGTGGTGGCGAGTCGATCGCTCCCAATAAGGCGATATAACCGCTGCACCGAGGCGAGAATTATCACTCGTCATTATCTGCGAGCGATTTATTTTTCGGCGCGCGCGGCGGCGGCGGCTAGGCGGCTGTCCGGCTTATCCTTTGAATTAAAATTAAAAGCATATAAAACAAAACAACCCTTCGACCGCGCCGCATATTTCATATACCTCGCCAGCTTAGCCTGACACCTCCCTCCACTCGCTGCCGACGACGCCGACTCACACCAAGTCTCGCCAAAGGTATTTTATGTAAATTGGACGCATTTTTTCAACCAATTTTTTAGTTTATTTGGCATTCCTGACGGCCACCGTGTGAATATTGTAACTAATGAATAATGTTGTATTAATGCTTTAGTTTTCGAATGGAAGCGCTGAATTAACATTTTAATTAAATGTTAATTAACGCTTCTTCGAAATAAGTTTTATTGTATACAAATGGGAGGTGTAACAATGGTGTTATTAGAGTCGGCTAATGTCGCGAGCGTGACAGGAAAAGCCTCGATTAGATCGGGTTAGATCGCATCTTTCTGCGAACCCTTATTATATTAACCTACATAATTGAACGCAGCTACTTACAACTAAACAACGGTAGACCTGTAGTTAACCAGTATAAGCTAACTTCGCATAAAAGTTGCAAAATATTATTTACTGCGTTTTTAAACATAGCCCTACTGCTGTTACTGATATAGGAAATTACACTGAGTCGGAGTTAAAATATTATTGAATTGCACCTATAAAGTTTTCAGAAAGTTCGCCGTAGTTAGGTAATTGAACACTATCGAGCGACGCCGCCGCCGCCGTCGCTACCGCCCGCGCTGTCTAGACATTGCCGTCGAACTGTCTGTTCACGACTATCAGAATTTATTAAACTTTATAAACTAATTCCGAGCTATTTGGTTTAGGAACAGACTTGCTACGATAAGCACAATTTTGTTGTGTTTTCCCTAATTGAATGTAATTATTTCAATACCCCATTTCTAGCTCCATAATAACGTTAAAAACACGCGAGTTGTCCAGCAATACAGCTATTTAGCTTCGAGTGCTACAACTGCATTTATAGGAGGGTAATACAACCACTATTGCGGGTCCGTTGGCTTTGTGATATGAGTTTGTTATATTCATAACACATGACACGACACGATCCCTTGTAATTAGTCCTTTGACCCGATAGTTTGCTTACATTTAGGTCGTAGATAAAACGCTATTATTAAATTTGGACTGGGTTTCGATTTAAAATAAATATAAAATGATTTTCAACTAAATACAAACACTTGAAATTATAATAAATAAAAAAAATTGTAGTAATTTAGAAATTAACACACACACACACACACACGAACACTATGAACACTTGCCTCACACAGGTAATTATTGTACAGAAATATCAATATCGGCATTTTTATTTCAGTATTTATGAGCATTTGGATTTGGTTTTCTGAAAAGGCGGAATTTCGGAATCGGCTATGGAAAGAAATTATGATAGCAAATTTTTGGAGCAGATCACTTTTATATATAAATTAAAACTTTCCTCCCGTTACGTGTGGCAAATACCCTAATATATGGTAAGATCGACTATAAGGGAAATATTGTAAGCTACTCGTAAAAAACTTTTAAAGTAAGCTAAAATATAGGCATTGATGAAAAACTATCTTACATTTTATTATGATGTAACTCCTTTTGTGTGCGTAGATTATTACTCGTATTACCGTAGCCGTTTAGCGGACGTAAAAGCTTCAATTTCAGTGAACCCTATGTTTCATTGAAGCTCATCGAACCGCGCTCGCGCGTCATTCCTCTATACTGATTGCTTTATATTCGTTTCCATAAAGTGAAACCCTATTCATTCTGAACCCACGTATAATGTACTCGTATAACACGCATAATAAGGTATATTTATACTATTAATGTGATTCGCATGAGCGGTCGGGAAGTATGTTAAGGCCGCGATGATGAGATGATGCACTCAGCGACGCGGGCGCACGACACGTGCAAACTATACAAAAGTAGCAATCCTGTGTGGAATATTTATAAAAACTATACTTTTGCAAACATGTCTGTCTGTAGTGGCTTCTTACCAAGTGCCGCGATGTAATATGTTGAAGTTTTATTCTAAGTTATTTCTTGGGCGAAGTTGTTGATGATCGAACGAATGTTGCTCTCAGTGAACTTTGAAACTTGGTAAAACATCAAATAGTTTTATTTATAATAAAATAATTTTAGGCGAAGTGGCTGAATGAACTTCAAATGTTACCTACAACTTTTTACTAGTAACTTGTTGCTTCGTGAAACGCGGTCCAGTGTTTGCGTCATATTGCCTATTTTAAACAAGCCAAAATGGGACTGATGTTCACTACGAGGAATATGAAAAGACTGCCTCATAAATAGACGCTCGCGCAGTTCGCGCTCTACTGGAAATTTTCAATAAAAAACTAACAAAAGTAACGCAGACTCAAATAGGTATCGCTCTTCCAGTCGCTGGCTCCATCTGCACATGCTGGCTCATACATCGTGATTGGCAATTAATGTGATCTCACTATAGGTTTGTTTGTTGCTTATGGTACCTACTTACACTGAAAATATTATTTTACTGTTAATATTCGTTATACACGATGTATTTTTTTTCTTATATTATGATACATAGAAATTGTTTGTATAAGACACCTGTGTCAATATAGCGTGTTAAAACTATAAGCCAACAATGCTGAACTTCTATGAACATGAGAGAAGTTTAATATGTCTTCATAAAATATAGAAAAAATATAATCTTAAAAGAAAACTTAGCATTCATTCACTTTAAGAAAATTCACACACACACAATGGGCGTACTTTTGTACATCATATGCAAATAATGATTCTTTCTTTCTCTTCTATGAAATTAAAAAAAACATAAATCTCACATTTTATCATTTCTTTAACTTTAATGTTGTTGCTAAGTAGTAAGCGTGGATAAGCCAGTAATCACTATGAATTAATAAACATATCTCTGTAATCAATGTAATTAATACGTCAGCTTTTATAAACAGTCAGTGAAGTAATTATCTGCCATCGACAAACAACACAGTAATTACTAGGTACCTACGTGAAGGTATAATATTATCTAATAGGTGTAAATGTATTAAATTACCTGCTACCCACTCTAATAAGTAAATAAGTCTGATAATGGGTTTCTAATTGACTATAAAGCATTTATTTGATAAATACACATTTGTGTACTTATTTCGATTAACTTAACATATAAATTACATTATTGGACCAGCTTATAGTTTAATCTAAGATAATGTTTTTTAAACAATAAGTAAATTATTATTTTTCAAACTTATTGGCAATGACGAAACTAACAGATAAAACAATGTTCTTATAAATAAATGTTTTTAATTACTCACCCATACTTAATTAAAAAGGGTAATCGGTGGATCTATTGGAACGTTTAATAAACTCTATTCAACTTGCATAGCGGTGCTGGAATCTATCCTCAGCAGTATCTGAAATGGGATTTAGAGAATAGGTCGTAAACGTTTAAGATCAAGTACAGTGTGATCTGAACACAATGACTTTTACTTTGTGCATGCTTCTCGACGGAAACTCGTAAAATCTACAACAGTAACTACATTCCAAGCTTTATGAGATCTGTGTGCTACGACATAGGTTCTTTGAAGTTCTAAGAAGGAACTTACGTAACGTACTGTATTGATCGTGCAGGAAGAACGCGTCATTCTGATGCAAAATATGCTTGGACGGACCGCGCATTGCATCGGCATCCGTGCAGTCGAGACAGGGGGCAGTAAAGCAGTCGAACCTAATATTTACTTGATCTATATAATACTTGTCAAAGAGAATCCATTTTTATTTTTAATGATTATAAAGTACTTATTTGCTGTTGAATTTTCACAAATATATGGGAATAAAGTCATTCAAGAGAAAATATGAAATGTTGGTAAGGATAGAGTCGAATAGCGAAATTTTGTATGATCATAAAAAGGCACGATTTAAAGAAGATCTTTGAATATACAAAGGGTACAAAATAATTTGCAATTACGACTAATAAAGTAAAGCTGACCATTCTTTACTTTTTTATAATTTCCTGCCTTTAGCAGTGACATTTACCCAGCTTCTGGTCGTAATTCATACAAACGCGCATTAATTGAAGTACAGCGATAAATTGTTCGCTTTACGACCTTGCGTACGCGCTCGTTGTGGAATCGTACCGGGCCCGGGTGATAGAAATATTGGTAATTACCAAGATAGAGGAAGAAACTGGAGCAATCTAGCTCTGCGCTACGTTCGCTGAACTATTTTTGCGTTTCATTATTTTCCATATTTTATTTATTTTTTCAATATATTTTGCAAATTGTCGCGAAGTAATCTCGCAACAAAGTAATATTGTTTATACCTAGGATGGAAATAGCCAGTCTCATCATGATGTTGTAGTGTCATTTGTTTTTAAAAAAGTTGCATTCTTGGCTCTACAATTTAAAAAAGAAAACAATGGCGCAGACGTTCCCGTCGCGGTCCCGGATGCGAGTTCCATTAGTGAAGGGAGGCCTTGTTGACCTGGCTATATAGGTCGGCTTGGCGCCGCGCAGCATCTCACAACTAGCCACGAGCCACTATATAGGGCAGGTACAGTCGATTGCACGTCGGGCTTAACAGTTTAATCTTAGGAATGTGTTTATTCACACTACCCGTCCATTTATGGCTACGCTCGCGTTGTAATTTTTTTACAACATTAAAAATTTTCTTAGTTTTTAACAACATGGCCAGGCTACTAAAATTATAAAGAAAAAGTTTTTTTTTTATCTTTAGTTTATTTGACCATAAACTTTTGTCCGAATGCCCACCATAACCGACAGGTCAACTCTGATAGATTCTCATGAAAATTGCAGCATTCCGAATGTAATTTGAAAATTTCATATGAAGAACTCTTTGGAGCTACTCTACAATCTACACACCATTACTGCAGACTCTACACCACTAACGAACTTCATCAAGTCCAGTTATAACTAGTATATTTTAAAATAATTTTATTACTTTACTACTTACATATAGTAGACACTGCAGCATACATATAAGGGTTACCTGATTGTAAAAGTGCAGTGCACTAGAAAGGTATGCGGGAAACAACCGTAGTCAAAGATAAGCAAAGGCACTTACTAACATGACGCCCGACCGCCGCGACCTGCGTTTGTTAAGGGGCTACCCGATGTGAACTAGCGCCACATTGATACAAAATCATAACTTAGTGAAAACACATAATATCAAAAATCTGGACGATCAAATTGTTGTGTAAGTCGTTGTATTTTTAAAATTTATGAATTCAGTAAACTACGGTTAATTATTAATTATAATTACAGATAGCGCAAGTGCTAAAAACGGCCGTTTTTTGCACATTTGCTATCTCTTACTTACTTACTATAACATAATATTATAAAGTTAGTTATTTCTAAAAATACTTTTATATTTTGTGTTTTCACTAAGTTATGATTTTTATCGATGTGGCGCTAGTTCAACCCCTTAACTAGCTCTCTGCTGCTCATTTTTCTGCTCATTACAATTTTGTCACGGAAAAAGTGTAGAAAAATAAAAAGTTTGAAAAATATAGTCTTGACAAGTTAAAACTGAGTTATGAAGATAAAGAAAGCATTGCTTTTACTTATCTAGAAGTCTTGGATAGGTACCCATTTAGTTATTTAAATGTAAATAACCAATAGAGCGTCGGTGGTCTAGTGGCTAGGGCCGCTGCCTCCCGTCCGGGAGACGCGGGTTCGACCCCTACCACGTACCAATGTGTTTTCGAATTTCGAATTCATATGTACGTTTATTCGATGCTCTTACGGTGAAGGAAAACATTGTGACGAAACCTGCACCCTCCTGCGAAGAAATTCAAAGGTTGTGTGTGTGAAGTCGATCAACCCGCACTGGGCCACTAAGGCCTAATCGCCCTAATTCAGGGTAGGCTCGAGCCCCTCGGTGGGGACGTAAATGAGCTGTTGATTGAACCGATGCATGGCAAAGTTTACTACCATTTTGTAATTATTTAGTTACACCAGATTTCAGACGAATCCTGAATATAAACAACCACGCAATCGACATACGACGACCGCACTCTATCCTATACAAACTCTACAGCGAAATCACACAGTAAGGCCATTTGTTAATATTAGCCTAAGATAAGGCCATATGTTTATATTAGCCTAAGATTTCAAAGAATAAATTTATCTTTATCTTTATTTAATGAACAGTAACAGATATTGATTTGCATAACGGTAGTATCGATCTATTGAACCCGTAATAAGAATCAAATAGCCGTACTCGAAGCCAATTTAAATGTTAAGACGGCTGGGGAAAGCCGTTTATCAAAACCACTGAAATGACAGTACCCTCCATAAATCAATAAATATAATTTACGGTTTGGCTTATAATAGGAGAGCTCAGTATGATCTTGTAGCCATACGGCCTTTTTAAATTATATTTGATGAGATGACAAATAACTGACCGCTCACATGCTTGGTGGAAAGCAATGAAAAATATTTTGCTTTTCTATTATTAGTTATGTTATGGCAAGAAATCACTGCAACAGATAAAAAATAATAACAAAAATAGTTTTTTTTAAAGTATCATCATCAACTGCTCACTCATAGGTATACGTCGTCGTCCCCACCGAGCATGACACATCAAAATTATGTAGAATTTGAGAACTGTAGGTTCTTCATCATTATACTTCTAACAATCATCTTGACAAACAATTTACCTTATTGAATGATAAAACAAAACATCTATTTGTAAACCTAGTGGAGTGTTCTCACCTCTCGAACAACTTTGTAAAGTTACGTGTGAATCCACTCGAGCCAAATGCGTTCACCGGCGGAGTGCTGCTGCACTCGGCGATAAGCAAGTGCTGTTCACACTACGCAACTTCACACAAAACTTCTCTAGAGAGGTTAGTCAACTTAACATAAAACTAACACAATAAAAAGAAGGAGGAGGAACAGACAGATTCGGTTTCAGCAAATGTTTTAAAAGTAGCGATCTATCGCATCGGCGGAAAATCTCGTCAATCGAAATGAAGATAGATTTCCTCAATGTGTTGAAATTTCTTTTTATTTTCCAGCTATTTCAAAACCACGTGGGTTAAGTTTTACATACCCAATACAACCGTTTTATTTTTACGATATATGGCCAACGGTTGCATATTCCACAGTGCTGTGTTAGAAGTTAAGACAAAGGCTGCTATAATTTGAAATGTTGTTGTATTATGTTGGTGAGATTTTAATTAATAATTTTAATTATTCTCTTGTCATTTGTCACATTTAATTTGCGCTACAGATATCAATGAAACTAGTGAAAACTTGAACAATAAAATAGCATCTAGTAGTAAGATATGTTCATGCCGCCTTCGCCATCGTCGTCGTGGTGAGAATCTACTTACAGCAAATGCGTTTAGCGGCGCGGAGTGGCGCTCTCGACTCAACTCGAGAAATCACTTTACTCTATTCTCCCAATGCATTGCTATTTTTCACTCATCCTACGCTGCACTTCACTTGTTCTGAGTTGCAAGCTTTTTAGGTTAAGATGTGAAAACAGTTGGAAGTGCTGTTTAAAGAAATTAAGTCTAACTTGTTTCTCGTTTTATTTAAGGAGGAATACGTTATGTGTGGTAAATCATATTTTTTAATTCTTGTCAGATATCCATCTGATTCATATTTTGAAAATTGATGATACCTGCTTTATAAAACCTAAACAACTAGAACATTCCAAGCAAAAAGTCTTCAAAGTCAAAATTTTTCAATTTTCTATTGTTTAAGTTCTCTATTGGAATAACATTGTTAGCCCGAAGGAAAGCCGGATATGTAGTAGGATTCGCTCGCCGGTGAAAGGTTGGCCCCCAGCCAATGCTCTCTTATTTACTCCTCCAAGGTATTAAACTTTGCTTTTGATCTGATTCAATACGTGAATAGAACTGGGTTTATTGGGGTTGAATGAAATTATCAATATTTGATGAAGTAGTTAAAGTTAAGGCAAAAATATTGAAACGGTTCTTGAATAAATGGCTAAATTGTTATCTATCAAGAAAGGGTAAAATTTAAGTGAGGAAAGTGATCTCAATCCTATTCCATTTAATTTTGTGAAATTTCTTCCGAAGAGCATATTCAATTTAATAGAGATTGAGTATAGAAGCTTATCAGGTGATGAGTGAGAAAAGTGATGCTATGATATGGTTCTTTGCATGTTATGAGTTAAAAAGTTTATGGAAATACTTTTAATAATACTTCTTTTTTCAATTAACTTCAAGTTTTCCGCCCGTGATAGCCCACGTGTAATTAAATCGTTAATATTAGATTAGGACAACTTTAATTTAATGACTATGATGGTTGTTATTAATACAGTTGTCATTGTCATTATTACTAAGTACGTCAGCGATAAAATGTTTTACCGGATTTTGGGCTTTGATCAATTATAATTCAGGGAATCATTTAGACTGGCTTGAATAATTGATTGTGTTAATCCGTTTTGAGCTCAATATTCCGGACCAATAGTACAGAATTAATTAATATGGATCTTAGCATTAGGTATATATCAGTTCTACGAAAAAATCTATATATCTTAAATATGCCTTACGTCAAATTAAAGTAAAATGAGAATTGATTGTTATATTTTAGACCTTCTTACGAGAGAGGTATCTATTCCTTGGGGATAATCCGCATAGCATAATTTAGGTTGTCTGTGAAAAATATGCGACTAAGTTTCAGTATTCTCTGGATAATTGTAACCTTCTTTACTAAGTAATAAATCCCCTTACCAAAGCCCCATCTTCGGGGGGGCATAAAGGCGTTTGGTAAACGAAGTCGATGCTCTAATCGGCTTGTGGGCTTGTGGGTAGTCCGGGGTGATAAGCACTTTCCCGGTACCAAACACAGACAGACTTGCGTTGATTAAAGCTACGAGCAAGTACCTGTAGGCACCTAATGACTTTGCACAATTCTAAGGATTCCCATGTCCGTGAGTTGGAAACCGGCTCTGAAAATTTGATGCCTCTACGTTTTGGGGCTTCTGAATTTAATTACGAAATGTAATTGCCATAGGAGCAGATATGGTATATTGCATATTTTCGCCTTTAACTAAAACAAATGTATTTTCTTGTCATAACAGGATATATCCGAGACATTATCTTTTCATGCTGATATTTACGTGTATGTAACTTCTTATAAAAAAACACTTGGGTTTTCGCGGTTGATAACCCTAGATAAATTTATTTTTCTACTGATAACCCGGTATGTGTGTTTTTAAAACTGAATGCAAGGTAATCGAACTTGCACCTTTGAGCAGTGTGCAAAAATATGTCAACCATGCTGTGCTAATAATCATTGATAGAAAAAAATTACGGATAAGTAATTTAGTACATGCAAAATATCAAACTACTGGTAAACGCGTCTTCTTTTAATGCCGAATATGTATAAAATCTCAATTTTTGAATAAATACAGATACGTTTTTCCTTTGACAGCAAATTTCGGTTAGTCTAATTATTTAGAGTCAAATCCGCAAAATCCGTGGAGATCCTGTTAACAAGCGACTGTACACGCTCTATTTGTTTTAAAGCAATCCGGCGAGCGAGTAAATAATCCGCTGGACGGATTACCTACTTAGTGCTATCCGTCCGTTCGTTCGAAATTCGAATCAATACGACAACCGCTCATAATCTGATGTATTGGTGATGGCGAGTTGATGAATAGAATGCTCGTAATTGTTAAGCTTTATACGCTAGAGTTCTTTTTATGGAATTGTAAAATTTTCGACACGATATCTTTTTGAAAGCTGTAAATAACGACGACGTTAATTTTGTATAATTTTTACAGTAACATTTTTGTTTGTAGAATCTGCAGCAATCGGTCAAGTAGCTAGCAGCCAGTATCAGATGTAGTGAAATCGATTTAATAATACAATCTATTAACGATGCCGGAAAACTAATAAAAAAAATGCTTTTAAAAAATGCAAAGTTCTTCACAAAATCTGTTGTCTTTTGTTATTTGGTTATTTATTTTCCCCTCTCATAATTTTCTCTTCGTTTCCCTTTTCCGACATTCAGTTATTATATTTCGTGTTCGGGATACATTTGTTTTTTGTAGATAAACATCTATCAATCATGTCATTTTGTATGGGAAAATGGACCTTAATTTGCTGTTGGAATACCACGGGGACTGCTCGTGCAGTAATCCGCTGATGACTTTGATCGTTTGATCAGTATCAAAAATATAGGCAGCAATATTGGCATTCAGAGTGTTATTATTTACATTATTCATATCGGAACGCGATTAATAAATTAATCGACGTAGACAGAGAGACGAACGTTGGTCGAATGGAAGCCAAGTGAAAATTCTGTGGTAGACCACGAAAGCGTTGAATTAACGATATTCAGAAACGTGCATGACAAGGGGATGCAGAGGGCACAAGACCTCCAGGAGTGGACAATATTAAAGGAGCCCTACGTTTTTTTAAAGTCGTTTATTTTCACATCTAATGTAATTATGTACTACCTATTATTATAGTGTGTTATTTAGGTTAATTCTAACTTTAATTTCCTAAATCTTTCCTAAATTTTTGTATTCTGTGCATTTTCTTTTGTTTACTCTGTGATCTCATTTTCCACCACTGTGAAGGTTGATTGGAAGCGATCTCTTATAGAGATAAGCTCGCCTTTGTACATTCAGTTCTTATCCTGTGTATATTTAATTGTACAATAAAGTGTTTATTATAATTATTGAGAACAATATTCCCGGACCGAGACTACTAAGCGTGCTACTAACGAAGTGTGTAAGAGATGAATGAAGAGATTGATAAGCTGAGTGCGCTGATCTGAAAGTACCAGAGCAACAGGTTACCCAGGAGATGTCCGTGTCCGTGCAGTCGCCGCGTCGCCTGCGCCGCGTGGCCGCGCCGCCGTAACCTGATCCGCAATCACGGCCGATTCAGCCCATCAGCCGGCCCTTAATCTGATCACAGCTGATTACCGCTCATTAACGGGCCTTGACATCCGAAGCCTCGATCTCTTTAGTACGTAACTTTGATTACATAGGTAAAACCTACCTACCTACCTACTGTAAAATAAAGTTACTGCGATATTCGTACCTTTTGCGTCCATTCTTATTATGGTGTGTCAAATTTTATAATAACCCTGGCTTTCAAATCGCTATCGAGTACTCAAAATTTGATTGGGTGAAAATTGTTCGCAATGTACTCTCGAAATATGGCAATCCACCCGCAAAGACAATTGAAATGAAACGCCAGTGCAGCGCAGTGCCTCGGCAACAGCGAAATGCTTCAAGTGAATCTCGCTGACATGGTAAATTAATTCTTACTGCAGTTTATCAAGGCTTGTTTTACGCGGAGTGCGCTGTGCGGTAATGCCGTTGCCGCGACGGGTCAAGCGCCTACTCTGCACCGCAGAAGGGTTTTCTTTTTGTTCCCGCTGTGAAGAGTTTTATTTTGAATCTGCGGCTCTAACGACCCGTGCTCTTGTTCCCCGCGAGGGCCGCGTGTGCGCCGGCGCGCGGCGCCGAGCTTCAGCGCATATATTCCACTCGCGAGTAACAAAATGTGAAAACGGTTAACCAACGATTTACAGAACTGTTTCAGAATTAGGAACGATAAATTGAGTGGTGACATGTGTAAAGGTGGTTGTCGGGCGGAGGCATCTATGGCGCTGGCGGCGGACGCATTGTGTCGCTGCCGCATATATTAGTGCGCATTCTCACGGAGCAAACCCGTTCCCAGCGCTCGCTGCTCCATTCCGAACTCTTGTTGCTCCTTTGCAAATCTGCGTGCCTTCGACCTGCTGCCTCGACTTTTTTGTATAAAGTTTAATCTTCAAAAAAGTGCCGGCGTTTTATGTCAAATAAGTCAAACAACCGACGACGACGTCCAGGGTTACTCGAAAATATGCAAAACGCGATAGGATCTTGTGCACGCTTTATATGCAGATTTCCTCTAAAATTGTTCAATTGGGCGCTGCAATGTGTTAAAGTTTTAACAAAATGGCGCGGCAATATCCAACAGTGTTTTATTGTGGAAGTTTACCGCATGGCGTTATTTATCGCCGCATTGTCAATACCGGCACTGCAGCGCGCCCGTACCGCGCGGAGCTCGCGAGGACAAAGTTTTGCACCAAACGTTCCCACTAATTGTGCATCAGTGCGAATGGCAGCGGTTTATAGCAGAATTTTGCGCGCTGACATGTGTAGTTCTGGAAATAATTTTATGTGTCGGCGCGGGTATCGACTGCCGCCACTGCCGGTGCTAATTTCGCATGCGCGACGTCGCGCGCGCACATAACGCAACGGAATTAGAATTTCGCCGGCGGCGTGCCCTGCTCGGCACGCCAAACAGTCTGCCTTTTTGCCTCGCGCATATAGCCGGGTAGTTGTGTGGTGATTGGTTGAGCTCTATATTTACCGACTCGTTTTTTGTTTCAGGTAATTACTACATCCGCTCGTCCGCGCCCGCGCCGCCAACTGGAGTGCAGTGCGGTGAACTTTCCACCGGTTTCATAATTCGGTATGGCATGGGATGCGTGATGTCATCCCGACACACGACAAAATGATATCATGATAATCAGCATGCGAAGATAACTTAATTCAATTTGCATTATCAATTTTCGATTGTGTTTCACAGGTGATTGTCTTTTTCGCCACTAAATTTCAATTAGCTACAAAGTTTATCTCGTATCTGCATAATTCGGCTATTAGCAGTGAGTTGCAAATTGGAAGCGTTTCTTAGCTGGATAGTGATCGCGAGGCGAGGCTTGACTCGGCGGGGTTAGGCGCGGCTTGAGCCGGCCGACGTGTTAATCAATCAAGCCGCGTCAATGCGGCACAAAGTGGCTGAATAACGCCGGCTAATGGGACACGTGTTATTAATAGCATCTTGTTTAAGCCTCTTCTCTCATACTTGAGTAGATGTTGATGCATTAATTACATTCACGGATCAACCTTTAACAAATCATAACAAGGATTCTTTTTAGAAGCACATGATTGTAACATGTAAAGAAAAGACTATTTTTCTTTTGCTTACTTTCCTGATAGTAGAGAAAAATTACTTTTAATAATTTCATATGTACGTATGTTCTAGCCTAAAAGTGTTTTGACGTAAAATAATAGACAGGCAAAAGGCAAACACGACGATAAATCATCGAGTGATACGTACCGTAATAAATTACAGACAGGCTAAAAGGGATATGAATAACGAGAAGAGAGAACCGAAATGAAAAAGCAGAGAAATGTTTTATAAATTAATATACATAATTATTATACCTTATTTGTGGACTGTAACGGGCCGTTGATGATGATGATGATATAAATTTGGCACATTTTAATACTCGTTGTTGGCTTAATATATGTATACAGTATACTCAACTTCATCATCAACAGCTCATATGTCCCCACCGAGGGGCTCGAGCCTACCCTGTACTAGGACGATCAGGCTTTAGTCGACCACACTGGCCCAGTGCGGGTTGGACGATTTGACACATAACCTTTGAATAATTCTTCGCAGGAGTATGCATGTTTCCTCGCCATAAGAGCGTCAAATAAACCTACATATGAATTTGAAATTCAAAAACACATTTATTAAAAAAACAAGTCTCCCGGACGGAAGACAGCGGGCCTAGCCACCACACCACCGACGACGCTCCTTACTCTGTTGAACTCGACTTAATAAGCGCTAATGTCGGGAAACCCTCCACTTAAGTGGAGGAGGCTCATAGTCTAGCAGTGGACTGTAACGCGCCGTTGATGATGATGTTGAATGTCGGGAAGAAGGGTTGCCCAAGACCGACAGCAATGGAAAGATCTGGAGGAGGCCTTTGCCAAGAGGCACACCGTATTAAGAGATATTATTTAAATTCGCCGTGTGGTGACAGCAGAATAGAATACATTTGTCACCAATCCCTACTCTTCCCGTGGGTGTCGTAAGAGGCGACTTAGGGACTACACATTGAGCCGGGAATGGGCAGCAGCGCTCTCTGATACAGTAACCTTTTAATCTGCGATCTCCAACCCACCTGCCAAGCGTGGAGATTATGGCAAAACCCTAGGCTCATAGTGCACCAGTGGAATGTAACGGGCCGTTGATGTTGATGATTTAAATTTATTGTTTTGAAATTGTACATTAAATTCGGAATTAAACGGCTTATTATTATTAATGTCGTGATCAGTGCCTCAACAAAGCTGTCCCAGAAGTTTATTTTGATTAAGCTACGAGAGCGAATATAAAGAAAGCAGGATAATCAAAATAAGTGCACCAGTTAAAAACTTCAGCGCTAAACTCTTTGTATTGGGGTTGTGTTTTAAATTTTGGAATTATTTTTGAAAAGGAAAAATTCTATACACACTATTTTTCTAACCTTATTATTTACGAAAAATGCAGTCTCGGTGCTGTAGTGATATGAAATAGTCATTGACTTTATAAAACGGTATGGACAGGAACTACCTACAAAAAAAACGTGCCCAATGTGTTACATAAAATGGCGTCTTTTTAAGGGATGCCAAAAAAATGTCGACATTTGTTTACACTAAACAACCAACAGTTTGACAGCGCATGTACCAAAGACTTGTGTGAAATAAAATGGCGGATGTGGCACGCGCGCCCAAAAACGTGATGTCATGCAAAAAAATTGCCAGAAACTTGAAAACAATAAATATGTTTAGGTCTTTCTTACAACGGCGTTGTCTATTAGATGAAAAGAGACAAACATATATTTTATAGTGTTATGTCGAAAATAATAATACTTGTATAATTTATTGTAGCTATAGTACAATAGTTCCTGTCCAAAATAGTAAATAGGCCGAGCAAACATTTAAAAAAAAAAATAAGTTTACAAAGTCCGTTAAGAACCTCTGTTTCTTGCAACGACGACGCTTTGAGCAATGTTAGCATAGAAGGACTTCTGTAAACTAGTCTTAGGTAGGTCATCTTATTTCCGACCGTACGCCGACCAATATAGAAGGAAGGAAACCTGTATCTTATGGTGACTAGTGAAACACGTGTAGCAAACGTAATGGCTATAACAAACTTACCTACAGTTAATTATCCACGAGCAAAGTTATTTTCATTAAGCGATTCTATTTTTTTTCATAACACTTATGTGGCAAGGAGCTCAATACACAAATTCTTAAAAAATAAACTTTTTTTTAAACAACTTCTAGTGACTTGTCTTGTTTGACGTTTAATTAAACAAGGTCAATTATACACCTGATTATAACTTTCTTTGATCTGAAATAGTTATAGCAATAATGGGCATACTAACATAATTAATTGAAGCATTTTAATCACGGGAATATGCAATAATGCATAAAATATTACATAAATTTGGGCTTATAATATTATACAAACTTGAAGAGCCGTAAATTGTGCAGTAAAACAGCATTCAATTTATATTCATGCATTTACAAAGAGGCCTCAGCTTGTGTTTGCTTTGATCAAGCGTCGAGCTGTCACAGCGCAGGCGCAGCTCCGCAAAAGGAACGCACATCTGCTGATTTATTTACCAACATATTAACACTCGCATACAGCCTTAAACCAAGGACAAACGGTTGAACTTTTACCTTCGTTTAAAATTGTTACAGATCCAATCTGCAAACTCACAGAAGTCTGAGACAGGTCGTAACTCTTATTAAAATTTTATAAAGTGGGAACTGCGTTTCATTTTGTGGTTACTGGCAAGGTGTTAAGAAATAGCTAACATTTTAAAACCATGAAATAACTGCTTTGAGTTAGACGTAATCAGAAATCTGTTTTTTTTTTTGTTTGAATTAAGATTTTACGAAATCACTTTTTGACGTCAATGCTATTAGTACATACTTACCAAGGACAAGGAAAGCTTCATGGTCGGCACGTCCACTGAGAAATGGGTGCACGGATTCATAATTTAGTGGCGCAAAAATCTAGGTAACAAAATCTTATTTTGTATGAAGCGCTATATCTGTAACGGTTATAAATCAGTGGTTAAAAATTATAATGATAATATCGAATCTCGTTTTTTTTAGGGTTCCGTAACCAAAAAGAAACCCTAAAAAAAACGAGATTCGCCATGTCCGTCTGTCTGTCTGTATGTCCGTCCGCGGTGTAACTCAGAGACTTTTAGTACTAGCACAGATAATATAATACTACATACAGATGCTTCATCTCATACAAACAAACTGTACCCTCAAAACTCGGGCTATTCTTCGGGCTATTTTGTTTCCTCTATTAGCTCACTAGATGGTGCTATGTGCGCACTGACCTACAAAATTGCGCAGATACGCCATCTAGCGCCAAGTTGACGACCTTGAGAGCGCCTTTATTATAAATAAACTTATTTTATTGTTTTCTGTTTGCTATTATTTGAATCTTTTCAAAAATTGTTACTACTATCCAAAAACATTAAAAATGTTTTAATGCAAGAAAAAAACATCGCTGTGTCAAGGGCCAAGTTTGATAAATATTACAACTATTAGATAATAGATATCACTGTATGTGTGATATGTCACAAACAATATAACTATTAGACGATAGATAGCGCTGCAAATGATAACGATTGCCTAGACTCTACGTAGTGCCAGTGTTGTCACTAGATGTCATCACTAATTTAGAACAAAATTTCCGTACTAAGGAATGAGACCCCGTGGTACTAAATGGCTGTCAATTGGCATGGATATACATATCATGCCGACAAAGCTTCAAGGTTATTTTCTTTATTCACGACTATCTTATAGTGTGAGGTATCGTTGGATAGGTTGTTTTAAAAATAATGGGGGCTTGCTAAAACAATTTTTGGTGCTAATGTACGTTACACAAAAAATCGTTTTATAGTGCTTATTTTTGTTAGAGTCAAGTACCCCTACCAGCGAAATCGTTGTATTTGGAAATGAGAAAGAATTCACAGTAGTAGTGTATATAAATTTAAAAGGAAAATTATCAACATCAAGTAGGCTTTACAGGTTATCGTAGACCAACTTATAAAAAATATCATATAAAAATATTGTGATGAATGTTAACTGTCTTAAACAGGTACCCAAGTAGTATTATAGGACAACTACGGAACCCTACACTTTGCGAGGCCCGACACGTGCTTGGCGGTTATTTTATAATATATTATGTATTTTAGAATATAATAAGAATAATAATAGAATATAATAATATTTAGCAATACAGTACAGGACGTTATAGTTAAATATAATATTTCAATTTGACAACAAATAAGTTATTGTCATATTATTAAGATTATTATTCTTATTGATAGATGACAAATATTAATGGCGTAAATTAACATTTGGTGAACTTTCGGCGCGTGACCTATTCGCGATATTGTCATACAAACCTGTTTAGGTAGAGCCTGGCCCACTCCACTTCATATCTGTCGCCAAACGTCTTATGTCTCTATTATTGTAATATTATCTTAAAATTATAATAATGAAGTTGGAGACATGTATGCGGCAGTTTGTCTCCTTCTTGGTTTAATAGCTTTATAATCTTGTCTATTAAATATTATGTACCTATGATAGTCTAGTATATCCCGTCGAGTTATAAAAGCTGACAAGAGACTTGCCTGATAATATCAAAGCAGTACTTATTTTCAAAATATATATTATTTTATTTTATTTCTTTGTAGCTACATTAAATTAGAAACACAATCTGCAAAGAACATTTTATCGGTGATACATTATTGACTACTCTATTTCCAAAGACGTAATAAATACTCTTCATAGTTGATAATGTTACATGGGAATTATTGTCTAGGCTAATTTGTCTAGTGGTACTTAGGTATATATTATTAATATATTTTAATGACAGATAAATTCAACAGTAGTTTTTAATGATCATTCCTACAGTTTCAAGATTTATCTTATAGCTATACGTTACTGCACTTTTAAAAACGAGGACGTCGTTCCACGGGTCTGAATCTTCCGCTAAATTTAACGCGTCTCGCGAGGGCGTTCCTCTTTATCTGTGTAAAGTAGGCAGGTAATAAAGGACCCGGAACATGCTAATACGCTGCCTCGCACTCTGCATTACTAGGGTGAAGTGGTTACGCCATATTTTAAAATTATCGCTTTGACATTTAGGCGGAAGATTACAATAAATATTTCCTTGAGAGAACTTTATGAAGTTTTAAATTAATGTGAGAACTGAAGGGCTGAGTCTACATTGTATGAAAATGATCACGGACCCAGTGCGTAATGGCTGACAATACATATTATTTCTTCTGTAAAACTCTGAACATAATAAAAGAGAAAGAAAATGTATTAATCGATGTGACACTTTTAACTTAATGAAACCACATAATATGTGGTTTATTAATATTAAGAAACGTCTCAGCCTCATCAAAATGTTAACACACACAATTGTATGTAATACAATGCACATTCTGTAAACCCTAACCCCTTTCGCTGTGTATGTTTATAACTCGATACCATACAGTCTTTAGCATGCACGACAGGCAAGGATATTTACATCTTACATAACAACTCGTAAACATCTACGATAAGTTACCTTTGTGAAACTGAATATTTTTTGTTCCTTTTTACCATCCAGTTGACTGAGACAATTTCTATTTTTTCTTATAATTATGATAATTTGTGGAGCAAAAATTGTTCAGTTACATAAACATAAATTGAACTACCTCCCGAGATGTTTTAGTTAGCATGTCGTATATTTACATAACATGTGGCCGAAGTAAATAACTGATGAGATATCGGCGCCATCGATCGCTACCGGGGCGCTACGGTGGCGCTATGGTGGCGCTACGGGCTACGCGGCCGCTACGACATTACTTATGCAGAGAAAGTAAATTAGCTACACCTACAAACACAAATTGTATTCTAGAACTAGTCCTATTACATCCAGTTTAAGATTATGTGTTCATGTAGTTAGATTTGTGTTTAAGATGAGATCGATTTTCGACTCGTGAAAATAATTAACAAAAACGTAGAAATCTCAAAAACGGAGTTTAATTAAAGGGCCTGTAAACTATATAAACTATATTATAAAAAAATCTGCTGGTACAATGATAAACGAAAGTAACCATTTATGTAGAAATGAGAAGTACTACAAATAGACAGCGTTATAATGGTATTTTCAATGAAGGGGTGAGATGATGAATATTGGTGCCATTGATCGCTACGGGCTACGCTGTTGCTACGACGATCCCGCCCGCTACGGAGCGCGACGATATTACTTATGCAGGGAAAGTAAAGTGAACGAACCCTCACAAAATTGTATTCATAGAACCAGAGCAATAGTTCAAATTTTATACGATAAAATTACACAATAATGTACAGTACAAAAGTGGTCATTAGTGTGGAAATACAAAAGTAGAAATATACAAATCTATCTATAATAGAAATGGTATTTCCAATTAAGGAGTGGGATGATAGATTGTCCTTATTGAGTGCTACGGGCTACGCGCGGGCTACGAGTCTGTGGTGTGCGCTACGCTTCGGGCTATTACTTATATAAGACAATTGCCGCCGTCTCGAGACCGCGCCGCGCTCCCTGTGCTGTGTTTCAATAGAAGTTATAGAGAAGTTTCAGAAGTAGGCAATTGATTAGATTTTTCTTTATTGAAAACACTTTTGGACCAATTTCTCCACTATTTTAAGATTTATTTGATAATTTTACTTACATACCTACACTACAACCGGTTATCGGCTCTTGGCTATTACTATTTTTTAATTTTTATCTTCTAGAGATTTAGGAAAATGCATCGGGGTCTCTCTGTGAACTCTATAGCACGGGTGTTTTATTCCGATATTATTAGAAATCGGAGCGGTTTGAAATTCGATTTATGTGGCAGCCGTAACCTTTATCAAAATAATATTATTCTATTAAAATAATTTAATGTCAGACGAATCCGCCTGGATCGGTGCGTTCCCGGTGTAAAAGTCTTGGCAAATAAGGAAGCTCTTTGTTCCAAAGCAGGCTGACGTGTCTGGAGGCGGGATTGTCTAGGGGAGGCTTCTTATATTTGCCCCACAATGGAGCTAGACGGGAGACAGCCAGTAAATTAATGCAGCAGGGTAAGCTTTACATGAAACTTGATCATTTTTATAGTCTTTTTGCCCATATAGTGTTTGTATTAAAGCTGTGAGATCATTTCAATCCATTGAGAAAACACAACATAATTATGTTCTCCCAGTAATAAGAATTTAATATAAGTAAGTTAGTCTTAAGTCTAATTTAGGGTACTTCAGGGTAGACTCGAGCAGTAGAGGTGGGGACTTATATGAGCTGTCGATGAAGTTAGTCTTACTATAGTCGTAAAAGCAAGTAGATATTATTGAACTTAGTACCTAAGAAACCTCATCCATAGCGTGGTGGTACACGGTTTCCTCATTTCCACGTGTTAATACGTAAGCACTTTGCGTTCGACTAAGTGAGATGGATCGCGCGCAGAAAACACGATTACCAAAAAACATTTGTCCATGGTATGGAATGAGCACGTCAAAATGATAAGATAAATAATAAATGAATAAATAAATATGTGGGGACATCTCACACACGGCCATCTGATCCCAAACTAAGCAGAGCTTGTACCAGGCAGCTGATATACATACATAAATAGATAAATACATACTTATATTATAGATAAACAACATCCAGACAGATACAAGTGCTCATCACACGAATGGCGGGATTCGAACCCGCGACCCTGTGCTTCGAAGGCAGGCGTACTACCAACTAGGCTATATGGAGGCGTCAGATGATTGAATTTTGCGCACAGATTTGTTAAGACCGCAATTTATTTAAGTAGGTTACTGGATGGTGCCTTGACAAAGAGCAAAGTAATAAGCACTAAAGTGCCCAAAATATATTTCTGAGTCTGAAAGTGAGTGAATATTTCTGCAAAAGTCTGCTTACTATTTCATTTAAAGGACGCTGAGTAAGAATAAATTTTAGCAGTCTTTAGAATTTTTCGCCAATTCTAATAAAATAAGCAAACAAACCTTTAGGAGTTTTTTTTTCTTTAGAGTACCTGTTATTTACTACCACAGGTCGTAAATAAATATTAGCTTGCGAGACTTATCACCACCGACACTAATTCACACGAAAATGTCACAAAGTAGTCGAATAGGAATTTATTAGTCAAATTAGTGGGAGTCGTTAAGATTTCTATCAGGCGGACAAGTAGAATTCAAACCGTAACTTTATACCAGTGTCCACTTCTGTCTAACATAGGATATAGGAAAACTGTTTTTTTTTTATTACATAGAGCTGTATTTTTTTTTCGTGTGATATTTTATGTAAGTGATTTAGGCAAAAAAGGCGCTTACAAATTTAGGTAATCTGTGTCGTAAATCTAAAAACAGTCGAAAAAATGGATGAGGATGTGACTTTATCAAAAGGAATTATAATTGGCATATTTGGGCTGTCTAGTTCTAAAGATATTGTAATTTATGTATGTGTTGATGGTTTAAGCAAGTGGCGAGCGTGGGCGGAAGAGCTCCTGCTTCTATAATTGCTGTTGTAGAATTATTTTTATTTGGTAGGTACCTATTCGATCTAACATTTGTATTCCGTTACATTTTATAGCTAAACAAGTTCCCATTTAATTTTTAAGAACGATTATCATTTAAATTGGATCGTTTATCGTGTGGTATTAAGTCGTTCCGATCTGTAACGATCGAGACTTTTTTTATAGTCGTAACTTGAAACAGCGGGGCGCAAAAATTTTACGATTCCTACGTTACGACGACCGTACGATTAAAGACGTAAAAATGTAATGTTCTCTTTGTTTAAAAAGGTTATATTTACAATCAAGGCAATACAGCTGCATCTCCTCACAACAGGAACTTAATGAAAATGCTAATTAGTATATGCTCCAATAAAAAAAACGCGCTAGCGCTTTGATTTGGCGCGTAGTTTCAGTTATCGAAAAGTCAAGTCCAATAAAAATATATATTATAATTAAATCGCAACATTTAACGTCGAATAAAACAAGTGAAACAGCAATAAAGAAAACGTAGTATGAAATATTTGCGTCCCCACCCCGTTTACACCGAACTTCTTTCGGCGCGTCATATTAAATTCATACAAGTTATAACCAGCGGCTGGCATTGAATCGCTTCCTGATATCCGTGTCTGCTATGCTTCCGATTTTATTTCATTTGATATTCACTACGATTTATTGGTATTCGCTCTAGAGCAATAATGTCGGCATGTATGTCGTTTTTATTGGATACGGACTTAAGTAATTCACAAAATCTTTTTTTTAAGTGATTCTTAAAGTAAATTAGAGGCCATTTTTAGGCTTAAAACATCTGACGACACAGGCTGACTGCTGGACTGACATCATAGCATACTTTTAGCATAATTCTAAAAGTATCTCTTTCAACTCCATCACAGTACAAGCATATTCTCTCTATCCATCTATCTAGTTCTTGCCATTACCGGTTTCGCCACATCTAAGAGTTTGAATACATTGCAATCTCGGAGGGTTTGAAGTTGGAGAGCTAACTCAGCGGCGGAACCCGCGGGGGTTCGATCCCGGCCCGGGGTGAAAAGGAAAACTTACAGCGGGGCTTTAGTGGCTTTCATTGTTTCATTAAAAATTTAAATGTCTTGAGCTGTCGTGTGGTTTTAGATTTATGTGTAGGTAAGGACGGTACCTATATAAGGCATTTACAACGTAATAAAATAATGCGACCAAATCTTCGTACGTTACGTATTCAAGGTTAACAACTTTACAGGAGAATATAAAACTGACGCGTTCTCCGATTCTTCAGCAAATAAATGTGCAATCGCGCTATCAAGATTTAATATTATAAATGCGAAAGCCTGGAATAGGACAAAGGCTACTTTTTACAGCGGTAAAATACTTCATTCCTACGGGAAAACTCATTCAACGCAGGTGCAACCGCGGGCGGAAAGTTCGTTTTATATAATAGTCTAAAAACCTAGTTACAACAGTTATTATTTAAGTTTATAAGTACGTCATTTCATCATATAGCAGAATATACTACATAACAAAACGCTAGATTTTAAGCAAAATTTTTATCATTATTGCAGGGCTATAGAGTCAACCTATAAAGTTATTGACTGGTAAAAGATTCACGTTCGTCCCCGTCGCATCGAACAAACAAGGAAACCCTACACCGAAATTAGTACCTAGCCCGTGAAGGCTGTGCGGTGTGCAAATGCATGCTTGTGCAGTTCAAAGGCCGAAATTAGCATGTCGTTTGCCCGCATGCCCCGCACCGCACGCGATGCGCAGAATGCGTGTCTCCGGTTGCAAGTTGCAAGCCAAAGCAGCGTGCGGCGGCGGCGCGGCGGCCCCATGCCTTGCTTGTAATTTGACGATGCACGCTTTTATTTTGGTTGGTCGCATTTTTATTTTCAGACCTTGGGAAATATACTGCCTTTCTCTCCCGTTAGAAGCGCTTGACGTAAATTGAAAGTGATAGCAGTCTGGTACTGTTTTTTAACTCTCTCGTAGTATTCCATCATCGTTCTCCATCGTAGTATTTATTATAATAATATTAATTAACAACTTTCACAATATTTGTAAATTTTAAACTACGGGTATTTATTCGAGTTCTTGTTATGCATTTTTTAAATTTATTTATTGTTAGAGACAAACAGTCAAATACTTTAATAATTACACAAGTTAATAAATGTAAACTTACAGTCCCCTATATTAATACATAAAAATAGGTTTCAAAGTTAATTTGCAGAATAAAACCACACTTTAGAAAGCAAACAAAAACATTAATGTAAAATTTTAGAGAAAACAAACAAAAACCCTAATGTAATTTTTTTTTAAGATTTAGGAAGCCAAAACCGCGAGGCAGTAAAGAGTCTGTTTCTTAAAAGTATGTATATATTTTTACTCCCTACTACGATGGCGTCTTAAATAGTTTTGCGTGAGCAGGTAAAAAAAATAAAAAAATTACATACCTACTCGTATACTGTTTAGACAAAAAGTGATTTACTTCATTGGACAACTCAAATTTTTGGTGTAATTAAGCAACAGTACCTATGCATTATCAATAATGTAAAAATAGTTTATTTTCAGTATCCTAGTGCATATTTTACCTACAAAAGTTACTTTACTTTTCTATATTTTAATTAAGGCAACTGTGTGTGCAAACAACTTGTCTGGATAATCCGACAAGTTGTCAAGCCTGCACCGTCACGCCTTAGCTAATCTGAATCTAGTGCCAAGTGCCACTGCCAGTTCTACAATCAAGTCCCAGTACCTGAATCTGCAGTAAAATTTATTCTCAGATGAACGTAAGATATGTTTATCTTAGAAAATATTGCTTACCTACATTTCCTTCGAAGCAGGATTGAAGCCGCTTTTAGTAATAAAAGTAGCGGCATTTGAAAGTGGATATTTTATGTACCTATCTGTCCGTTTTCTATTACGTTGTAGCTGAAATAGTATCATTGCGTTTCTCGCTGCTTATAAACTATGTTTTAGTTTTGTTGCAGTATTTGTGCGGTTTTATTTTACAGTTTTTATTATACAAATACGTTGATGTCAGATCGTAAAACTCTCTGGGGTGACCGGGAAAATCATGTAGTAGGGAGCGCTGTATTATATCATCATCATCAACAGCTCATATACATTATATAGTTCAATGGAACTAATAAGAAGAAAAATCATTAGATTTATTATTAAACGCTTTATCTATCTATCTAAATATATACTGTAGAAATAATGGGATCATCAAGGCTGCGTGATAATGTACAATAATCTAGTAAATTACTAGGTACTTATTTATATTAAGAACATTAATCATGCATTATAAGTAGCTCTGATTTAAATGTATTATGTTTAACTTCAAGAGTCAGAATAGAGATTCTAGCGTGATAAGTGCTTATTAATTAACACTAAATAAACTAAATCATGTAATATTAAATGACAAAATTTTGTTCTGTTAGGTTAAATTTTGTTAGTTAATAAGTGGGTACTTAATTAGAGATCAGTAAATGGCTTTAAATGAGATGATTTTAATTTAGAACAATAATTTAAAAATCACTGTTGCTAAGTAATCAAGTTCAAGTCCTGATAAATTTATGTAAAGCATAATCTCTATTATTAGAGCGGGGAGCCGCTGGATGGCGCTGGCGGCGGGGGATTTACATAGAAATTATCATTAATTTACAGTACAGCCTTCATCCATAGTGGACTCATATGACCATGCTCTACGGCTAAAAATTACCTCATAAACTATCTAACTATTGCTCAGGGCTACTGCGCGGTACACGTAGAGTAGGATTACAACATAATATTTGTTTTATTATGTAAATATTATGAATTATGATCATTTATTTTGATCAGTACAATAAGAATATTTATTAATAAAAAATAAGAGTTGATAGAAATAAAGACGAGTGGACGTATTTAATAAAAAAAATAGGTTGGATTACAGACAAAAAATACTCAGTTGGCACTTAATTACCTACCTTAATTTGGGTGAAGACGTCTTGGAAAACTTCGTCCCAATGGAATATAATTTGTGTTTTTCAAGCAAGGATCTAAAATCCTAAAATCTGTAAAGTGGACTACCATTTGTATTCATTAATTCGTTGCCCCAACTTGTAAAGGATCCGTTGGTCCGCCCGCGCCCTGACCCGGCGCAGGCCTTTGGCACAGAATGCTAATGTCTAGCCTCCGCCCGAACAAACCACTTGCTCGTATGAACGATCGCACGCGCACCCTATACATACCAAATGAGGCAGCTACTATGAAGTGGGAGATAACGGCTGAATTTTGCCTAAGGCTGCCTAGATATTGGGTGGGTAGTCAATTTACACGATTTCCTATTTTCGTAAGCCAAAGCACTACTTTTCTCAAGGAAGGATAGGTTAGTTCCTAAAATGAATAATATAGAAGTGACGGCTTTGTATAGGAGATACAGGATGTAAGTGACAGGTCTCTACAAAAAGAAAGCATATTCGTCTTATGATTCTAAATCAACACCTCCAACAACATTTCCGACTTTTTATAGTCACTCTTGAAAATAACCCAAAATTTTTAATTGCCTTAATAATAAATATGAACGTTTTGCGTGTGCGTCGAGTGTCGGCTATCTTATCAATACTTTGAGGAGACCTGTTACTTAATAAAAACATAAATTAATTTGATGATAAAATAATGTGATAAACCGAAAAAAAAACGACAAAATCAATTTTCCGGGACCGGAATTCCGTTTAATGCACCGGAATTCCGTCCAAAGTCAAAGTCAAAATCATTTATTTCCATAGGATGTTATTACATCACTTAGATCCGTCATTAAATTTTTTTGGGTGAGTTCACTAACACAATGGCGGAATCTGTGGAGAAGAGCTCACCGAAGAAACTCCACAATCCCAATTTATTCTCTATTATAATAGAGAATAAATAAAATAAATAAAAAAATAAAAAATTATTTCAAGCGCAAGAAGAGCCATAGCTACTTTTACATTACATTACATACACTTTTGCTTTTACATGTCATATTTAATCATAATTATTAAATTGTATAACATGAAAATCAAAAATTATTTATACTACACATGGTAGCTGTCCTACATAATTTTAATAATTAATTAATTTAGAATCTTGGGCTAAATGTATTACCCTATTATTTTGTGGAGATCTTCACACCCTGTATAATATTCTTATACTACAAGTTATAATCAGTTCCTTTGAGAGCGTAAAGTTTTGAAAAGGCAATAACATTGATAGATCGACAGCCAGCAATAGCGTTCAAATGAAAGTTGCTCAATAATAACTTTTCAACTTGCGTCGGCGACGAAAGTAAGTTTCGAGTGCCTACGATGTATGAAAAGAAAGCTGACGTGGCAAATTGCGTCCATCGCAGACTTTTGATAAAATAAAAATGCTTGATTATCGAACATTATTCCTCTATCCGTCGTATTTCGTAGAAGGTTTGCAGCCCGACAGATTTCGCAGCGCAAGCCACGACGGCAAAATTGCAATTTGCGTCTATTTTAGGCATAGTGCCACATTGCTTATTTACAATTACAGCGCAGCGCAGCGCTAAAACATGCTAAACCCAGCGGGAATTTAGCGCGGCGTTAACACATCCACTGCTGTTGCAGGCGAGAATTCAGCGCGGTTTTGAATTACATGCAATTCGCGTTTTGTATAGTCTTCCTGTGGATAAACATTCACAATTACAGCTGGGAATTCAGTAGACTCGCTGAGCGTGTTGGAATACTGTTAGCGGGAACATAATACAATTCCACCTATTTCGGGTAGTGCATTCCGTAAACAATCTACCTCGACATTCTAAACTCTGGAGCTAGAATCTACGAGGATTTATTCAACACGAACCGGTATCAAGGAAATTGTGTTGTTTCGTCGAACTTTAAAGAGAACCTCGTAAATAGTTGAAGCTTTCAGTATCAGAAAAACCTTTTTCGAAAATAACACTTACGAATAAATCGTATATCATACATAATACCTTGGTAATTTTTAAGCACTTCTTGATAGTGGTCCAGTCCTTTACAAATAGTAACAAATTTGAAGTAGGCATAAGGATATTATTTATTATTACCAATTAGCTTTACTGCCACTTCGTTTACAAACCAGTAGTTTTATGAAGTTGTTAGACTAAACGGACACTTGTTACTATGTAAGTCATTGCTCAAGATGTCTATAACCTTACGGAATAAGTACCTAACTACTTACCCACCCATGTCTTTAGTTAGATGTTTGAATATTGTTATAACCGTTATTACCGATTTGACAACAAATAATAGTCAAAAACCATCTAAGCAGTATTTTAGAATTTTTTTTTTCATTTCATTTATTTATTCAGGTAAGTAAATACACTTTCTTTTATAAAGGTTGTCTTAATGCTAACCTTTTGCAGACAACTAGAGACTAAAATAGATGACTAAATAGATGACTAAAATTACTAAATTGGAATATCTGGTGTCGATATATGAGTGGGAAATTCTGGAACAATTCCTAACAGGCATTGTAAGTCAGCGTGACCACCATACAAGCCAAAAAGCCCGGCATGCCCTAACGTAATAATGCGGATATCGAACAATAGTCCAAAAAACAATTAAATTTTCGCGCCAGTTTTCATTTGAAACTTGCAGAATCAATCGCGCGCTCGCTCGCCAACATTAACCCTATTCCAGGCGACACACACTACAAACCAACGAGTCGCGTTCGTGTCGACACGAAACGCGTCTCGGAATTGCTCGGTAGCTCGGACCGCCGCCATCTCACTCCGACCCGTGGGCTTTTATGGGGCATGCTTTTGCGTCTCTTTTACTCTTACGCAATCTTATGGAGATCTGTGACGTCGTTGTGTTATGAACTTTTTTTAACAATATTGAAAATAGTACTAGATTTTGGGAAAAATTAAGCCGGGCTTGCGCATGAAACAGCCTTCCGCATTTGAATGTAGTGGTAAATTGAGTAATGATGCGAAGCTATGTTCGGGACGGTTACGTTGCATTCTTCTGTTGTTGACAGTTGTTGTTTGAGCGGGTGATAATAGGTGCAATTTCTATTTTCTTGTTAAAAAAATTTAGTTTTGTGTAGGATTTGCGTTTAAAATGAGTGTAGATCTGGGTGATATTGTTCCGTGTAGTGATTTGAAGTGTGTGCAAAGTTTAACAAGCGGGGGAAAGGTAAAGTCATTGACCTTGCCCGATAAAGAGCAGCTTATTTCTTCGCCAAAACCAACACCAGATTTGTTGATTTCTCAGTCAAGTAAGTCTCATAAAAGACAATTTAATAGATCTGTGTACAAAACTCATTGAGTAGCTGGATGCTCGCATTCCAATAAGTTATATTGTTGGTGTTGCATATTCTTTTCCAACGAGAAAAATGCATGGAATACGTTTAGTTATGACGATTTAAATAACATATGTAATGCCATAAAAAGGCACCAAAACTCACAAAACACATGAACGCTGTTATTTCTTTTTGTAGTTTTGGTAAACAGCGTATAGAAGCTTCTTTATCTCGTCAGTTACCTATCTGACGAAATCTCAAAACATAACTCGCGCGTCGACCACAATCGTAGTGTTTTTCAGAGACTAGTAGATATTGTTTGTCATTTAGCACAACAAGAACTGCCTTTCAGAGGGCATGATGAGACCATAACTTAATTAAATAAAGGAAATTTCTTAGAATTAGTATCTTTGCTTTCGAAATACGATCTCGTCTTGGAAAAATATATGCCAAATAGCGGCAAACCGGGGCCAAGTTATTTATCTTACAAAATTCAAAATGATGTTATTCATTCAGTAGTATTATTCATTCCTACGAAAATATATCATCGGCATGCCCTACCATTAGATCCTAGGCACGCCACTGATTGTAAGCTTATTATGAGAGTTTGTAATGAAATGTAGGTAATTGAATAGAAATATCAACTCTGTTTTCTTATAAGTCTTTTAAACAAAAAAATCGTAAAAATAAGTATAAAAATTAGTTTAAATAATGCAACTAGTACCTTTCCATCAGTAAATTTCCAGATTGTACATGAGCCACTCCTGCGCGCGAGCTGATAACACTGAATCAGGATTTTGAAGTTTCGGGAAGTTTCCGCCGACGACGCGCGCGGTATGCTCAAGAAATGGTCGTAAATCGACGCTAAACGGCCAATTACTTACACCCAAATTAACATCCCCAGCGTCGTCGGTGCTAATGGCTCTATTTACAACTTTATCTGAGAAAAAAATATGGTTCTTTTATTATCAAGACAAGAATGTACGTAGTTGCGAAAGTACACAATGGACGTGCCCCTGGAACAAGAAATCTTGGCAATGCTTCTACTTACTTTAGAATATAATCTTGCGAACGGTTTATACAAAAAATCAAAGGTTTTTAGATTAAATTAAAATCTAAAAACCACAAAACATATTTACGGAATAGCAGGCTTTTTATTCTAGAAAGAGGTATTTAAAACTGTATGTAACTAAAGCCAATCAAATAAAACAGTTGCAATTTGCAATTGTAGGTTATGAATGATTCAGAACAATTATGCTTACGTTTATGAGTAGTTTACTAGAATAAAATATGCGAGTTAATAAGCAGAACCTATAAAATAACAAATGTACTCAACATTATACTAGCCGTAAAATGAAAACTATAAATATAGAACCACTTTTACTCCACTACTACTACTCACTGAGAAAAAATTAATGAGCCGTACACCTTACATAAGTAGCAAAGCTCTAGAAAATACGTAGGAAAACGGGATAGACGGACGTAATGAGCTAGACGCATGACGCGTATGAGTTGACTCATTATAAGTACAATTGATACAATTTTTTTTTATTCATTTGGAACAGACAACAGCAGTGTACAAAGGTGTGTTGCTACTTAATTTAGAATTTAGAGTAATTCGTCGACTCATTACAAAGAGTGACTTACCCCAGTGCACTTTTTTCTCAGTGTACATATTAGAAACCATATTGAGTATGTGTTATCAACGTAAAAGCGTATGTAATTGAAAGTATTTCTAGAAGCAAATCCTCAAACATATTCTTCAGATCGTAAAATGTTCAATAAATAGGTCAAGCTTATGGGTAAAAGTATCTTTTCATTACGCATTTGCAAAATCATTCTAGGACATCACGACTTGTGTGGCTCATCCGCGCTGAGTTTTACGACTCTTTAATGGCATATGATAATTACAGATGGTATCAGGTAGAAAACAGTTAAACTCGCTAACAAATACGTGACAACAGCAATACCAGTATACCTATATATTGTAATTAAAATTGTTTTTATTCCGTTTTTATTTTATTCTATAATTTAATCTCCGTTTTACGAGCTCGTTAAACTGCGTTTTATTTTAACAAAGAAGTAGGTAGTCATTATATAATCAAAATAAAACACTAAAGATTGAAATGTGTTAAAAAGCTGGACGGTAAAACCAAAAGAAATTAGTGTTAAGGGGAAGCATAAAGGCCGATTTACACTTCGACAAATAGCAAGTGCAAGTTGCAACTTAATCGGTCAACTTGCAACTAAAAATAGAAGTCCGGTCTATTTTTTGCAAGTGCGAGTGTTTCCTTGGCAACAGAAAATAATGTGCTATTTGACAACAGGAAGATAAGAAACTTTTGTTTTGACAACTGTACTTGCAACTTGCACTTTAACTCGTTTACTATCCTTAACGAGAGTGTTCAGTCCATGAAACTGAACAACTTTCCCTAAGGGACACAGGCTGATGGATGACAAAAAAAAAATTGCCTCTGCTCAAAAAAAAAATACTCTGCATACAAAACCGCACGGTCAGCTGATAGATTTAGTATGGAAGATGCAACTTTCTTTAGACTTATTGTTACAATTTCCAAATAAAAACATTGGAAGTATGAAAACTTAGATTCGACCACACGCCTCTCCCGGCTATTACACTGCATGACTGACCTCTGATCTTCACTTGTTCGAATTACATTTTATTTTTATAAACCCTGCGAAAGCACTTCCCCTTAACATAGCTAGAATAGTTGCACTACGTACCGGAGCGCGTATCCGCTGCACCTTTAGCACTTTTATGTTACGTATTGCGAAAATGCACTAGCCTCGCCTATTGCATGGCTAGACCCGTCCATTCCGTTCCTACTCGTTATTTCAAATAAGTATCATTGGGCTAATGGAATTCTCGCTATATTATGTGGGTAAAATATGTGCTAGTTGCCTGGTTTGTTTTTGCTGTTTAAAAATATCCATTCTTTTATTCTTAACATTCCATAACATTATAGGTATAGTAGCTGTAAAAATGGCGGCGTCTTTGACTTATTTTGATAAATTGGTAATAATGTCGATACGGTAGAGCGTCGGTGGTCTAGTGGCTAGGGCCGCTGCCTCCCGTCCGGGAGACGCGGGTTCGATCCCCACCACGTAACAATGAGTTTCCGAATTTCGAATTCATATGTACGTTTATTCGACGCTCTTACCCCTGCACACTCCTGCAAAGAAATTCAAAGGTTGTGTGTGAAGTTGACCAACCCACACTGGGCCAGCGTGGTCGACTGAGGCCTATTCGCCCTAATTCAGGGAAGGCTTGAGCCCCTCGGTGGGAACGTATATGAGCTGTTGATGAGGTAATAATGTAACATTTTTTTATATAACGAAATAGTCTTTGTGAAGGAGACATTTGGTCAGCCGTAGACATTTTTCGGCTTATCCCGATTCTTTTATTATAAACGGCTCACTTACTTACGAACGAGTATGTTCTCGATTACTTTATTATCATAAATGCAAAAATGAAAAATATCAATTACATCTTTCAACATCTAGCGACTAGTTGCACTTGGATAAATAGGCAACAGCAATGACGAGTAGTTTATTCCTTTTAGATAGATAGATAGATGAACTGTTTATTCAAAGATAAAGTACAAGAACAACAAAGACAAAAGAATGTATAATAAAGAGAGAGAGACAACAAAAAAAAATAAGCTTTTCGATCAAGCGCAGACATGCAGGAGTTTCATTTTAGGCATATAGTAGGTATACAATTTAGCAATTTTAGAGAAGTGTAATCAATACTTTACTCTGTTGCTTCTAACTTAGAGATTGCTTTAGTTAGAGGTACCTGAAACACTCAAAAAAGGCACGGGCGCTATTCAATGCGGTGAAATATATTCAGCAGCTTGTGTAAAAATTGCTTTTTTTATTCGAGCTATTTAAAATAGAATATTCGATAACGATATCCATAAAAATAATAGTATTATGCAAATGAAAACCTCAGCCACTATTGCGGTCAGAGATTTCCCCGAGGCAGGAATAATGTGATCGGTCCCTTAAATAAAGGCTCGGCCAGGTATTTTCGTAGCTAAAAAGGTTGTTTCATTTAATATTTATGTATTTACACTGAGCTATTTGCAATATGCCAGTGGAAATTTAAATATGAGTTTGCCATAAAACTAAAATATATTTATAAAAATATGCTTAATGTAGGTCATCATAGCGCGCGACATCCGACAGTTTATCTCTTCATCTTCATCAAATAACCACAAAACGTATTGGTGCCCACACGCTTCTAAATTATTTATTAATCGTAAAGATTTAATGGCGGATGTTTTGATGTTCTATTTTAATTTTATTGCATTAGGAGACAATCGAGGGGAATATTCATGAGGAGCCGGTGGCAGTGCCCACGCGCAGCCCGCGATGTTCATTCAAGCGTGTCTGCGCCTACAAATAATCGGCTATTTTCGTAGCTATTTCGTAGTAAACATGCATGTTAAAATTTTGGTAAATTGATATTTTTGTGGTTGAGAAAGACAAGCGGGTCTGGTTTTTGAAAAAAATATCAACAATCCTAATTAAATTTTATTCATTAACAAAAGAAAAATCTTTATTACTTAACTACATTAAAACAATATTTATGAAAAACATTTCCAATATCTATGGAGTTTTGTTCTTTCCAAGGATGATAAAAGACGCGTGAAACTGTGTTAAGAAAACAAAAGAAAGACAATATCATTTGACTTCAAAGATTCAAGTGTTGCAAATACGAACCATAATACGCTATTTAATATTCTATCATATACATAGAGCCGTCTAGAAAAGTTGTTCTCTTGTAGCCCAGCAGTTGCCACACGCTGCTGGCCGCACGATGTAGAATAGAAGTATGGTAGCGTGGCAGGGAAACAGGGTCCAGTCCAGAATACAGTACACAAAAAGGGGCAATCGTTGCACAAACGGGTTTTATTAGAACAACAAAGATTTATAGCACTTTTTAGAAGCTACTAATAATTAAAATACATAAGATCCGGTTATTAAAAGGTCGGTACAGTCTGATGTCTTGAGGTGCAATGAAGAAATTTTGATGAAAATGACAAAACCGAAACGGATGGATTCGAAATTTCAAAATTTATTTAAAATGAATGATGAGACTGCCAGAAACAAAATAGCAGAAGAAGATAGGATAGCAGTACTGCTACACTCTTATGATAAAGTATGGTTTTTCGAAAGATTGTTGCTAATGTTCGAAAGAAGTACGTAATTCAAAGAAAAAAGTCTTTGAATTGTCGGTATCTTACAAGACGGAGTTCTTTTATTCTTCAGATGTTATCAAGATATCGGTAGTACTATACCTTTGTGGGACATATAGGTAGTTAAAGAAATTTGATTGCTCCAGACCGAGTGTAAATAATTATTAGTCTCCAGAATAATAGTTTTAACTATAAAGTGCGGCATAGCGCAATCTAGTTAAAACTGGTTTCTGCAGGAAAAAAGCGCTTTGATACAGTTTATACTAGAAGTATATTTCTGTAGCACATAGTAAGTAGTGCTGACGTCTATAAACTGTGGGGTATAGTGCGGGTGTATCGAATCGGCACCGCTCCGTCTGGGCCCACGGCCTTGCATGGGCGGCGCGTGCCGGCGGCGGCGGCGGCGGCGGCGGCGGTCTGGCCAGCCGACCAACGCACCATTCCATGCTTCCTTATTAAGCTTATTACGTTCCATGATATATCTGCTAAGGGTTCCGAGCAAATCCATCCGGGAAGTTACAGATCTGACTCATATGAAAGTCCTTGCTAGTTAACAGAAGCAGCTCTTTGATGTTAGACACGTGTATCGAGCTCATAACCTGCTTGGAAATGCAATATCATTCTTTCATATTATTCACTGAAAAAATAAAGTTCCGAAACAATCATGAAGTTTTTAATGATGAAATAATTTGCTGGTTGAAGCGTAGCATCTTATTAATCTAACGATATTATGTCCTCGGTGGTATTACAGGACAGCATAATGGCGTCATTATCTCTCTCACGCTGTTGGTCCACGATTACGAGGACATTACTTTTTATTGGGCTCACTGATAGAGTCATCAAAATGAGATTGATATCTTACATTATAATGATTTGTTGGAATGTCGTGCTTAGAGCAATTGAAAAGTCTCTTGATGTGAGGAATAATGCGTTTTACTTATTATTTTCTTACTATTTTGACAGAAACATAAATTACCTTGTTCTTTGATTCCGATTTAATTTTGAAAGACACTTGTTTCTAAGAAAGATTGTTTTTTTTACTTATTTGATAACTTAAACATTTACGTCGAAAATGGTGGACTAGGAAAGTAGACCAAGTCAGTTTTTTACAAAATTCCACAAATTATTCTTATCTCAAATCAAATACAGCAGGAGACCGGATATAAGTGGCCAGCTAGCTAACTAGCCCGACTGCCCAGATGGGATCTGAAATTACTATACCCATTGTTCTACTAATGTCCTATTTTCCGATCTATTAAACGTCAGTGATATCGAAATCCAATATCCTAATAAATATCACTTATAGGCTACCTACGCAAATCACAATGCTTGATCTTCGATAAATATGCACAGCGTGTCTAGATCTAAATGACGAGATCACGATTTAGCTTGTAAGTATAATTTTAAATGGCTTTTCCTGAGACCTTGAACGCGTTCAATGAAATTGACTTTGGTAAATCTCGTTCAATCGTGTTACATTACTGTTACTAAGGCAGTTAGGCCGCGGCCTCGATGTCAGCGGTGTGGGGAGCGGAGCGGCGAGCGGCAAGAAATGTGTCAAATTCCATAGGCCACAATGGCAGTGGCGGCGCGGTGAGCGGAGCGGCAGTGGTGGAAGAGCGGTGACTGACAACCGAGAGACGTACTATAACCAATAAAAAATACGCGGTGAAAATTTAAAAAAGAGAGAGAACTCATAATTTACAAATAGATATTTTATACTCTACGAAAAAATTGTGATTCAACTGTCCAGCTCAAACTGTCACCCAAGAATGCGTCCAGCCTTGAACCTGCGCGCACGCAACGCGCCGACGACGGACGCACGACTGTTGTGCTGCACGTGCCAACATTCGCCAATACGGCCGTCCATCATTCCAATTTCTAGAATTTGGAAATGGAATACAATAGTAAACCACGTATTATATTTTTAAACGCAGCTGACAGCATCTAATCTTGTACATCGCGTAGCTTGAATAATTCAAGCCAAAAAAGACACAAGTTCATGAGAATCTATTGTTGAGTTCAAAAGGATCAAGATTTTGTTGAAGCAGTTACAAAATTTATATTTTATATGACAAGACAATCAGTGCTGGTCAGTGAATCAGTGTGTGTGTGAGTGAGTGCTGTTTTGTGCTGTTCATGTGAGGCACATTACTCTTCTTATGTTCGATTTTTGAACAAACTGGTGTGGTTTATCTATAAATTAAAATTCACCTATAATTTGATGCACAACCTAAGAGACGCTTAATATAATGTAAGAATTTAAAGAACCCCAAAACAGATAGCTTTGCAGATCTTTGCTTTTGAGGCGTGGTTTATACGTTTATATGGTGACGACGTGGCGAAGACGTGTGGCGGTGGCGGATAGTCAAATTAAAACTAAATACATAGTTACTTAGCGTCGTTTTTGTCATAAGGAGAATTGCGTTCGCGACTCCAAGCGACGCGCCACACCGCCACAAAATGGCGCGCTGGACACTATGCTACGTACTATTAAGGTTTAGGTATATTGTGTTACTTTGACTATCCGCCACCGCCATACGTCCTCGCCACGTCTCTTCTGTATAAACCGCGCCTGACAGATCTTGCAAGAGTAAACTATAGTTTTATGTCAAACAAAGTTTAAACACAACATATGGGGAGCATTAGTAAACTGTAGAAGCATAGTAAACTATTACCCAGAAGTTGGAGCGGTTCCAAACGCAACGAAGTGTTGAGTTAACCGTGCGTGGGTGCCATCGCTTAGCTTATGAGGCTCAGGATACACGCCCAGCTGACCACCGGCGGAGCTTCCTCGTGAACTTCTTAAACAAACTAAAATAGAACGTTCAGCACGTAACTATTCGTGTTCATTACGAAAGGAAACGGTTTTCAAAGGTTGCCTAGAAGAAATTTATTATAAATTTAATTCTGTCTTCCTTTGAAGATTTCAGTGTTTGGTATACCTTCCTATTTATTTTTCTGTGTGTGCAATAAAGTATATTCTATTTTATTCAATGTCTTAATTGTAATAAAGACAAGGCAATTAAAAATTAATTACAGTAAATTAAACTCCATCGTCTTTGTAACTGAAATCTCGATGTGAAGTACATTATATCGAAAGGCTGGTCAATAAAATAATGCGCCATTTTCGCCAAAACTACGCCTGAATATCTGATGTGGCCTAGTCACATCAAATCTTCGCTTTGTGTCCCAAATACGACGTCCTTGTCAACGTAAATTATCGTAATAGAATAACGTGAAAGCATACGTGGTAATTCTCGTCGGAACATCGGAAGAGAGAGGGTTGTATGGTGAGGAGGTGAGGGGGTGGAGGGTCGTGTGACAGGTGCCAGCGCGCGCGGGTGTGACGAGGGTGACCGCGGAGTACCAGCTCCACTGTTCATAGCCTAATCATTTCCTTTAAATAAATAAACACCGTTGTTCTGCAAATATAGGGCGAGCAGTCGTTTAATTGCCAGTCCTTTTTATAATTTATTGCGGTATTACCTGCCCGACCACTTTTTTGGAATTTTCCCTTGGTTCATGTTCATGTGGTGGGTTCAGTAGATTCATCAACAGCTCATATACGTCCCCACCGAGGGGCTCAAGCCTACCCTGAATTAGAGCGATTAGGCCTTAGTCGACCACGCTGGCCCAGTGAGGGTTGGTCGACTTCACACACAACCTTTGAATTACTTCGCAGGAAACCGCAGTGCAGGTAAACCGGGTTCAGTAGATTAGCTACAAGAATAGGTACTTATAAGAATAAGAATACAAACTACTTATAGATTAGAAGCGTACAAAAAGTATTGCCGTCGTGAAAATTGATTTCACCGGTAAAGGCTTTTCGCGTGAGCTTTTAGTTTTATTTAAAAATACCTATTGATCCGGTATCGAATCCAAGACCTGAAAGGTGTGCGGTTTGCCGCTTGCAGATTTCGGACTTCGGCTGTCGCGGCCCGACGCTGACACGTGAATTAATAAATAGTGTTCGGTTTGTAGCGTGTGAATGTGAAATCCATCTGACCCACTGAATCAATTATATTATAACTACAGATTTTCTTCAAACATTTATGAGCTGTATCTGACCCACTGAATCATATATTCTCAAAGCATGGAACACTGGCTCTCTTGCCCATTGTGTCCCTCCCTCCACCTGTACTAAGGAAGACCTAAATTTGGCATCGCCCAGCGCCGTAGCTGTGGCAAAGTACTATGCCGAGAAAATATGACTTTTTGTCATTGATACGAAGAAGAAGACTACGAGATATATTTCTTTTCTTTTCTTTTCTTTTTTTTATGCTGATGTGGATGACGCTGCGGATATTTGACTCTAAAGTTATGACAGATATTGATTTCGTGGTCATCATCATCATCATCAGCCCGTGTCAGTCCACTGCTCTAAATAGGTCTCCTATTGAGACGATCTTCTGACTCTTCTCATTAGTTCTCGTCATCTCAGCCGAAAGACGTCAAGACGACAAAGGCCTGAAGAGTTTTCACAATGACCGGTCCAGCTTAACCTCCCACGATCTTCACTAGATTGCTAGTCTGCCTGTCCACGCTGCGTGTTTCTATGTGTGGTCGCTACTCATAAACTTTCTCTGTGCAATGTCAGGCCAATACCACTTAAGTTCTGCAATTTTTCGGGCTCTGTCGGTAACTTTGGGGTCCTAGCCTGGTGGTATATGGTGATGGTATATTTATTAATAGTACAGACGTGGTATTAAAACAAATATTTGTTTGTTGCAGGTCCAGTGTGCGGCGGGCACTGTTGCGGGCGAGGGCGGGAAGCTCACGTGCGAGCCTCGCTGCGGAGGACGGCAGAGGCCAGGGCGGCGGCGTCGGCCAGGCCCATCGCCGAGCTTCTGCTGTCCACGAGGCGAACGTTGCAAGGTTTGTACCATCCCTATCGACATACGTGCGAGCCTCACTGCGGAGGACGGCGGAGGCCAGGGCGGTGGCGTCGGCCAGGCCCATCGCCGAGCTTCTGCTGTCCACGAGGCGAACGTTGCAAGGTTTGTACCATCCCTATCGACATGCGTGCGAGCCTCGCTGCGGAGGAAGGTGGAGGCCAGGGCGGCGGCGTCGGCCAGGCCCATCACCGAGCTTCTGCTGTCCACGAGGCGAACGTTGCAAGGTTTGTACCATCCCTATCGACATACGTAGTGCGAGCCTCGCTGTGGAGGACGGCAGAGGCCAGGGCGGCGGCGTCGGCCAGGCCCATCGCCGAGCTTCTGCTATCCACGAGGCGGACGCTGCAAGGTTTGTAACATCCCTATCGACATACGTGCGAGCCTCGTTGCGGAGGACGGTGGAGGCCTGGGCGCGGCGGCGTTGGCTAGGCCCATCATCGCCGAGCTGCTGCAGTTTACGAGGCGAACGTTGCAAGGTTTGTACCATCCCTATCAACATCACACGTGCGAGCCTCGCTGCGTAAGACGGCGGAGGCCAGGGCGGCGGCATCGGCTTGGCCCATCGCCGAGCTGCTGTTGTCCACGAGGAGGACGCTGCAAGGTTTGTAACAACCTTATCGACATAGACTCACCTTACCTTTTCTATTGTTTTATCTTTTTACTCGTGGCAGACAAGTTCTAAAGACAGTTCAAATCTGATGGCGACTGCTTACTCGCTACCCTTAAAAGTAAAAGTTAGAGCATAGATCCTGATAGATGTATTTTAAATTTGAATCAGAAATAATAAACCGTTTTCGTAGACCCTTGTGTATTTGATTCAAATTTATAATTTAAACTTCGTTTATCCTCGGATATTCTCGTCAAAACTTTGTTAAAGTTATTTGTTTTTTTAAGATATCCAATTCCAGTTGGGTTCAATCAGGTTCAAATTAAACTTGGCCTACCACGATCGAGCACTTCCCCAACAATAAACAAATTGAACAGCTGTTTCATTTACAAAACTGTCGTTACAAAAAAAAAAAGATTGTTTGGCACTAGATTAGAGACCCAAAGCACAGAAGATAGTTTCTACCAAACAAAATTACTTATGAACGTACCTGAACACTATGTTCTATACCATCATAATTAATCCTTGTTTAAATAGCTGCTATACCCCGCATGTTTGATTGTTTGATAAACACTTGGTGTTGACGAATGGGACACCCTCTGAAGAGCTAAGGGTAAACAGTCAAATCAACAATAGAAATCTGAAAACCGATACACAATAGCAGTAGTCGGGTAAAGAGCTTATAGGTAACAATATTTATTGCAGGGTCGTTTTTAATAAGCAAGCGCGCTACCGAAATGCTTTAAATATGTTTGACAAGAAGACGATTTCAGTGAACTTTCAATTCTTAACTTGCCCATGTAGCGGGACATAGTTGTTTCCACAACATCATGTAATACCTGACATACTTACACGTACGTACCTATGATCCACAATACATTACTTGACTGAATTTGAATTTAAAATAAAAGCGCTCGATACTAACCTTCCGTAAAACTCGACCAATCTGACCTTTCCTAGTGTGTATAGAGCAATAATCGTACGACAAATTATTGTTTTAGACGGAAGGTAGAGTGCCTTTAGACTAAATTACTGTTTTATGATTTTGTGAACTGTAGTCGTTTAGGTATTGCAAGTGTAGGACAACGCCTGATGCCACACGTTAGCGGAAATGCTTCAATTTACAAACGTCATTTAAATTCCAAATTAATTTGTGCCTTTCATAAATTCTATTCAGCACGCGTTTCGGAAATTGGAGCACATAACCAATTTCCACGTCAACATTTGTGCGCCGTACTGGTGCTGACGTTCACTATTGCAAAACAGACAAAACGCTTACACCCACATCCTATGTAACTGTCTATTCTACAGAATATGATTTTACGATCCGAACGAATGTGGGACATTTAATAAAATGGTCGTGCACTGTAATTGAATTTTGATATTCTGAAGTGGCACTTAAGTATAAATCAGTTTTATTGAGTGCCGGCTTTATAAGCCGTAAAAAGTAATCACTGTCGCTATTAACTTACTGACGTGAACGACGTCGTTATTTTTACCCGGAGTTTGTACGAGCTCAAAACTGGTCTCGTCTAAGTTCTTCCTAAGTTTCGATTAGGTTTTTTAGGTTTTTAGTTTTAGACGTACTTGTATGGGTTTTTTACCTAGTTTTAACCACACACGAACACTAAGTTATTTATTTTATTTTATTTTATTATTCGTGGTCAGACTAGTTTATGAATAAGTATATTTACCCAAAAGTATTAGATCTTGAAAAGGCCACATTGGAAATGAAATAAAGATGACCTGTCTGCCCCATTGCCCTCTAAGAACTTTATTTTCTTTCTAATAGTCTGAAGAATGAACAAATATGCTCAACTGCTAATTAAGTAAGCAGAACATGAGAATTTTAGTTAGTGTTCCAAATTTTATCAAGAATATTACGAACTAATTTCAGACAAGTTAAAGTTCTTTAATAATAAAACAGACCGGTTCCATACAATTTAGTTATTCAAAAGAATGGTTAGTTGAAATGTCAACAGAGATAAGTAATAATGTCGATATAACATTAGAACAGACGTGTTTCTTCAATCTGTTTCTGTATGTCATGTTAAAATTCTCGCTTCCCGATCAATACATAAACGACTAAGCTCCAAAAGGTCCAACTCTATCCTTAGCATCTAGACTAGACGATAAACATGTATTCTAGATGTATACAAATACAAACAAGTTAAATATTGCCAGGTATTCATATCACGACCATCAATTTGGACGTACAATGTGACAATGAATCGCGAACGAGCCGGTCCGTCCTGCACGGAGATAGCGGGTCGTGTATAGCGGCGGCGTCTGCGCAACTGATGGTAATGGCGCGGCGCCGGCGCCGGCGCCGGCCCATACCTAGCATGTTCAATCGGGACGTTCTTCTTGTAATCAACTTTACTGTTATTAAACCTCAGAGTGCATTTTTTTCCATCCTGTTCTGTACTGTGCTGCAATCCATGCGTCCCTCCATGAACCACTTCCATAAAGTTTCACCCAAATGTTGCTCGGATTCTCCTGCACAAACAAGATCTTTTTCTGTGGTACATTCTATATTTGAACTCTCAGTTTCGCCAAAACTGGGGATCGACAGACAAGGTTATTTTAGTAAAAATCTGAGCGAAATCTAAAGCCATTCTATTTTAGCAACTTGAAAACTCGGTCAACCAAATTAGAGCTACAATATAGTTAACTATATCAAAGGAAACTTAAGAAGCGACTCTCTCAATCCCCACAGACGGATTAGCAGCCTTTAATGACGATAGCAGTGAGAATACCCTACCAGCTATTTGCGCATGTTCTTTAGTTATTTACTATTTATTGAGTGTAACGGGCCGTTGATGATGATGATGATGAGTATCCAAGCTATCTATAGGTATAGGTAAATCTAGACTGGGCTAGCTATAGCTAGGCCACAGTGGTTTGGATTTTAGGGATCGGGGAACTAATATAGTACCCTCGTCAATTCTCTATGACATCCCAACATAGAAACGAAATAAGAACTTCAAGCTAGGATATATTACGAATTATAATGTCATTTTAAAAAAGGACTGTCCACAGAACGATTTATATCACAAAACTTTTCTGGAATAAATTATGAAAAAATAGAACAAATTAATTACGTGAAGCTTTAGGCTACAGAACAGAGGTAAATCAACAGCCAAACAGAAACATAGCAACATAACATGAAAGGACAAACAAACGAACATCATCAAAGGAACCCTTCCAGCCTTCCAGCGTCATTATCTTTACAAATATCTACATCTACGTTGACATATACATAATGTCACCTAAGCAACGACTTCACAAGTCGGGTTATACTGAAAACAATAATAATAATAATAAATTTATTTAAAATAATTGTATCCATAATTTGTTAGTAAAGCTTAATCTAATATTAGTAGGCACTTAAAAACTAAAATAAAATAAAATAAAATTAAAACTAGTTACGGGCTGTGTAAGTGCACCCAGCGCCGCAGCATTGGCGAGTCCCACCGATCACCTAACGTGCGCAGAACACTGTTCGGACTGGCGCGAACACGACTAAGCAACAATAAAGTTTACATAACAAAGTTTATAAATGTTTTATAAAATAAAATTAATATTGTACGTGTCTTTCGGAGCTTCCATTGAGCTTGAATTTCAGTTCAAATTATCAAACATTTTATTAACCTTAGATAAACATTTACGTACATACCAAACAATTTAGGGGTAGTTAGAACTGTTGGAGGTTTTTGTCAGATTTTATTGAATTCACGATAGATCCTCGTTCAATAATAGTTCCCACTCCATCCATTTATCATCTAAGTTTTCCGGCTGATCCTGCGAGTTTTGTAATAGATGCTTCCCTCTATTTGGATAATGCCATATAGGTGGTTAAAAAATCCTCTTTTAATACAATAGGGACACACCCAGCTCGGGGACATAAGGCCCTAGACTCCGAGGGTCCTTTGTGCCATTGTGCGTCGAGTGGAGCCGCGCGGAGACCACACGCACGAACCCTCATTAAGAGTCTAAAATAATTTACCATTCTGCTTTATGGAGATACCGCTATGAAGGAGCTCACATAAATTGTCAATGCTTGCTACGACTTTACAGTGCGACCGAGCATTTTAAAATAAAAAAATCTATTTTTTTTTTCGGAAAATATAAAAAGCGCTATTAAAAGTTGAATAAGTAATAAACTTGTCGATTATAAGTAAAGTTACGAGAATAGTTGCATGCGGGATTTGTAAGTAGATTTTGTATTTGTTTGTTGAACAATATTGTAAAAGAGGACTTCGTATGAACGGTAAAAATATTCCATCAAAACTTCATGCATAAATTGAAAATTTTCATGCGTATCAATATCGATATTTCATTAAGTCCTGTCACAATCCCCAATATTATTGAAATTGATAAGGAACATATTCATTTCGTACAAAAAACACAGTATATGTATAGTATATTTGTTAAAACAACAGCCGAGTCTTCCAATTAGCAGCTACAAATGGATATTGATCGACTGCCAATGTATCGCGCAATTGCACCATTTCATTCGGATGGCGAATAAAACCGGCGTCGAATTTGCATTGACTGCCGTTTGGCCTGCAATGCAACTGCAGATTGCCGTATCAGCGCGCGTCAGCTTCATTAGCAGCAACACGGGAGCAACTGCTCCACTAGCCCGTACTATTTGCATAGCTAATTACAGCACTTGCTGGCGCTTGCTCCATTCAAAACTGAAAGGTCTGACTTGGGAGTAGTTGCGAAGTCGGGAAAAGTTGCCGGCAGCGCTCGTTAAGTATTTAGAACCATTCAGAGTTTGAGTGATGTAGATATAAGGGCGCGTAATGGCAGAAGCGAGTGCGGTGTTGGAGTGGCCCTGAAACTGGGGAGATATGAGTATTTTTATACAACGTGTTACAAAAAATACCAAAAAAAAGAATATTCTTCATCACAGGCATTTTATTAAGATTTTCCCATCTCCAGTGTCAATTGACACCTAAAATATGGACTATCGATTCTCAGAACGGAAAAGTATTTGTACACCATTTGTGCCTACATTCTTAAAAGAGATGTACTTAAATCAATTTATGTTAGAAAACATTTTCTTTTTTGCCTTAATGATCTTGTTTACGTATTTACAAACATAAATATCATTTTGAAATATTTAGTTCATCATTTCATTAATTTATTATTTCATAACAATTATTTAACAAAGCTTTTATTATTTATTTGTAGTTTTTTTTTTTCATTTCGGAATTAATTGTTCTAATGTGAATGTTATGGTACAAGTTGTACGTAAACATTTTTAACCATAGCGATAAAAATAGGTACATTGACCAAAAATTACATATCTGGTCCGAATATTCTTTGACACAGCTGATCACTAGAGATGGGAAAATTTTAATTAAATGTCTTTGATAAAAATATTCTTTTTTTTGGTATTTTTTGTAACACGTTGCATATAGGTATAATATAGGTTAAGTTAGGTTGCTGCCAGTATACTGGGTACCATGGTAGGCACCATGTCGTGTTTTTTTTTGTGACTGTTTTCATTTGACTTATTTTTATTTTATTGACATTTATTAAAAAATATAGGATAGTAGTTACGAAGGTTTCATTAGTAATACTTAATAACAAAAACACTTTTACTAGTTTTTTTTCTATTGAAGTATCATAGGATAAGAAACTAGAAATTCGTTTTTAGACCCACTTAAAGTAAAATTATTTAATGAATGATTGGACAAATGTTTAGTTCAAGACTTGGAATAAAAAAAATTGTAAACTTTTTGTGAATAAACCAATCACACTGTATTGCTGTTTATAAATAAGGAATACTCGGAAGTACAAAATAGGGTAACTAGGTAACTATACCTACTAAAACAATCCCACTCGGAAAACCACCACAAACTACTGTTTGATGAAAGGAACTTAATTTCCCAGCGAAGAGTAAAAATTAAATTTCCTGTCTACAAAGTTTGCGCTTATTTTTAATCACTTGTTAAAACCGTTTTGAAATTCTGCTTTCAGCGAGAACTCAATCTGAAATTAGGCAACTTTCAGTTTTTAAAGGTCACATAAAAGTTTATTTGTATTTTACGTTAATTTTTGAACAAATTCAAATAGCAAGCTTCAGTTTTTCTAAAAGTTTGTTTTGTACTTGGACTTAAGAAAATTTGTATGAAGAGCGTGCAGTACGGCTGCTGGATATACAAAAGCTCATTTGATGGAGTAGAGGGGCAATTTTCTGGCCCGAACTGCATTAGACAGCCTCTATTCGCTATTCGGTATAAGACGCTGAGTGTAACGAGCAAGGCCGAAGGGTGTCTAGAGGTCCCGGCGACCTCAGATTGGTAGACGGAGCCCGTTCTTATGCCACTTTGGTTTAAAGTCAACTAACTAAGGACGTGGTGAGAATCAGAAAATTGTTTGGCTTTTGTTTCAGTAATCGTGTTTTGTGATCGTTGCTGGATGGGTCACCAATCCAATCGATCGTAACGATGATTCTATTTGAGCTGTACATTTTAACTGAACCTGACCAAACTCACCTGGTATACTTGCCACGAACGCTCTCTTTTTTCTAATTCAAATTCTAGACATTTTAAAGCACTGAAATGTTTAACATCAGTAAAACAAAGTAATGAACTCCTTTTTAAGTGGTAAGTTTTTTAGTTCTCACACGTAATTTGTCAAATAATTCACTCTATAGGAAGGTAAGTTCGCCGTACGACGACGGTTGGGTAGCATTTATCGAACCGCGCGCTAGGCCGAGTCGCCGACCGCCGTGAGCCGCCGCTGAATAGCTAGGATTATAGCCATCCTGAAATATTACGTTGTAGTGAACGTGCCTACTAGGGACAATTCTTTTGTCCATCGACGTCGAGAAATGATTTAGTTAAATCGTACTTCGTATAAAGACATTATCTTTATCTTTACCTCACGCCAAGTCGTGTAGCAATTCGTTCTCAATACCAACGATAGCTCAAGCTTTTTAGTGACAAGTATCTTGTAGGGCTTTAGATTGTTATCGCTAGGTGCCTATTGTTAGCTATAAGCGTAGACTGAAACTTCGTAGCCGCAAGCGTAGCACTAGCGTAGCATGTTGCTACGAGATCAATTACATTCTTCAAAACTAGTTCTCTATAAATTGTAATATACTAACGCAAAATACAGACACCTAAATCCTCGTGAATGATTACCTCGGCGTATTCGAGCATTTTAACCAAATGAAAATAAATTGGACAGATTTTCATTTAGCGTTTCGTGCAAAGAGAAAATGTATAGCGTTGTAGATTTCCATTTCACCTTGAGGTGCTCACAAGCCGTTATTTTAAACGAGAAGTGAGATAGGAGGGTAGAGTTCTTATTCTACCGACGTCTGAAAGACTCCTCAACGAGACATCTCAAAGTGAAGGGTGAGGAAAACTTCACTTGACGCACTGTTTAATATTAATAGCTTTCCTTATAAGGAATACATTTTCAGTTTTTTATACATTTACCGTAGTTTACACGTAAACAGTAATTGGTTTGCGTTCGGAGATACTTTAAATAAGAAATGCTGGCGTTTGAAATTTTCACCTAGCAGTATTTCTAAAACCTACTTAAGACCGCTATAATTTTTAGGTCAAAATATTAACACGGGAAGCAACAACCTTATTAAAACCCCTATTATTTATAAGGAATTTAATATTTTGAATAAGTTAAAAATGTACTTTATTTTAATATAACGCCATCGCGTTTGACCTAAATTGATTTCCTTTTTCTTCTATACACAACTTAACTCAAACTGCCAGTTCCTCACGGCCCTCGTAAATAAGAAACGACACTGTTTCGTGCACAAAGTTAATTTACATACTTTATGTAACAGACACTCGACCGAGGCCCGAGTGCTCTGAAAGGGTTGATCCTCCACGACTAATGCAAAGGCTCCACTCGACTCGGAATTTACAAAAAGGAAAACAGCACCCTCGGATTCTTTATTGTATGTAACGAGTCATTTGAAAGATAAATGTAGCTTTTGCTGCCTTTGTTACATTATTTTTAGATATAAACATTTATTGTCGTTTTAAGTTGAAACTACTTTCGTTTCGTTATTGCCTTGTCTACTATACCCCCCTTGTCTTCTATTTCATAAAGCCTGTTCTGTCTGCTATTCTGACTGATTCAATTTGTTTAATAGTAGATATTCGTCTGACAATATTGTTTCGCCGTAAATAATTAGAGTGTCTAGATTTTATTCAAATTCATTTAACATAGTAAACTTTATTCTTCTCCGTGATAACATAAATACTTAAGTATGGCACCATAAAAGCGACACTCGATCTCCAAAGTTTAAACATAGATTACGTAAGCAGATCGCACTATCACACCTTCATTTGTTTTAAGATTAAGATAAGTAAACCTTAACCGACATGCCTCTTCATTCAGGTCCATCCGACGCCGTTGTCGGTCGGCGATAGTGGTCGGAAACTAAATACCATCCCGCGTGAGGAATGTTGATCCTACCCGCATTCCGGGATGATAACACCGCACACCCGCCGACTGTTAACACGGACCCGGAAATATACAGATCCCTTTTTAGTTGAGGAAAAGAGGATATGACAAGCAGCGAATTTGTCCATGTCTTTGTCTATGTCACGCTCAACAATTTTATTGAGTTCCTCTACAATTCCTTGAGAAACCTGTACTCAACTAATTTGTCAGCTGTTGGAAACTAATAGGAACACTTGCAAAAATACCTCATTCATATACTTTTTTACGTTTATTTCTTTTGTTTTTTCCTCATATATATCCATAAAATAACTAAGTAACTTAACAATTACAAGAGACATTCACAGTAACAAATTATACCACATGTAAAAATCTCCGCTCCATTTAGAAAAGCGTACTCAAAATAATAACTCGGCTCTTGACTGCGCTCGCAGGTCTAGCTTTACAGAAGTTGTCAAAAACACGTGTGCGTTGTCTAGTGTTTCCTAGTCTAGGGAATCCGACATACACGTAAATGATGACATTGTACACCAGCAGGTGTTGCCAGCCAAATACCAAGGGTGATGTATGCCCACCGCCTCTGTTTACTCAGTTAATACAGAACTTAATTCGAGTCTAAAAACTTGGGTTTGTATTCAAACCTCTTACACCTGGAACGGTCTAATAAGGTTCAGTAACTTTCAATAGGTTTTCAGTTAGCTGACTTGTTTGGATGATCCTATTTGGATATAATTACTGTGGTTTTGAATGTTATCTGAAACAGAGCGTAACGTTTCTTACTTAGATCCGTCATTTGTTACATTTTTTTGGGAGAGAAGAGCTCACAGAAGAAACTCCACAGTCGTCGCATCTTTTGCTTTTCCTACGTAGCATTAACTATCTTACTTAACGTTATTATTTATTCAGATCTATGTTGTCCTGTTTCTTTTGTATTAAAACTGATCCTCTCAACAGTTGTTCTTATCACTTTTATTTTTATTTCATCGTTGGAATATTTATTTTGCTATGTGATAATCATTGCTTGTTACCCTACTAATTTCAAATTTTCTTCCACACAGAGCACTTGACGGCTCTCTCGCATCAGTCGCAGAACAAGACAGCTGTCCTGTTCGCGCAAGTGTACCGGGGCCACGCGGCACGTGCACACGGCTCTCTGGCTGCGCTCTACGAGGACATCCGCGCGATGCTGCGGTCTGAAAAGGACCGTGATGTCACGGGCGAGGACCTGGGCTCAGCGGCGCCGCGGGACCTCGTCTCCAGCGCGAGGAAGTTCTTCAGAGACATCTTCCCAGTGGCGTACCACAACGTGCTGCGACTGGACGGCAAGCAGTTTAGGCCAGAATACGAAGATTGCCTCAAAGACGCGTATGATGCCGTCCAACCCTTCGGCGAAGTGCCACAGCAGGTAAATAGGATTTCAATTGTTATTAGCTTATTTACGTCCTAGCTGAAGGGCTCGAGCCTACCCTGAATAAGGGTGATCAGGTCTAAGTCAACTACGCTGGCCTAATGTGAATTGGTGGACTTCACAGACAGCCTTTGAATTTTTTACAGGAGAATGCAAGTTTCCTCACGATGTTTTTTTTTAAACATATTCGTGGTGGGGTTAAAACTGGCGTGTAACGGACAGGATGCAGCTGTTGTAGCCATTACACCATCAAAATGACATTTAAAATAATCGTTTTTAATGAGCAATAATTAATTTAAGCTCCTGAAGTTCCTAAGCCTACGTAGAGTTATACTAATGATATTAATTCTAGAATTCTCAGCGCGTACCATTTACTCCGCCTGGAGTAATAAGACTAATTACGTAAAGGTATCTCTAATGAACGATCAAGCCTTCGAACGAATGCTTTTAATCCGCATCTGGGGAAACTAACTAGGGAACTTTGATTATTTCTTGATGGGAAAAGTTTCTCGTGAATTCCTAAAGCCTAAAGTTCCCTTGTAAGTGTTTATTTCCTAAGCCTCTAAATTTATTGACTAGCAAAAGGCTAGGTTGTTGTTATTCTATTGGGATAACGTCACAGACAAAGATTAAAATATATGCATATAGTCCATGCGCTCGGTGAGAGTAGCAGGGGATGCTCATCGCACACCTGAGTATACTCGTACAAGAAGAAGTGAGAGAGAGAGAGAGATATTGGTGCATTAAGGGTCTGTTACCAGAGTTTGTAAGGTACGATGTTAATTAACCTTCTATACCTACAAGATGACTAATCAACTCTCTTATCCTCAGCTGGGCAACTCGCTCTCCCGATCGCTAGAAGCGGCGCGGGCGCTGCTGCAGGTGCTGGCAGCAGGCGCCGGCGCGCTCGCCGCGAGCGAGCGGGTGCTGGCCAGCACAAGCGACGAGTGCACGAGCAAGCTGCTGCAAGTCGGCGGCTGCTCGCGATGCCGGGGGCAAACGGCGAGGCCCTGCAGGAACTACTGTCTCAATGTGGCCAGAGGGTGAGTGCAGTGATCAGTAGAGATTCAATCATCATCATTTCAACTAAAAGACTTCCACTACTGGATAAAGGCCCCCCAAGGATCTCCACAAGACAGAACGCACTGTATAACTGTTTATACGCACTACTTATACGCACTGTTATAAGCGTTTAGCAAGAGAACATATCGAAATACTCGTGTAATAAGTGCAAAGTGCAGTGTATCTATACGTGCGATTCAAAATAATGTAGAGCAAAGGGCAGCTTCATTTTGCCAGATCCAAAGGTTACAATGTTAACTTTTATTATACCAAAGATCAAACTAATCGCTGATGATACGTAGCGTCGCTATGAATACAATCTATGTAGTTTCTTTTGTTTTATATTTGACCTTTCCTTTACTTATGTAAAACTTGTGAAACCTAGTCAGTGCTAATTAAGTTTCCTGTCCTCAAACTTGCTTGAGTTAAGTTAGTTACAAAGCTTCCACAAGTGCCCTTTATTACAAGTAACTCCTTGCAGGTGAAGTAGGTAGATACACGTACCTAGTAACTTTTTAATAAACGTTAAGTGTTTCGCTTTTTAAGCATACGGTAACTTTATATACGTAATTAACACATCGATTAATTAAATTGTAAGCCGTCATAACCCTCATAATGCTCACAAATTACTGATTTAATATTATGAAATTGCTAAGATGGCGGTAAATAGCTTACACGTGTCTCGTCTCGCCAATTCAATTTTAAGTTATAAAAGCAGCTCAATATATTTTTATAGGCCACAAAATCGAGTTTATAATGTTCTGTTTTCAAACTTACAGAGTAGTAAGTAAGGCAAGGTACTTCATAATAAATTCAACTATACTAGACAACAAAGTAAATTTTTAATTAGCGCCGTGTATTGAAACTAGAAGTTTACGTTGTAATTGAACTGACGACCAATACAGGTTTGTTTAATCTTCACTCAAACCAACAGTAATTTAAGTTCACCACGCTCGGTGTGGTATTCCTAGGATATACTGACTGACAAACAAACTGGGATTAGTTTCATATTTAGTTAATGAAGATTATAATGATTATAAATAAGTATAATGTCACGTATAGACATTTCATTTATTTACTCGAGACTCCATTTTGCAGTCTTATGTAACAATTAAATCAAAAATGTATCTTTTTACATTATGTCATTTCAGATTGAACAAGATACTCGTACTTGTATACGTCTGTGAGATATTACCATTACCACAAGGGAATTCTAGATTGCAATTAAACAAACATATCAAAATATCGTTTAGTTAATTTACTGTTTTGTTTAAAGGTTAGCTAGGTTATTTGTTTTATTGTCAAGTTTGAAATAAGTACTCCTGCTAATTTACAGTGAACTCCAGCTGAGTTGTAAGGGTCAGATAAATTACGAGTTCCACATTTGTGTTGCGAGCCAGCAGGTGCTGCCAAATACGACGGCACCTTCGCTACCTTGTTTGTACACTCGATTAATTTTGGAACATCAATATAAACTTTGTATTAAATTGTTTTGCTTGTTTAGGATGATTTAAGGCACGTGTAGGAAGTTCAAAGTTTCACTCCTTTAAATTAATTTATCGTCATCTTCGCTAACTGGCTTATTATTATGTTTTGTGTATGGACACAGGGACGTCATAAAAGATCTAAATATCTAAGGCATAGATCTGGCGCCACGGCGCGGCGGCGGGGGCGGCGGCGGCGCGCAACGGGTGTACTTTTTTAAGCATAAACGGGGATGGGGTATCTTCTATAATATAATATTATTATATGACTGCTACGAGGAATATACTATACATTCGGGCGTATATTTTTACAAATATTTAAATAAAAAGTTGAAAAATATTTTTTCTTCACCCATGTTCCTTGGTGAGAGTGGCGTATATGACGGTCTGAAAAACATTTTAAAGTATAAGCTCTGATTAGAAAATAAACCCGCACGTTTTATATTACCACGCTACGCCATATAGCACTGCTTTTTTGGTGCAGTAGTAATAATACAGTATGATTTGTTTCCCAGGTGCACCGGCTCCCTGGTGGCCGAGCTGGACGCGCCGTGGGCCGGCTACGTGGAGGGCGTGGAGCGGCTGGCGAGGGCCGACGCTGACACTGCGCTGCGGGCGCTCGAGTCCAGGGTCTCGGAGGCCATCATGCACGCGCTTGAGAACCACGTCATTTTGGAGAAGAAGGTACGTGGTGACTGAACTTTCACGTAGGAACATTCATTATTTTTTTTCATATGAACGGTGTTTTCCTTCATGTTTAGCATATTATATTGTATTTTTGAATTTTACGTAATATGATTTTAAAATTAGAAAACATTGAAGTTTCGTGGGATTCGAACCTGCATCATCCGGGAGGTAGCGGCCCTCGACACTCTGTCAGGTATCATCATCGTCTCAGTCAAAAGATTCTCAGCTTTCCTAGCTAGCCAAAGAAAACAACTTTTCAGAAAAGCTCTTTGTCTTTTGAGGGTACAAAACATGTTGTAGAATTAGAAAGAATTGCAATTTGTTATAAATGAGTACACAGGATCGCGGTGTGGCTTTTCAATTCTCATACCTATGTAGATCAAACTAGGGTAGCAAACTAGCAAAGAATAATAAATTACGACGTTTTCAACCCGATCCGTCATGAAATACGAGTAATTTGTAGGTAATGTAAAGAAAACGCGACACAATCCTCTTGACGACAAGAAGTAACTTTATAAATATCTGCTATTTCACTTTCCGTACAGTACTTAATTACCCTTTGTTGTCTGACTCGACTGTACCCGGAAATATTTCATTTTGATCGCTAGTCGACTAGTACCGACATGTTTTATCTAGTTGTATACTGAAATGAAACAGAGAGGTCGTGAATATTATATTACGTCTTGGCCTATTGTAAACTGTTCTAAGAATTGCTACGCGGTTTATGGCTCTGGTGACAGTAATGTAAATATATAGGTAGTTAATACCAACTCTGAGAAAACGGACATAAAGCGTTTATTGGTGTTGGTCCATAGCCTATTTGCTATAACTTCAGCAGCTATCGTCACCACACATGTTCAACAAGTGCTATATTTCAGCTACGACCAGCACTAGCCAGGGCTATTACTACGTCCGACCTCAGGAAATTTAGGAGTAGAAACGAACGTGTAGACACTAAAATAAAGTAAGTAAGTACTATTATTGCGTGTAGAGAACAAGGCACACAATGAAGGTATGTTACTAAATTACTTCACTTTTGAGACTAATTTCCACCTCCAACAGAAGAGTACCTTCAATTTGTACGTGTTGAACAAGATAATTTTCCACCCGGTAAAATATAGCTTTGAATTTACAACAACTCGCCATAATTTCCTTTGATTTACCGCTGCAGTAGTAACTAATAGAAGTTCCACATTTTGCACGCCATTTTAGCATGAAATTGCTGCTACAGCCGCCGAGCTATGAAATGTAGCACCAATGGTCCCTGCCATGTAATCAAACTAGTAATATACAGTTCAATAAAATGAGAGCAAGTAATAAGTATCGACAGAGAGGCCGCGCCTAGCCTTCCAACTGGCCGGAAAATTTGGCACGTCGCCGTCGCCACACGCAAGAGCGCACATTTCAATTATTTTTCAATTCCTTCCAAGTCATCGCGATTTGCTAGAGCTCTCTTACTTAAACGCATTTGTATTTCAACTTGTTCTGCCATCATAAACCGGGTAAGCGATCGATTCAATCAGTTTCTTAAGCGAAGAACCATTGAAAAGTCGTAAAGTTAGGAATCTCTTCCTAGATTACGTTTACATCGCATTATACGACCATAAAGTGCGTTCGGTCGGACGTAGGCCGAGCGAGCGACCGGGCGGGCGGCGGGTCAGTCGTGGGCGAGGGTCGAGAAGATGGCCGCTGAGCCACACAAAGAAAATTGCCACTAAACGTCCAATAAAGGCTGTTCCGCACCGTTATCCGCCGTCGAACCTGCGTTCCGTGCAAAAAACGCCGCTCGGTACAAAGGCTATAAATCCTCGACTTTGCGAAATTAATCCCCTCGCAGGCGGCTGTAATTCAATCTCTGTAAATTACCAATTGAACTCTTAAAAGCTCTTATATACCTACCTATAGGTATACTATTGAATTAATTAACGTTGTACGCATGGCAGCCGTATGGTGACGGCAGAGTAGAATACATTTGTCACCAACCCTTACTCTTCCCGTGGGTGTCGTAAGAGGCGACTTAGGGACTATACACATTCAACAGGGAACGGGCAGCAGCGCTCTCTGATACAGTAACCTTTTAATCTGCGATCTCCAACCCGCCTGCCAAGCGTGGTGTTCATAAAAAAAACTGTCAATTCAGACTATATTTTTGTAGCAGCCACACTGGGCCCCCTCGCCCCTTCTTCTTTCCACTAAACTGCAATGTACACGCCAGTATCAATAAAAAATCGATATAAATCAAGTTTATTGTTTTAATTAAACAATTTTTGATCCTGGTCACGGCACCATGTACATACTGGCGTGTACATTGCAGTTTAGTGGAAAGAAGAAGGGGCGAGGGGGCCCAGTGTGGCTGCTACAAAAATATAGTCTGAATTGACAGTTTTTTTTATGAACACGTGGAGATTATGGCAAAACCCTCCACTTAAGTGGAGGAGGCTCATAGTCCAGCAGTGGACTGTAACGGGCCGTTGATGTTGATGTACGCTTGATCGTACGTAATCCATCTCAGATTTTTTACCTAATCTAATAAGGTACTTATCTCAGTTTTAATTACCTACCTAAGTGATGTTGTAAACCTCAAACCTGATGATTAACTATTTTATCCATACTACCACCGGTCTTAAGAGGAAAATATTTCACCTATGCTGTACCGAGTTTAGTTTCAAGGCACCATTATAAGACGAGCGATTATTGGCATTGCATGTCAGAATAGATTGCTTACACGGTATAAACCGTTACCGAAGTAATCGGCTAAGAACAGGCAATGTCTTTCGAAAGTTTCATAAAATCAGCACGTAACCTGAACGTGCCTAAACTTAGTATCGAAGTGAGGCAATTCCGTGACTATTAATGTAGGGCCACTTGAGAGCGGGAATGAGAATAGTCGTGTAGAACAGTTGTGGTATAACTGGTATTTGCTTTATGAATATTAAAATCAAGAAAGCAGCAAATGATCGCGGTGTATATCGTGCACTTAGCTATCTGGGACTAATATCTTGTATGAATTAACGCGATCTATCGATTCTACTAACTTTAGCTCGTAACTTCTTGGTCGATTTAACTGGGTAAATAAATACTTTGTTGATAAGATTACTTACACGCAAAGCGTTCTGTCATCATTAAATGTTTCATCCTTATATCGAAGTGTGTGAAAGATGATATGTATAAGAAGGGAGTGAATAGTGTTGTGACGTCTGACAGGGATGAATGGAAGAAGAAAAAATATTGCGCCGACCTCAAATAAAGTGAACAGGGCAGGAGAATGATGATCGAAGTAGGAGTTACAAATGAACGAAGCTGCGTCTGTTCAATTCTATAAAAACCAGAGCTACTCGCTTTCCGACTCTTTTTCCTTAAAGTACAAATATAGTTATGGTAGATTGTATTTCCTCGACCGCCTGCCAATGTTATTACGAAGAAAATTGAAAGTCAATTCACCCACTTTCAAGAAACAAAATCTCTGAAATTGCGGTATCAGGGTGAAATATATTTCCCAGTCAATTCGAAAGCCGCAGAAATATATCTATACTAGTTATTAGTTATTTAGTCCGCTCATTGAAAAGTTCTAATAGAACTCATACTCGTAAAAATAAAATGTAAATTTCGAGTCCAAAATGGTAAAGTGTATTTATTGTTAATTCGTCATAGTGTAGTGAAATTATATCATCAACATTTCCACTGAGAGGCTCGAGCCTACCCTGAATAATATTGAACTTATGCTTCCTATTTCTGTGATAATCCAACCTAAGTTTCGTTGTGTTTATATGCTGGAAGGATATGTATGCTATGTGTTGTTGTGTAAATATGGTAAACGGAACGGAAGCCATGTCCTTGGCCTCGAGGCTCCTTGTCGTGGAGGTGGTGACATAACATTTCCTAGCGATGCGTCAGCGCAGCGGCTTGACGGATGTCTGCCCGGCGTCTGCCGCTTTCCAGCCCGGCCAAACGAGCCATTGTCTTCGCTCGGCTGTAATACGAATAATACCATTAGCGATCCTGGGTATAAATTAACCTTATTAAAGCTAAAGTGTTTGCTTAATGTCCTCCTCTATCGTCCGTCATATCCATGTCATCATAATGGAGCACCGTGGTAAACATTAGAAGATTAATTATGGTTCGATTTAACTCAAAAATGAATAAGTGGAAGGTGGAATAGCTGTAAATATTCAGGCATGAAACTTTCCCAAGAATTGTTGATTATGATAATTATAAATGCTATGATATAAGATTATTTTTTATTTTCAATTTGGTTTGTTCAAGATTAACTCTTTCTGTACAAAACATTTTTACAAGCAGCAATAAATCTGAAATGCAGATACAATGAGCATCGTTTTGTTATTTAAACTGGTGTATTGCTTGGCCTGAGATACTCGTAGTTATGGAAGCATAATAATTTACGAGCCAATATCCCCGCATTGGTGGGACGTGCTTATTACTTCGACGCCATATATCTACTATCGGAAACAAGGTTACTGACGAATTATATAGAATTTATAATTGAACTCAAATTTTGCTTCGCGTTTATTATACGTTAAAAGAGAGATGTTTTGTTAATTATTTTTGCCTAAATAAATCTAGCTAAAGTACTTCTACTACGGCGTATCAATCGTAGCAGCCGTAGCAATACACTATTGAACGGAGAAATGATTCCAAAGTTTTTTTATTCTGGAAATTTATTTTTGTTCTGAAGTGTTACCAAACTGCTCTGTACAATGCAAATGTTTGAATTTCAATGTCATGCAATTATGGGAAATGTCGACGATTCGTCTCAAATGGGTACAAACATTATATGATAAAAATATTTTTATTAAAAAAAACAAAACTAGAATATTTTTTAAAAAAGACTTTTTGATATATTTATGAACAAAAAAGTAATACGTAGCTAAGAATCTACAAAAAAAACTTTATCATTAACTTGTACGTTTCTATCCTTTACGGAAAAAATACACGCAATACACAATATGAGATGATTGTAGCGATGATAACTTTAGTACCACCATGTGTCTGAACGGTTTGAGACCTGGGATTATTTGTAATGTATCTTCCATAAACATAATTTTATTCTAAGCTCTTTAAAATTAAATTGCTTCCTAGTATAACGCCCACGTTAATTTACTAACGATATCAACATATGGCGCCACTTACGCAACCGATCACGGTCATTTATCAATAAAAATGTTGGCCCTTAATTTGGGGCTATTGACAAAACAGTAGTAGGTACAACAGCGCAGTGCAGCCCACGCGACCCACCAATAGTTATTTACACAAGAATAAAGCTATAAATAAGGTATAAAATATGTATGGCCCCCGTAGGGCCTTTATTGCATGAATTCTTATTTTGTCAAATACCCATATAATATCATCCCATTTTTCTTTGAAGTAGCACTTAAATGATAATGCAATACAAAAGCATGTATTTGTAGAGCTTTTTTGTGTTACACCACTACCAGCCCAGCATGATTCGCCAAGTTTCAAATTAAAAAGTTGATTAGAAAATTGATTTGCGCTGAATATAAGCGTATTAACTACTGAATTATTTAAATGAAGACATTAGTTTAGTTGGTAAAATGACCCGAACTGCGCAGTTGAGAGGTCATTGGTACTGTGGGCAACACGACGGTTATATATTTCCAGTGTAAGCTGACATACTACGCGGTTGATGTTACTAGTGTGGCTAGTTCTGTTTATTTTGGTCGCTTCGTCTTTGGCCGTACTGGCGTGGCGCGGCGGCGCGGGTGAAAAGATGGCGCACTGGCAGGCTGCGCCCGCGCGGCGCCCGCCCACGCTTCGGGCTTTCACCTCGCAGAAACTAGGCGAGCAACAAGGGATAAAAAATGAGCGGCTAAACAGTTAAGTCATTCGGTTAATAAAATTGTTGAAAAAAAAAAACGTTGCATAAACCATAGATTTAAAATATTCTTTCTGTAAACTTAGATTTAACCATTATTTTTTTCGGAAATTGCCTTGTACTGCCCCGTACCCATTTATCACACCAGTGTGACAAGTAATTTGGCACGTCTCATCACTTACGTTCTCTTTTTTGAACATCGACAAATACAAATACCACTTGAACCCAAGAACTTACTTAATACTTTAATGTGTTAAGTAAGGGATATTATAAGCGTCTGTGACTTGAACCATTGTTTGCGTGCGTAGGCGCTCGATATGTTATTGATATACGGCTGCATCACGCTCTCTTTATGGCCACCAGTCTCCGGCTGATAGAGATGCGAAAATGACAAACCAGTCAACCATGTAGCAGTATACGCCTATAATTTACACGGCACTTTGTGTAGAGGTCACGGCTGTCATTTGAAATGAAATGACTTTGTATGGATGCTACAAAAGCTTTACCAAAACAAAACAAAGCAAAAATTCAAATAAACCAGGTCTTTCTGTGCAGTAAACAAAGTTTCTTTAAATGAATTTGACTTATCGGTCAACGTTAAACTTACTTACTTTAAAAGTTTACAGTAACTATCAACTGAACAGAAGCCATACAAAATATGTTTATTACAATGAATATTCTATAAAAATGAGTAGCTTTCTAATAGTTTTGCAACTATTATTTCAGTTAAGCTGCATTTATTTAAGTTTAATGTAACTTTAATTTATATATGCGGCCATCAAAAGATACGAGCACAAACGACGATGAAGTCGATGTTATGTCTACGTCACTTTGACAGTCTAGTCGGTCTCAAACGCTGCTGTGCTGACATAAAGTCGTGAGTTCTTTACGAGGTTGCGCATAAATAAAACAATGCATATTATTTATGATAAACAGTAAAATATTATGTGTGCATTTGTTTGCGCGATAAACAAATGTCATGCGAGACCTAAAATTTTCAGACTATTTTTGATGCTCGTTTATGAATAACATGCTTATTCCATTACAAGTGGAAATAACTCAGATATTGAATGGATTTCTTCTAGATACATTTTGGTAATAAGATTTTTACATGTTTATTGTACATGGAATAAAGCAAAATATATTTGTATTTGCATATTATTTTGCTAATTATTCATTAATTACTACTTAGAACTTAGTCATCTCCTCTCTGTCTTAGTCATCTTATATTCTTTTATTTATATAACGTTCTATTTAACACGTGAACTCTATTTGGTTATCGATATTATGAATCGATGGCAATCAAATGAATCACGCAACGCCGACTGTCGATTTAATTATTATAATTAATTGTTATTCATTCATAACAATGGACATCGATTTGCGCGTGTAACTTGTTACCTTCTGATTGATTTAGTTTATTTAAAAAACTTGCAATATTAATAATAGTACTTTACTTGCTAAGTTAACGTACAATCCGATTTTAAATTGATCAAATGGCTTTTAGGTTTAGAAATAAACAATTTAGACAACCACTAACAGTTGGTTACTATTACTTTTACTGGGCTATACACACGCACTTCTTTTATTTTTTTGCCTGACTCGTTGTATACAGGAAAACATAAGCGAAAAGTCTCGAAAGGCACAGAACCCTTCCACGTGAGTTTGAGTCGCACCGTTCTTTTTTTTACTTGACTCTAGTATCTGTTGGCCCGCTTCCGCGTCGTATGACGACAACATAAACTTTTTGTGCGCTTGTTTCGTGCCTCGAAGCGTCTGCGCGAGCGCAGCGATAATGAATGTTCCATACGGCTTAAAAGCGAGAGCCGAGGACATTAAACCTAAATTAACACATCTTGCCGACTTGTACGCATCAATTAATGCGTTTTTTGCTGGCTTACGTATTGATACACACAATACGATACAAGTACAAGATACGAATTGTAAACACTACCGACGGCAGTCGTAGAGGTGTTATTTTTAATTTAATATTTTTTGTATGTAGGTGTTACTTTACATACATTATAAAATCACGTTCATATAAATATATTAATTTGTATTAAAAGGTTTAGTTTTTTTAATTACTAGTTTGACTTATTTATTTCAACGATTATAAAATTTATCATCGTCAACGACGAGATCATGAAACCAGGTAAAATGTGTGTGTTTTTAGTTATATCTATCCACAAGATGTCTGTCAGAGGAAAATTGGAGTCGTCGGTGCGCGACGCAGATGTTACACTCGTAATAAAAGTTTTCCCTCGACGGGTGAGCTCAGCCGGAGCAGCCTTACAGCCAGTGTGGCCAGATGGTCGGGACTCGTCCTGAATTCTTCAGACTTATCGTATGATTTCCATACTCCCAACAAAATTAGAAAAACCTCTTGAGATTTATGGATAGCCTATGCACCTAAAGGGCATCATACACGGCAGCTATAATACACTACACTAGCTATAATATAATACACTTTCACGCAAAGCGGGGGTCAAGCAGAATGGCTGGTCACTGATTGATTCGCTTTGCGTGAAAATGAATGGCGACGAGAGAGCTGGCTGCCTCGTGCTATAATATATATTATAGCAGCCCTTTATAATTTTATGTGATGTGACAGAGTAAGTTACGAAAAACTCAAGCACTAAATTATCCAAGTCAGTCTTATTTCGTCCCTTTACTTGCATTTTATCTTTGTCATTTGGTAAATATACAAATAAAGATTTTTTAAATTCATATACTATTTTTCCATAATCGTGGTTGTACTTATTTCAGACATTTTAGTTTTCCGATCTGGCAACTTCACATACAGCTGCTCGGATACGTAAATGTAAAGTGTTTTAGTAAGCTGAATTCCTAGCTATGATAGCAAGAGAATACAGACGGATCCTAATGAAAAGATGTTTCGAAAAATATCTAAAAAAAAACACCAATGTTTGTAGAAACTCGGCAAACCTGTAGAGTACCGTCTCGTATTCTGTGCTTTTAAGAGGTAAAGCTCGAATCCATGTTGCTGTCATTTTCTCACAAAAGCATTAAGTATCTTAAGCAACGTAGCAGGTGTCTTTATTTGTGAACATTAAAAGGAACGAGTCTGTTAAATAGGTAGTTATGTTACGTCAAAGTCGCTGCCCTTTTTTACAGTTTACAAAAACAATTCGATATCCATTGCGTAGCAGATTAACTCTCTCTTCAGACTCTTTACGGCGGCGGCGTCGTATAGTCAACGCGATGTACATGGAATTGTAATCTTGTAATTTTCGAAACGTCTCTTCCCTGGAATCATGTTGGAATCCTGTGGCACTGCACTGCGGGGTGCGCATGAGCCTGCGCGTTGTAATTACAGCGAATTTGTATCACACTGGGACAATTTTGTATGCTTTGTTTACATTGTAATTGGTCCAGTATTCTGATTATTTACTTCTCTTTGTTTTTGCGAATAAATTATGTTGTGATCAAGGTTGTGAATAGTTGTCATGTTTATTTGTTAATACTTATTTAATTATGAACAACTTAAGCTTGAATCACACTTTAATATAAAATAATTCACCATTATTATTATTATTTTCCTGATACACTGACAATGAAAATGGAATGAAAAGTTCCTACATTATAAACAATACCATGTGATAAACCTATGGTTTATTTTGTCCACGAGACTGCACATTAAAAATAAAGAATAAAATAAGGATTTGTAAAGTGGTGTATAAGACGGTTTAGTGTCAAAGCTTTGAATGTCAAAGGAAAACCGCTTCGCCGCGCCGGCGCCGCCAGCTCTACTAGAACCAGCATGCGGCATGCCTCATTTCGCCCCAGGACACTGTCTTTCTCAGTATAATTGCAGCTATTATTTAATCGCGTAGAATATAATCAATGTACGAGGGCAGCGCGTGACAGCTGTCAAGATTATTGCACCTTCAACACCAGCCAATGTAGAGGGATAAGTTGACTCCTAGGAGCTTTTTAGGACACTTATAAATATAAAATTATACTAAATTAAACATATAATTTAACACATGATCTAAAATAAAAACCACCTACAAAAAGTTTCTAGAAGGAAAATCCGCAATGATACAGCTCATAAAAGATCCGGTTTTAATGAAGATTTATTCGATAATCCTTTATAATAAATACAGCGAAGCCTGAATACGTAAAAGGTTGTGTTAACACGTCATAAAAACTATAACGTTTTACCTAATGAATAGGTACTAAAAAATCAACGTCTCATCTCAAATTGAAACTAAATTGCTAGTACAGAGTTCCAGACTCCTAGGCATCCTAGGGCCGCGCGCGCTTATTTGCCTCCACGCATGCGTTGTTTATTTATTCGCGACCGCGAGTGAAGCGCGCGCGCCGCCGCGGGCGTTCACACGCCGCGCCGCCATAGCACACGACATTTTCGTCTGCGCAAAAGATTATAGCATTCCGACGCAACCAGTGGACGCAACTGTCGCCATGTCGTCGAGTCGCGATCACAGCTTAGCACTCGCAGATATTCAGAGTCCATTCATAGTTCTCGACTACGGGTGATTGACAATATTTATCCTACAAGTTGAAATAAAATAAACATGAAGACGTAAAAAAATTACTATGAAACAAATAGTGATTTCTCGCCCATCATAAATCGTTAATTTATTTACTTAACCCTAAAATTATCTACCTCGCCCATTGTCTGAGCTTGTCAATAGTTTACCCAATGATTTATGATCTATGCGCGCTTTGCTCCAAATACCATCTTATTTCCGCATGAGTACCAAGCTGTCGATCTGATGATATTCCCGATCTTCACTGACAAACGACACGGACTTATCGTAACCGCTTCATCTTCATACGGAACTTGTTGATTTGCATCTACCGTTTTTGCCATTATAACCACCAGTGCATTCCTATCCAGATTATGTCCAGTTACATTCTTGAGACGGATTCGCAAATTGCTCGTGGATGACTGCGAAGAAGTGCCTTTTTTGCTGATATTACGACGTTGCATAATGACATCCGTGTTCGATCGTTCATCTTTTTGTTTTCCTTTTCTTATACTAAACATGAATCCACCTTTGAAATCTTACCTCAGAATCCTCAGATTGTTAGTCTAACCTCTATTTTTGAGGTAATCAATCCACCTTGTGAAATTTGAACTACGTCTGTAAGAGCCTATTCAAGTTGAGATTGTGCTATCGTTAGTTAACTCCTTGCAAAAAATTTGAACTACATTAACGCACCATTTAGCTTATTCCAGATACTTTTTGGACTAATTGCTAATGTATCACCTTGCTCACAGGTTCGCCAAGAATGCGGTCCTCCATCGACAGTAGACGTGCCCGAGCTGGCTTCCCCCCGCCCCACCCCGGGCTCCTCCAGACGGGACGCCTTGCGAGTTCCTCCACCGGACGCTGAACTCCTGCAGTTCGCCGCTTCCCTCGCCGCCAGCAAGAAGCTCTTCGCGACCCTCGCCGACAGACTGTGCGACGAACCGGATTTCGCACACGAAGGGAACGACGCCTGCTGGAAAGGAGAAACCATTGGAGAGTGAGTATTTGTCAAAAAGAAATGTTTTTTTAAAGCCAATGATAGTTAATAAAGCACGTTAAGCCAGCAGCGGCTCAAAAACTCTAGGGTTTGTTATGTCGTCTTTACAACACACGATATATAACGAGCACATAAGATGATAGATAGTTAAAACATCAATATAATTGTCACACAGGTACACGAAGTCCCTGGTGGCGTCAGCGTCTCTCAGCGACCAACGATACAACCCAGAAGTGACTGGAGGAGTGCCCCTGGACCCCCGAGTGGCTGCGCTAGGAGACAAACTGCGACAGGCGAGACAGGTAACATACTCGTATAAGGAAACCTCATATCAATCTACATAAAGAATCCCAACAAGGTGTCAATGCGCCGGTACATTGCAACACCTAATATAAAACACCTAGGACTTAGCAATTTACGAGACAAGTTTATTTATTACACACGTCTATCAGATAAGGGCTAGATTGGAAAGATGTTAGACGTAAAATATGTATAAATTATTATAGTCAGTATCTGATTAATATCTTTAACAAGCACCATAAATGTATCGAAACTTGTTCATTAGGTAGTAGCCTTGGATTAAATGTTGAAAGATGCTATCGGGTAGATGATACATAGAGAGGCAGTACTAATGGTGTTTCTTGTAAACCAGTTTGCAAATTGCTCTTCTAACGACCTACCATCTTCGATGATTGATGTGTCTTTGATGTTATGCGATAGCTTTCTTCATTACTCGTAACAGTAGCTGTGGTACCAAATGTGGAGGTGTTTTGAATGAGTTGTACAAATAAGCTTACTGTTTGTAACTGTTATAATGTTTGTTCCATCAATCAATACCAAAATAATTCCATCATGTAACTGTTTTTGGTATGTTAATGTGCTAGATATTATCGGCTTATTATATATTTTGTTATTTGAAATATAAATATACATTAACTTCTAATAGATCTTTTTAAAGATTACGTTAGTAAAATTTTGATGCTGTTGGAAATAACTGTTTCCGCCAGTCAGTATCTAAAGTTGCAACTGTTGTCTGTAGTTGCTGGTAACTCACTCCTGGGGCGGCAACAGTCCGGCAGCGGAAGCGTTCATGCAGGGTGACGAGGCAGGTGACGAAGGCTCAGGGTCTGGAGGACAGGGCGGCCCTGATGATGGCTACGACGATACCGAAGGTTCTGGCTACGGTGAAGAGGGATCTGGTCTAGGAGGAGGAAATATCGGTAAGTTCTGTCGTGCTTATTATTATTTATCAAAGAATTGGCTCGTATGCTTTTACTACTATATCTAGACTGATACTAATCTGCGCTAGACTACATAAAGCATTGTGAAGAAACATGTAAAACTAACTGGTGTGAAATAACTGCAGGCACGAATAGAAAAGCTGTTGAAATATAAAACTCGTAAAAAAATTCCCCTTCTAATGATGTGCCCCCATTCTTATTATTAAACTTGATGAAAGAGTTCTATTAAATTGAATTTTCTTGTTAAGACTGTTGGCATCACGCTATTCATAATAATGTCTAATGGTTATCTCACTAGTAAATTATGAGACTTGTTTTGATTTTATGAGATTATTAGTATTATTTATGTTAGATTAACGTCACATTTTAAAATATGTTTTGATTTTTGTCTTCTCGGATAAATCAGGGACATAATATTATACCAAGAATCAAATAGCTCAAAAAGAAAACACTAGTTCTCGGTAGACAAATGTTATGAATTGGAAAGATTATATCATTGTAATTAATGGAACAGAAACTGAATTACCTAATGGCAATAGTAAAATAAAATTGATAGATTTTCAGAAGAAGATAAAGTCTAAAGATACGACCATTTTCATCGTGACAGATAATTTAATGTTTTTATTATCTAACAGGAAGCAAAAGCCTACCTGGTGAAGATACGAACTACCCTCCACCGCCAAAGTCCGAGACCGGCTCTGCTACTACGTCGCGCCCTGTTCTTGCCTGGACCCTCGGGGTGACCTTGCTGGCATACATCGGTCGCTGCCTCACCTAAACCAGCAGACCAGACCTCTGAGACCTAAGACTTTCCACTCACTAGGTCCTTCCAAGTGAGCCCACGAGAATCTCCGTATCAGTGTGTGAAGTGATACGTGTCATGCATATTTGGTAACGTACGTGTGTGTGAGACGACTGCGAAAACTAATAGTAGACTTTATAAAAGACACGTGATTTAGTTACGAAGTGTGTAGCTCTTGAGAACTGTAGAGTGCAGAGCCTAATAGCTAGTCCCGAGTAGAGACCCGCCCGCTTCACTCACGACCGACGACGTGCGTATGCGACTGAGTTTGTAATGGAATCTCGTCTTACAAAATAAGAAAGGCAACTCCAGCATCTTAATATATCAAAATGTACAGTGCATATCAATGTGTATTCATTTTTTTGTAAATATTTATCAAATCTTTGTAGTATTCTATTAGATGAAATTATTGTAACTGAAAGCTTTACAATACTTCTGCATTTAAAACACTTCGGGTTGACTCGTAAAATTGACATAATAATAATAATGAATTTAAAATTATATCATTTTGTAGAATCTTTAAAATTGTTATACTAGCTGATTGGCAATAAATTTATTAAAAAGTATAACGATTAGACAAGAGTGATAAACAATATTATAAGAACGACTGTACAGAGATGTAAATAACTAAAAACCTACTGGTCTAGGTGCTTAGCTAGTAAATATATTTTGTTGCCATATTAATATTACGAATATTATTATTTATAATATTAATTAAGTCATAATTTAATCTAATAATATTTTATGTGATACAGATATAGGAGATAAGTTGATGCAGTCGCATTGTATTTATTTATACTGCTAGTAACTTTGAATTAGTTTCGGAATTGTAACTCATAAAACTAAAATAAATTTCTATAAGCCGTTTCATACAAGAAATTATTCTTTTTCCAAACGCAAAAGTCATCAATTATATAGGTAGACTTTTTTTACTTTGATTCCCTCTATATTAATTAGAAACTGTTTTAAAGTCATTTTTATATTTATTTGTAGTCAGTACAGCTGCCTTTTTGGCGCCCAGATTACAATTACAGTTATTATTGTTTGTAATAGATTTACGCTTGTAATTACTAGCACGGCCTACGTTAATGGGATGTAATGGAAAAATACACATTATCCTCGGGAATGCCTTCCTTTCCTCTCGCTAATGGCATACGAGAGAACCGACTTAATTCATTCTAATATATTTTCCCAGTGAAGTCAGTATTAGCTAAAGCTATAGCTACTATTTCGAATTTTGATTTGATTGACCCAATATTGGTTTTCTTTCCCGTTTAGATTGGCGGCCTCGAACTAATAAAATTGTGATTCTTGGTATTTCCCTCGAGTACCCGATCCTTAAAATAAAATTGGGAAGCGTGTTTCGATTGATGTTTCCAAATATTAGTGAGTAAAACGCTTCTTAATGTCCAGTTTTTAAACAAGTTCAATAATTACCAAATAATTTTCTAGTAGTAACAGGCAAACTAAGAAAATAAAGTTTGTGTATGTAGATCTGTTTTAAACTTAAAAAAATGGTAATCATAGGATCTTTAAAAACTTGCTATCAAACGTATTTTGGATTGACTTTACTGTCGACTAGTGAAAAATATTACCACATAACGTAAAAGATAAATTAATAGTTATAACGAGTCGTATTGTATTGTAAATTGCTTTAAGAGTAGCGAATATGACCGTAGCCGTCATGAAATGGCGCGAGGGTCCTGTAAATGTATGTAGATTATGATATTATGGATTGTTGAGACATGTGCAGTGCGGACCAGACGAGTTTGGTATGTGCGCGGAAACTTACCAGTATACTTTACCAATCCTACTGGCACTGAGTGGTAAAAAAGCAGTTCCAAAAACAGGATCTTGAGTTACAGGAGTACACTGCCTCTGGAGCATTTATTAATTGAAACAGCATAAAGTTTATTTTTAATGATCAGGAGAAAAATCTATGCATGGGATCTGTGGCGTGGTATAAATTGTAATATAATTTAGCATATCTAACGGAAAATGTCATCAGTAGTCAAATTTGTAATGTTCTGTTTTATAAATTAAAAATCGAATTTTCTCCTAAAGATCACGAGTATGATAAAAATATATTTTATTTTATTTAAAACTATTTATATGTTATTGGTAAGTCGACGCGAACAATGCCCAGATTACATTTTGTAAATATTGTTGGAAGGTTGAGTTGAGTTTGAGTGTGTATGAATCTGAAACAATTGCTGTTATATCTGAGTATATATTATGGAAATAAACTCTATACTATGTATAATTACCTTGTTGTTTCAATGCAATTTGTTCTTTCCTGCTATTTTACAGCTAGAGTACTGTTAAATACAGTCCGTGTGTAATTCATTAGAGCGCTTACTTAGATCGTTGTTGTAGAATCAGGGCCAAACTAAACAAAATTTTCTTAAAGTTTCTTTGTAAGTTGTAGAACTCGCGTTTTTTGTTTCGAAATGGCTGAAATAAGTTCCCATTCTTCCCTGCCTTTTTGAAAATTTTAAAAATTATACATTTATTTATGGACCCTGCTCACAAAATTTCACGAGAGTTGTTTGAAAAAAGTGACTGTCGCCTAATTAACTACTGGCTAGTATTACGAAATAGAAATCTTTAAAATGTTATCTGTGCCGGTGATCATAATACTCGTATGTAAGATATTGACAACTAAATTTTATTTCAAACCGAATAAGGAAGCAAAGGCACATGTACAGGTAAGTACAAGCAGCACTATATTTCATCCTTCACAAAGTGCTGCCTTGTGTTCCACGGCTGAGCGTGCTGAGGTCAACCCCTCCGTATATTTTATTCATACAAGACTGAAGTTCATTCTTGGCTCATGACAACGACGTGCAACATTATGTCTGTCTGATATACTTAGTAAATACGAATAAACTGGTACCTGCATCACGCTAATAAAATAGTAATACTTATATTCTGCTACTAACTCTAAACTGGTCTGGTTCGGTGGATAGTAAATGTTATTAACTTTCGTATTATTATTTTAGTACGCGAAACAATGAACCTATAACGCCTTCCGTGAGCTCGGACTTGAACCTGTGCAAGAGATACGCATATCGTCGGTGTTTTGTAGAAAGGGCAAAAGCGCCTTTTAATAATTTGACAGCACAGCAATTTTTAAGTCTTTAACTATCTACGGTATAATTGTTAACTTATTTTTACGCTTATAACATGTTACTATGTTAACTCTTTGTTATAAGCGTAAAAATAAGTTAAAGACTGTCATTGAAACTAAAAAATTGCTGTCCTGTCAAATTATTAAAAGGCGCTTTCGCCCTTTCTACAAAACACCGACGATATCATCACCAACAGCTCATATACGTCCCCACCGAGGGACATATACGTGAAAAATATTAATCAAAGTTATACAATTAATATAAATTAAAAACATGAATTAAAAAATGATTGGAACGACTGGATTGTTTCATCACATTTTGAATCAATACAATTTTCATTATCCCTTATCATAATACTCCAGACTCCAAGCCTCTAAATCTGAATTGAATGCGAAATCGGGCATAGATTCGATTTACTGATGGAATAACTTCAGAAGACTTCGAAAGACACATCAGGCAAAAATTTCACGTACCATTAGGTCGACGAGGTCATATACGTAAGGGTGTGAAGAAAATATTCGAACATAAAAAGTATATTCGGAAATAACATTTTGAGTCACTTATTAACTCGTCGGCTGACGGTCTTCACAATAGGACCACGTATAAAGGAGTCTTGTTGCGGCTCTCTCAAATACAGTTCCAATATCACTCCATAAGCCTAAGTTAGAAAATGTAGAGTATGCAGGGTTTTCCATAAATCCAAAATATCTACTTAAAATATAAAACTTTAATTACCATTTTGTTTAAATGGCAATAGTTAGTATAGTCACCATCACCAAAACTAGTTGGTATTAGTTAGTTTTTTTTTAGTTACTAAGTATTTCCTTGTATCTTTATCTACTAACATATTATAAGATTAAGCTGCAGTGGAGTCGAATAATAGATACTAAGAATTTGATAAAACCTCGTGGAGTCTAGAAAATCGAGCTCCAAACACCACAACAACAGATTTGATAGAAATCATCCGTTAGTAAAAAAACCAATACCAAGTACCTCTAAATCTGAGTACAACAGTAAACCGATAACCGATGGAATAACTCTTGAGCATTTCACGCGCCATTTGTCAGCCGAGGTCGCAGATACGACTGCCATTGATCACAAGAGCACGGAATTGTTTCCAGGAGTAATGGACGGTTTGTTAAAGCCCTGATTTGGGCAAGAGGCCAATACCGTTTAGTTTAGTGGACCAAAACTATCTTTGTGGTCTTGCAACTAAGAGCAAGTAACGTATCCAGGTAGGATATAAAAAAATGAATGGTCTGGATTAGACGTATTTTGAAAATGGTGCCAATTCCCGCAGCGAAACTAAATTTAAATTTTATATTAGTCTTGTCACTTTCTGACCCACGCCCATGAAAAAGGACGGGAGATTGACAGCTCTTTTGAACGTCCGTCGTCGAACGAACGTCGTAAGCAGGATCCTAAAACAAGCCGTTTAGTCAAAGTCAAAGTCAAAAATTTTCGGTCAGTCAAATTTTTTTTATTCGAATTAAGATTTTTACAAATCATTTTTCGACGTCAAAGCCATCATGGATGGCACGTTCACTACCATTGAACGCGTTTAACGTGTAGTGTTTAAAATTACATTGCAGACCTAAAACTTGACATTTGTGCTAACGATGGTTGACAATCTCCTGTCCTTTTTCATCGTCGTGGGTCAGAACTAGACTAAGATAAAATTTAAATTTAGTTTCGCTGCGAGAATCGACACCAATGACGAAAAGTAGATCGTACGACAAAGCCCTTTATTCCGTGTCTTTTGGAAAAATATCTGCAATTAATGTTTCTACACACTGACCACTGTACTTCACTTGACTGTACTTCACAGCTCTTCCCCGCTTAAGTTCTACATTCAAATTCACATGTAGCGACGTCGCGGAGTGCTAATAGGCACTCGGAGACTGAAACTTGAACGTAAACGGCCAACAACTCGAGAAGTGGCTGCTAGTTGCTGTTACTTGCTTCGAGTTCTACTTCGATTCAGTTCAGATCAATAGATGAGCGACTTAATGAGTTTTGTTCAGTGTTCCTCTTGCCTTTCTTGTTTGATGTCTTCAAGCCCATACCCAGCAGTATTTATCAATACAATACAATACAAATATTCTTTATTGACACCAATCAAAATTACAAGAAAACATTTATACAGTTAGTTGAGTCAATTAGGCGGCCTTATTGCTAAGGTAGCAATTTCTTCCAGGCAACCTTTGGTTAAGAAAAAGCTGTAAAAAAGAGAAATCTATAATTTTAACTAAATTATCTATATTTTTAACGGGCCGTCGATGATGATGATTGGTTTGTTTCAAAAAGTAACGTCAAAAGACGTACCTATCTTATCTCGTCGTATGAAATAACCGGGATCGAAAATTGTATAAGTGAGGTGTAATTCTTAACTCCACCTTGACTCTGTAATATATCGTGATCATTTTCAAATTATATAAATTTCTTTTTTACCACCAAATTTACTATAATAGCTTCGACAGTAGAAAGATACATTGCTAAACCGTCATACTGTGGTCTATGGTGGATCAGCAGTTTTACTTTACTGATTGCGTTATGTAATAATGACCTGGCAACTTTCATGTTAGTTATCAAACTACAGAGTACGAAACAAACTACACGGAGTGAACTGTTCAGTCTAGTTCCTGGATAACATAGCTGGAACTAGTGTTAGCAACATTTGCGGAGTTCGTTTTGTTTGAATTTTTTTAATTACGGAAATTAGAAGGATCAGAAGTTTTTGGTTATTCTAACTAAAATGTTTATTGACCGAGCGAGCGAAGCGTCTCTATTTCAGCTTGGCCAAATTGGCTTTTGTATGTCCATCTGTTTGTTTGTTTGTTTGTTTCACTCTACAGGTCGCGTTTCTCAACCGATTCTCGTGAGAGCGGGTTCGATAAATTAATCGAATTTTTTTGTCGAGTCAGTTTTTGTAAACTTATAAAAATGACGGAGTTATGGGGGTCTACCGCTGAGGCTGTTTTCCTCTACAGGTCACATTTCTTAACCAATAAAATGAAATTAAATGAAGTTTAAAAAAAAAACAAGGGGTCGGGGATGTTTGTGGAGAAAAAATAAAAATTAATATGAAAAGATATACAGACTCGCGAGGTCTACAGCTCACAGAGTATTATAATATTTTCTAAATGAACAACCTTAGTTACAACTGCTGACAAGACTTCTTCATAACTCGTCTATCGTGATGTCGATTTGATCTAGCTTCTAAGGTGACACTGCTCAACCATCAGAGTTTTCATAAATTATCAGGTTTGAAAGGTGTAACGCTACACCGCGCATGCGTATCCCAGTAGTCGCATGCGCACCTGTCGCCTCCGCGCTCTCTGGCGACTGAGTGGTCCGGTGCGCATGATGCGGAAACCGCGGATAGTGTTCTGCGGTCGAGGTGGTTACTCTTGCTTGTACACAAGTGTTTTTACTTTAAGTAATGTGATACGCCTTTAGACTCTCTGTCACTGTTGGTCACGTACCCCGTCATCTATACGTTCTAATACGTTTACTCAATTATCATATAGATGCATTTGTCTAACCACGCGACTTAAATATCTCAAATATTTAAAAAGCATGAAGACTACTTGCTAGTAGTGCTGCTGCAGGCTTATTAAAATTGAACTAAAGAGGATCGAATGAATGGGCCATGTTGGGTACGTACCCAACATGGCGGGGTCGCGGTGTCGCGTCGTGTCACCCCGCGACTCCAGCTACCGGCTCAGCCTGTCGATAGTCGATACCGTATCGATTTACTTCGAGAAACTTGCTTCACTACGTTTATAATAGATTTTCTTGGTTTCATCAAGTAGTTACGTATAGCTCGACTTGCCATTGCATTTAAATTAACCTGAGTCGTCCCTAATCCCAGTCGTTGGTAGTTTTCAGTTAGTTAAAGTTTGTTCTCAGCAAAAGAGCAGGAGAGGACAGATTGTGACTAACCAAAAATGTTAATGTTACATAGTTCATTTATAAGGAAAACAAGGTACAGATCGAGTATTCCAGCATTTCCCGTCACGCGGTGATCAAGTATGTTTTGCACCAGCTTAATTAAAACCAGCCTGGCTTCTTACTGATCTTCTTGCCCAGCAGGAGATTATTAGCAATACAGGAACCTTTACCTTACAGCAACAGATAAAAGCAACTACAAGACGCGTTGTTCTCACTCTAGAAAGATTAATAAATAAATATGTGGGAACATCCAGCTGATATCCATTACTTAAATAGATAAATACATACATATAACAACATCCAGACACAAGGCAAACTGTTACGTACAAAAGGTTCCAATAAAACAGTCTTCGTGCTAGTCCTTTGTGTTTATCGATATAAATTTTCGTCTTTTCAGATAAAATTTACGATTTTGAAATATTTCCTCTTTCATAATTATGTGGTGTGGTATTATGGGGCACTAGGCAGTAGGTTTGTATTTACACTTAGGTTAGCAAATTCACGTTTGATAATGAAAGAAATTGTCTCGCAAATTTATCAATTTTGTCGCTTGGGCCATGTATTCCGGATAAAATCGATTCACAATCTCTTTTAATGATATCTACGAGTATGTTATCACTCTTTGCAATTAATATGTAAGCGACGGGTTTCACCAAGACCCTTCTTACCTAAATAAATTATATGCATACCCCACCGCGAGTGAAGTCGGTACAATAATTATAATTACTGTAATGAATGAGTATAAACAATAAAATACCGATAAAACGCTGAAATCAAGGGTCGGGTTGTTCCGCGCGGTGAAGTCCAACAGAGCGCCCCCTGGTGAGTTTTAATTGAATTTGAAACAAATTAAACGTTTCTGCCTGGAATTCCACAGATTACATCGGCAGCGGTCGTTAATTGAAATCTATTGATTATGTTATTAGTTTTAATTAAACCAGCTACACACAATACGCTCTCATAAACAAAACCAATTGGTGCCACAATAGCTTATGCAGACCTAAAATAGCTTTACAAGGCAGCCGTAAAACCGCGTAAGCACTACAGCTTTAAACCGCCCTCTGTTTTGCAAGTGTAATATATAGCTTGGAGTGGCACAATCATAACCGGCCCGCCGCCGCACCGCCGGGCTATTCTCAGTGCCTACTCAGCTCCAAGTACTCAGCCCTTCAACATAAGAAGCTAGAATTCTCGTAAACAAAACAACAGCACCGTAAAAATATCCAAGTTAAAAGCCCGACGAAGGACTTCGTCATGTTTACTACACATTTACGAGAGAAAATTCCACTTCAATTTCAAAAAGCAATGCCATGAATAAATTCAGGCTTTACGTTTGGTATTCCGCCTTCGTGTAAAATGAATTGCATTTTATTTTCACTAATATCCCTCCGAAAAACCTCGTTTTATTTAATATTCAAAACACTCTGATTCATTCCCGGCCCACGCGCCTATTTCAGGATTTCTCTTGAATTCTGAATTTTCCCGGAAAATTGGTGATCAGCTCGCTCCGTTTTACGATTTTTACAGTTCTATTTATTAAAACGAAAATCAAAGTTAGTTAAAATATTTTATTGTCAATTAAGAGCTTTGAAACGTAAAATGTACTTCGAAATATTTTTGGGAAAATGTACAGTTATTTTATTTATGTATGTAATTAAGTTTTATGTATGTATAGTAAATTTTTCAGTACATAAACAATTACCTCTACAAGATTATCAATTGTGATGTAGCCCATCCGTTATTGACTCAGCAGCACATCTGGACTGGACACATGACAAAGTGAGATAAATCAATTCTTCTTACCAAATACCTAATTACCATCTGTTACAGTGACGAAATAACTGACATCCTTAATAGAAAGCGTGGGAACGCGGTCCCGATTCGTCGAGTGTCTCCGTACGTCGCTCGACGTGCGATCATCAAGATTGATGACGCGAGGCGCGACCGAATCGGCTCGTTTGTCGACCAGCCAGGCAGGAGTGACAAACCAATCATTAAAGTCCAATGTCTTGCAAAAGTGACAGATCTACTGTCAAAGATTCCTTCCGAATGGGAAGAGCATTATTTTTCATTGGCACTAACGCTCTATGAAGTTATGAAAAGTGTTAAAAATAAATCTTTCAATAAAAATGGTACGTAATGAAAAGTAATGTTAATAGGTAAAAACATTTAAAGATAAATAAATAATACGCGCATCTATAACAAACTATTTAGAACAGATTTGTTGGATTTTTTTTAAACTTTTTGTTTTAAAAAGCTCCTAACTGAGGAATCTTCTAGACGAGACTATCAAGTCGATCTAGGTAGTCGATATAGTGGTATGAGTTCTACAATATTGGGTAATCTTACAAATTGAAGTTAGTTGACTACGCATCATCAATGGTAATTTGTAGGATAACTATGTGGCTTTGCGGTCTAATTAACTTCAGTCGAACTGATGATTTGGCTAGATATAAATAGATTTATCACCCCATTCAGCAAATCAACTAAATTAGTTTTATTTGCTGAGAAACATAAATAACGTACTTTGCATAACTAATTCGGCCTTGAATAGATTTTTATAGAGCATTATTATAAGTGCATTGTTCTCATAAAATATTGATTAGAGTCACGAGTCGTAAAATTTGCGAAGTTATAGTTCAGTTAATTTATTTTAATTAAAATCGATCTCTAAAATTTATAGATTCAAACATTTTAAAGGATTTATATATAGGTAGATTGAGGACGAACTCTAATCTAGTAACGTCTATGAACATTACAAAGCGGTGTGTTTGGAAATTGACCTATTCAGACATGGCCCGATTAAAGTACTTACCTGATGGCTCTATAAGGGGAGACGAGTCCAGCCGAGTCCTAAAGTTTTTAAATTGTTTCACTTTCTAAATCACTTTCATACACATTCAAAGGCTAATAGCTTTAATGAGTTTTCCCGTAGGAATGAAGTGCTTTACCGCGGTGTAAAGTAGCCTATGTCCTATTCCAGAGCCTAACCTAAATGTGTGCCAAGTTTCAAACGTGATTCGGCAACAAACATCCAAACATCCAAACCTTCGCATTTATAATATTATAGTAGGATAGGATAGGATTACTTCCATACCCACTTTATAAAACCACAGTTGGACAGGCCGTGGGTGGCAATATTCTCAAAAACCACGATAATTATCTAGAGAAAGCTAAGAACACAAAACTTATTTCACAATGCGCGTTTATAGAACTCACTTTGTTTATCAATCACGTCGTGGTGCGCGCGCGGCGGTTTCGTTACACATCAGAACGCGGTGATGTGCACCCACGGGTACTGTGCTGAGCCAGCATAGCCAGGTCTATAGAATGGATGGCTATCTTATCAAATCTAAAAAAATTGTTAACAGTGATAAATATGAAAATTAATTTATTAAAAAAATACTCTAATAATAAATTCGTGGTGTGAGACGGAAAACGTTCTCTCCTAGCTTCATCTTATCATTCTTTTGTTTGTAGAATTATTTTAAGGAAACAGTCATTTGTTTTTGTTTTTATAATATTCATCGAATATACAATTAGCATGGTCGTCTATCAGCAAATGAGATCGCATCAAACAGAAAACAAATATAGTTGTTCGAGCCCCTTAATGGAACGTTATAATTTATAATCTGATTCAGAAAGTAGTATCTACAGGAAGAGAGTAGTCTAGCTTCCGTGTAGGCTTCAGTTGCAGGGTCATGGGAGCAGGGTAATGAACTTACCACAGGTCAGAGAGTGCTGGATAGTCCTCCACCCACAGCAGATGCGATCTATTGTCTGCGCCTGCGTTTATCGGTCCATTATTTATAATGACTAAGATACTGCACTCACGACGAACTCCTACGCAGCGTGAATGGGATATTAAAGAGCTATTTTTTATTGGTATTTAATTAGGGAAATATATTCGGACATGAACAATAAAGATATCTGATAATCGTCGGAGATTGGAAGACAATCGGTCGATCTTTTATGACGTTTAGAATAATTATGTTATCTTCCATCATCAAGTGAATTGATTGTTAAATAAAGTGAACGTTAAATGACGCTAATTTATTATAAACGATGATGATCATACTACTCAACCCTTCTTTACACTTTTGGTTGCGAAAGCAAAGTTCGGCACATACCTACTTAAGTATACAAATAAAGATTGAGTAGGGTACACAAAAGTACCAGTAGTGCCGTGCAAGTATACAATTTTAAATAAATTCGTGGATATTCCTATTGATCTGCTGATAATCCCCAGCCTGCGGATTTCAGGGATTATGTCTGCTTAAAAAAGTAAACAAGTACTTACTTTCTCATTAAAATCTTTAAAACGATAAACTAAGTTTCCAGCGTAATTAGTTCGCCTTTTCAAAAACAGGCTATTGTTGTAAAATATAAAAAAAAGCAAAAGGGAAATAAAAATATCTCGTCCTGTTGGTATTACCTGGGCCGGTTCCCAGAGAGGTGAGGAAGTAAAGCTTTGAATATTCCATTTTCCGAGTACCAACCTTCATCGCGGGTATACAGGTGTAAATAAATTAGCTGACACTGTTTTAAAGGATCAACCTACTCATGAAACTGAACAACTTTCCCCAAGAAACAGGCTGTCGGACGAAAAAATATGCATCTTCCATAGTAAATCGATTAGCTGGCCGCGCGGTTTTGTATGAAAGGGACAACTTTTTTTTGTCGACAGCCTATGTTTCTTGGGGAAAGTTGTTTAGTTTCATGGGTAGGTAGATCCTTTAAAATAGTGTCAGCTAATTTATTTACACCCTAATAAATAAGTTCCATAGAATTAATGAGTCAATTCCATGTAATCTCTACGAATATCAGTAAAATGTTAGCAATATTTAGCTACACTAGTAAATATTTTGAGCATTTTCAGACTGCTGATTTTCTTATATTGAAAAACATTCTTTTTTTTATATTGAATGGGTTTGCTCTTGGCCCCGGGCTGGCCCGAGAGCAGGGATGGGATCCACGATGTAGCGACCTTACCTAGAAGGAGCCTATTCACTCTGGCTTTAAAGAGAGTCGGATTATATGTGCTCGGAAATACAGACGCCACCGGCAGGATATTCCACTCCTTTGCGGTACGCATTATAAAAGATGTTGAGATGCGTTTGGTGCGCAAGCGAGGAATAGTCACCAAGAAAGGATGGTAACCTGCCGTGCGTCTGGACGTCCGATGGAAGAAGGGGGAAGGCGGAATGAGTTCATGCAACTCTTGAGCATACTCCCCGAAGTACATCCTGTAAAAAACTGGTAAGCAGGCAACCTTGCGACGATGAGCCAATCTGTGAAGCTTAGCTTTCACCAGTTTTTTGTTGCCTATAATTCTCTTGGCTCTGCGTTCCACCGAGTCCAGTGCAGCAATTTGGTATTTGGCCGAGCCGTCCCAAAGGTGACAGCAATTTATACTCCATGCATGATCGGACTTGGGCTTTGTAAAGAGTTAGAAGTTGTCCAGGCGTGAAGTATCGCCTCACCTTATTCAGGATGCCAAGCTTCCTAGCTGCAGTTTGAGCCTTGGACTCGATGGTTGCGCCGAAGTTGAGGTCGTTTGTCAACTCCATGCCAAGCATCGCAAAAACATCGCTGAACTTTAGACGTCTCTAACAAGTATTGCGTAGTCAAATGAAGAAACGTTTTAATTAAAAATGTTAAGTAGAAAAACGCATAAACATACCCACCTACACCATCTTACGGCGTACTTATGGAAAAATCAATTAGAACTATACTTATCATTTGGAAATCACGGTCGTGATGCGCGAGAGCAGCTGTGGGCGGCTTGAGCGCGCGCTCAGCTTGACGAATGCTGCGCTCGCGCAATAAATATTGAAGATGAACAACAGTGTTAATAATTCACGTTCGAAGTTTGAATTTACTGCCTCTTCGCAAGAAGTCATGTTAGAACAATCAGACGTATAACTCGCTGCTCGTGGGCGGGCGAAGTCGATAGTGGATTTTATTTCTTTCTGCGTATTGCGTATACCGCCTACTCGAAAAATAACTAAATTAAATACTTATTTGAACTATTGCCATAAAACTGAATAACTGTCTTCCGATAAACATAACAGCTTGAATTACAAGAATATTTGTATTGTATTGTATTGTATTGTAAGATAATCCAAGAAAATAACCTTTAAACAAACCAGCATTCTGATTGCTGAAATTATTGCTACATACGCAATAAATGTTATCTCTGCATGTCTACTTCAGCTTTATCTTCTTCTATTTTTTTTCATAACTAAATCAAGTTACCATATCAATAAGAAAAATAAGCAAGGGGTCAAAACCCCGTGACCGACCTGGCCTAGTACACCGCATTTGTCCTGCCAAAGTCGTAAACACGTCTTGAGACGTGGCGACCGCCCACGGCATGACGCTTCAATTTGTTTTACGTTAATCTCCCCACAAACGTGATTTACACACTATAGATGTGTTGAATACACTCATGCAGCGGCGGACAAATTGCTCTGCTCAGTTTGCGGTTTGCGCTCAGAAAGTCGCCGCTTGCAGCCAAATGAATGATATAGAGAACCTGATACCTGCTCTATTTACCTCCGAGATGAGACTAAAATTACTCAGTGTAGTTTTTTTTATTCTGAAGTAAATATACCTATATACGACATCCTTTATGTAGGAAGAAACTCATAAAGCTTTTCATCTTGTGTCGAGATGCACGCAGCTATCAAAGAGCTCATATTCGCAATCAAGCTCAACGGCTGACTTGAGTACAAATTCCATCTTAAGAAGTGTTTATGGCGTAAAACTCAAAACAAAAGAAGAAAAGACGCACTTCTTTAGTTTTTAATTTTTTATATTCATTCAGCCAATAGAAAGTTGATGAATGCTTTTGTTAAGCTAATGAGTCTCGTGAAATGATACATAATCAATAATTATATAGTGTTACAGAGTTACGACCGCGGCGGCGACGATGGCCAAGAGTTATATCCCTCAACGCCTACCGATGTGTTTATCTTAATACGGTGAGTTACTAGCTCTTAAAAAATAGTATAACGTTATTGGTCCATGGTATAACGTAGAGAGTAGATTAACTGGATATTTGATAAATGAGACTGACTTAAGATGTAAATATGAATATAAGCTCAGCCAAGATTGTTTTTCTATAACTTTTTACTTTTATGTGCAAGACGGTAGATTAATAGTGAGACAAATCAAACACTCGCTAAGCAATTAGAGAAGTATATTTCTGTCGATCCGTATTACGACAGACATTTTAGCATTATCCAACAGATTATTAGTATCTTATACACCGACAGTTAATTTACGATCATTATTTTTTTGGGTGATTTTCTTAAATGACGTACCTCGAAGTTGACTTATTTAGAAGATGACTAACCTAGAAAATGACGTACAAAAAATATATCGTTCCTCTAAAATGACTTACTAAGAAAATGACCTACCTCGCCAAAAGAAGATACCTTTTCGCTTAGATTTATGACACCCACGTGCCTAATGTTATAAACCCAAGTTTTAAAGACCTTGGTAACTAGTTTATATAATAAGACTAGCGGTCCGCCCGCGGCTACGCTCGCGTTGTATAAGATTTTCCTGTGGGAATAAGACTTTTTCCCGTATCCTGTGTGTTAATCCAGGATACAAACTATCTCTATTCCGAATTTCATCGTAGTTTTTGCGTGAAAGAGTAACAAACATCTATCCATACGTCCATACTTACAAACTTTCGCGTTTATAATATTAGTAACAATGATTGGTAAGGATAAAATTGCTAAAAAATCTGTCATAAAACCAAACCAACCAACCTGGTATAGTTATATTATGTGACATGGTTGTCCTATTGTTGGATCAAATTTTAATAGTAATGGAAGAGTACGGCTTTACAAGCACTACATGATATATAACAGTGTCAGTAATGGAACAAGTAAATAATCATTTAAAAGTTAAAACATGACTGCGCCGCCAAAAAAATATAGCAAGTGTTACTGGGACTCATGCATGTAAGGATTCTAACGATAACCCACACATCCAGATTTTCAGATGTAGTCAGGCATTTAGAAGTTATAATAAAATAAAGAAACTCACATACATACAAACATAAATACATACGTGAACCCTGAACACATGACACTAATTTTTTTGGGCAGCCGTGTAATAAAAAATCGTCGTCGTCGCGTTACATTACTACGTCCACTTTAAATCTAAATTCGTAAAACTTCTAATTCCTTACAATTTCTAGTGAAGCAAGTAAATAACACAAATAATTCGTAGGTACAAGATGTCAAGGTCGAGTAGACCGCTATCTTGCGCATCCCAGAAGCTCTCGGAGCTCACGGCCTGGGCCATATGCGAGCCACATTGTGCTATAACTCATGTGCGATCACGTCGCAAGGTGTCCGTACGTGCCTCGCCTGCCTAACGGCTCGTGTGGCACATTCACGCCCTAGTCTAATTAAATAAATGATATCAGAAGCAATATTATGTCTTGGGTAGGAAGAAAATAAGAGAAAAGGTGGTACACGCAGAATCAACACAGAAATTCAATTCTGATTTTTAAGACTATATTATGCAGGGTTACTGCTCGTCACCCTAATTCAGGGTAGGCTCGATCCCTTCGGTGGGGATGTATTTGAGCTGTTGATGGCTGTTGTGCTACTATCCACTTTTAAAAGTTAGACTCAAGTCCCTGTATCATTTTGCATAACATAACAGTAGAACGGGAGAGAAGAGGAATCTGATAAAGACCTTAGAAAACAGAAGAGGGAAGATGATGGGACACTAGACTTATCACTTGTGTTAACGGGTTAGGGGGCAAGTCGTCCAACCAAAAACTGGAACCAGAGCCCAGTTCCACCTTTTTAATTTGATAATAGGCAAGTTTTTGAGAAACATAATTGAAGGGAAGATTGAAGGAAAAAGAGGAAGACCAAGAAGAAGTTATTTCGAACAAACCAAGGAAAAAGTGAATGTCGTGTCTTATCAAGATGTTAAATCATTGGCGGAAAATAGAGAAAAGTGGCAGTTACTCCACCGACAAGAGCATAGCTCTTAAATTTGAGAGAGAGAACAGTGGATCAGGCACACAAAGCACTACAATAGCAAAATTTATTATGGGTAAAATCTTTACCAGATACGTGCTTTCAAAAATACCAAAATTCAGAACAATAACCGACCCTTTTCTTCCAAAGCTGAATCGTTTGACCGATTCATTACTCCAAGCGTGATCCAAGCCCACTTTTTTAATGTCGATTTGCAACCCATTAAACCTTTTAACTAAGTTTAACACCTAAAAAACAGTTAATAGAAAGTACCTATAGATTTATTTTCAAAATCGAATAAAAACGATGAATGAGAAATAAGACGAAAAAAAGTCACCACAACGCTTCATTATCTACCTCAGAGCAGAAATAGAGCTATTGATGCGACTGGAAATTCTCGAAAAAGATACGTAGTCCTCGAGAATACCGTGAGAGATATAAACATATTCCTATCTTTCTAAATACAGGGTGTACGAGTAAAGGACGGATCGCACCAAACTACGAGTACATCCTGCATTCATCATGAATCATATTCCACCGAAATTGTTTTCAAGATGGGTTTAACTACTTTATTTCAATAGAAAATTACGTTTTTGAATGCAACAACCCACAAAAAAAAGTTGCTAAGTTACAAAAACAGCAATGGGTTATAAAAAACGGCATATTGACCTCGTAGCGGCGTAATACGTAGGAAAAAATAATAGAAACCCGGTTCCTTTATCATTTGCATCCTATATACAGCAGTCAGTCTTTCGCTATTTGTTATGATATGATATGAATTATCATATTCCTGTGTCGTATTCCCGTTCGTGTCAAAGCGGGTATTATGTTATGATTTAAGCGCGGTCGGCGAGCTACCCTCGTCCGCTACCTCTACGCTCCGGTTAGCTTGAATAATGTGACGTCACACTGTACAGCCGCTTGTGGAAATACCTACTATGGCTGAAGCCGAGCTAGACTTAGCACCTTCAAATATTTAAAACGTTTGCAGTTTGTCATCCTATGTTGGTTTTTGAGACAATATTAAAACATGCTCAAATACGTTTCCCGGGTCAAAGATGTGAAACATTAAAATTTTTAATAGCGCTAAATAATAAAATTGTTTGTTAGATAATATTACATTACATGTACTACATTCAAGTTAGGCGAGAAATAAAAAAGAAACATTCCGAAATCATGGCTCTTGGTTGACGTTTCTTTTAATTTCCACTGTACAAACAACAGAGAAGCAATTAAAATAAGTCAATAAAATAAGTCAGAAAATTATATTTTCCCCTTTATATTCTATTTTCACCAAGACTTTGTCAATAACACAGGACGAAACAGGAAGTCGCCTTTGGTAGAAATGTTTCATATCTTAATATAAGTTCACGATGTAACATTTTATATGTAGCAGATAGATATTCTGAATAAATTATTATTATATATGTACTTAGTACTTACTTACCTATATATATATTAATCAGACCACTGCTTGCAGAATGTTCACGAACATAAAATTAATAAAACAAAACGGGAAACTCAAATAATTCTAATGTAAAATATCAAGTAAATCGGTCTATACTAAGAACCGAGTCGTAAATACCAAGTAGTTACTCGCTCTCAGTACTCATAAAGATTAAAAGCTAAGCAGTTGAGCACTTGGCTTAATGAAACTGTAGTTAAATCAGCAAGAACGAGGAAGCACAGTAACACGATGCCAGACAGAAAGCGAGGCAGCTGTCCGTTACACATCTCCGTAATAGAACTCAATGTGGCTTCCGTGACCTTTTATGAATGCATTGAACTAAGTAGGTAAGAATAATTAATATAAGTAGACTGAACCCACAGGCGTTTTTGACTACGTATCGTAGCACTGGCTACGCTCGCTACGAAGTGCTACGACGTAGCAAAAATCACATTTCGCAGGATCAAATTTTTTAAAATACAAATCGATTTGGTAAGCTGATTGATTCTTTTATGAAAAGCTACATGAAAGAAGAGTCAAAAATATATTTTTGATACTTTAGAAAAATCTTGGGAAAAAAGTTATTTTCAGTTCAGTTTAGTTCAGTAATTTATTTCTCTCTCTCATTCATTCTCTTCTTTCTCTTGTCGGTGGAGTGATTGCTACTTTTCTCTATTTTCCGCCAATGATTTAACATCTTGATAAGACACGACATTCACTTTTTCCTTGATTTGTTCGAAATAACTTCTTCTTGGCCTTCCTCTTCCTCTTTTTCCCTCAATCTTCCCTTCCATTATGTTTCTCAAAAAGTTGTCGTGTCTTATCAAGTGTCCTATCATCTTCCCTCTTCTGTTTTCTTATAGGAACTGAACGTACAAGCGCCCAAGGTTTTTGCGTTATTAACATGCTTGAAAAATATGTGAGTAAATAATTTGATAAATAATTTCGAAACCATACAATTTAAGATTGTACCCGGCCGGTAGTGGAACAGCGCCGACATCATCTACTGGAAAATGTATGAAAATCTTGATCGACTTAAAAAAAATATGGAATAATCGAGTCAGTGTGAAAATTTGTGTACAAATTATTTGGTACTCGCGACAAAATACCTAAATACGAAACATGTCAAGCACTACTACCACAGTAATAATAGGTATAAAATCATACTTCCTTTCCGAGCCCAATTTGTGCAACGGGTCATAAAAATTTCACTGCAATGAGTGTGTGCTATGTCATATCGCTTGAATGGAGATATTTAATGATGTTGACAGGTATCATAGACAGCCAGCATAGCGACATATTTCTCAAATCATAACGTATTTATTATGTGTCCACCAGGGGCTCGAGTTTGCTTACAACTAGCGATCGCAACAAGCGAAAGCAATAAACAAGCCTTGATGCGAATCCAGAGTGTCAATGGGTCCATTTTACAAATAAATCTTTGAATTTTATACGAACATTGCGGTTAAAAATGCCCAAACGTAGAAGACGGAAGGAACCTACCTAAGATCAGAATAATATTCTATAAGAGAGTGTATAGATACTCTTTAAGATACTAGTATGCAGACAGAGGGCTAGACGACAATCAAGCGCTAAGGGCTAAATTGGTGAATGGCAATAATCTGGATTAAACTAGTGACGTAAGTCATGTCTGCTGATGAGACAGGAGTGAGGGGAGTGGCGAGGGTCAACGCTCGCAGACAGGCCGGCGACGAGGCCCTTCCGCTCCACGCTGCGCATAGGCAGCCCACTCAACGTTCAACAGAACAGACCACGGAGACAAAGTCTCCGTGGAACAGATAATATGCATATGCATCGAAGCCTACGTTACTATAATTTTATTTTTTTATTTTATTTATTTAGGATTACCAGGGAATGATACATTATTAAACATGCCTAAATAAACAGACTAAACTAAAACTAAATGTACATTCTATTGAAGGTAAACACCACATGCAATAAAAAGAAAAGGTAGACGAGTCCTAAACTCTAAAATGAAGAATGAACTAAGAAAACCGATTAAATGGGTTTCATTTAAAACAAATCATAAATTTATTGTAATAATATTAAAATGAAAACAATATATCCCGCGGTTCTAAAATAAGGACTTACTTATTATTTTTTTATATGACGTCTATCAATCAATCAATCAGCCTATTGCAGTTCACTGCTGGACGTAGGCCTCCCGAAGGAGACGCCAAAGCGCACGATCACCCGCATTCCTCATCCAGCCACCACCAGCGACCTTCCTCAGGTCATCAGTTCACCTGGCGTATGACGTCTGCTAATTTGTAATTCCGCCAGTGTCGAGTAATCAACTTCTTAGGAGAAGGACCTTAAATATGTGAACTGGCCAGTTAATGGATATCTTTTACCTTTTTTATAGATGTCCAGAAAATTTGGTTCAAACAAAGTAGAATACTAGAGCTGGCCAGAAATTTGACAATGCCAAAACGAAACATTATAAGAATAATAAAGCTTAGCCTAGCTATAACCGCTTCGCATAAATTCCACCACCACTGCACCGCCAATTTAGGCACCAAAGTGTATGCCATAGCAAAATTTTAATTGCTATTCTTAGTGGCAATAATACCCGCTACACTGGCCATATACTTAATTTCCCGCCTTTTGTTTAGCTATTAAAACATAAAAATAAATTAATTTAAAATTGGAATTTATCGGAAAAATATTTCAGCATAAGGTTGTTGTGAGGTTTATTGTGGTTTTCAAATAATGTTCGTTAGCGAGATATTTTGTTACTTAATATACGGTACGTCATGAATTCTTTTTTGTTTGGTTTATTTATTTATTTTATTATTTATGTGTGCACAGGTTTTTTTTTTCAGTTAAAAATTGTTACAGAGATATCCATATTTTTTATTTAGTTTACATAACTGTCCGTCCTTCTGTGGTCCAGCTGCGGCTGCTACAGCAATGAAATGCAACCCATTCTTTCTCCAAATAGAGCTGAGAAGAAGGACCAGACCATCTAATGTACTTAGAGGTATATTAGTAAAAATAATAAAGTTCAGTCGGTGAGTAGTACTTTGATATAGTTCTAGACGATTTAACACTAAAGACAAGGCAGTTCAATGACCCAGGATCTCGATGTTTAAAAATTGTGTAAAATTAAAAACTTCGCTGCCAAAACACCGCGACGAATCACCAATGGACTTGCGAGTCACGCGCCTGCGCTCTGCCCACTTTTGTTCCATTTTTCTTTTTTATTATTTGTTTACTCTTTTGTGCCATGTATTGTTTCAACGTTATTGCCGACATCAATAATGGTTATTTTATTAACGTTATGCCACATTAGAGACGGTCATAATCTGTAAATTTGTCATTCATGAAGCGCCGGATACAGTTATTGTATAGCCAGAGGTTTATAAAACAAAAATATTGTTTTTAATAAATGCTAATAGAATATCTTTTGAAATGATCAAAAGTATATTTTTAAATCATAAATAAAGACTGGCATTTAACACAAAAAGTAGCGGATATCTCAAATTTATTACACCAATAAAAAAAGCTAAAAGTTTTTACTCATATACTTACTATATGTATTAGGAAATCGTGTTCTTTCCGGAGACAATTTACAGCTTATTCCTCTTATCTTCTCGATAAATAGTTAACAAAGTGTAAATTAGTACAACCTTACCTCCAAACTGTATAATTCAAGTATTAAGATAGACCCAATCGCTTAAATTTTCAAATTTGTCGACCACGTTTCACCTTATTCGATAAATTCGTAGCTTGTAGCGATTATCATATAAAAGTTCGTCGGATCAAAAGCTAACGGTGACCTGCAGGGCAATATTCCAGTCTAAACTTCTAATAAGATTATATTTACTGAGTCCACTTTTGTTGAGAGCGTAGGTATAGTCGAGCGCCACAGACGATAAAAATATCAATAAAATTAGCATAACTGCTTTCACAAATTACGTTTTTGTATCAACTGCCCGGTCGGAAGCTTTACGCGCTCGTATTTTCCTTTTTACTCGTAATGAGCGCGGATTTACGTCAAACAATTATCTTTTAGGCCAAATTAAGCTATTTTGCCTGCCTTGTATGTGCTTTTATAGCAATATTAAAAATGTGCAATTATTGAAAATGTACAACCATACAACTATACAATCTTGATGATGGTCTTTTTGGACTATTACAATATAATTTACATCTATTCTATTTAGTAACACCTATACCCACCAAAAGTAGAACTACTTCTTTCCTGCATTTTGATAGCAGCCTTTACCGGCTCAGCATAGACGCACGCTATAATAATAATTAATATCTTCCCACGTAATCCTCAGGATAATAACTCAGCTCTACCACGACAAAAAGACATAAATTCCCATGCCAAAGAGTTTTATCGTTAGAATCAGACTGTAAACTCATTTTAGCAAACTGGTTCGATAATTAAAATCCCGTGTTCTTTCGACGGCAGGTTCCCCGATGGAAAACCGATAAGATAAACCGAGTAAATTGCATCGCCTCCGTTGGCTGCAGGTGCAATAACATAAGAAAGACAATCGCAAATTGTTGGATTACCATGCATCCTCGTCCAACCGGTTTTCCCCGCCATTATTGTTGTAAAACCCAGAAAATTTTGAATTGTTTATTTAGTTATAGGTACAGAATTAATATAGTACAGTTAGTAGCAGCCTACGTATCTAAAAAAAGTTTTTACAAATACAAGCATTTTCAAAAATATTTTTGTCCAATTATTGGGAATTCATACTAAAACAGGAGAAGTTATTAAATTCAAGCAAGAACCTTCTTACATAAATATATATAAGCGCAGAAATTGTAGGCTTAGTAAAAATTACTTACTCGTAAATACGACGGCAACCTGGCATCACTTTTAAAGACTCTATGCAAAAAACCACTTCAGCAAAATACCAACTACGCAAAAAGCTAACTCCTCTATGTCAGTTTCAGCGCAGTCAGGTATAATCAATTAATATAAGGTTATTATTGTTATAATGCATCACCCGAAAATAAATATAAGGTAATTAAATAAATATGATGTTACCGTGATAATAAATATAAGCAAATTTAAGGTGTATTATAATTTTATTAGTAATTCGATTAAATTACTTCTATTTTATTTAATAAAATGGTTGGCTAAGGCCTGATCGCTCTTATTCTACCTTACAGGCAATAAATAAAAGTTACAGAAAATTCCACTACCATTTTGATTAACTTTCCACAATTCCCATCTATACTCATCGAGCTACAAAATCATAGGTACACGCTGTTTAGTCGATGGGTTGCATAAATCTAAAACTACAGTAAAATCCAGTCTCATGGCATAGTGAAGAAAAACTATAGCGAATTATATTCTGAATATTAAGAAGAAACCGAAAATTAAGTATAATAATTATTACGAGTACTATATAGAAATTCTTCTCTTGAATTGTACAGACGACTACAACTACAAGTATATGAACGAGCTTTCGATTTTTAGAGCAACTTTATTTCAAAAAGATTGTATTTGTAATGTAGTGACCAATGGTATAGTGACGCTTGATGACACGTTGCTTATGCCAATGACCTTGAATTCTGACGCTTGAGAAGATTTTTTCCGGTACATGGTGGCCACTCGAAACTATTCTGCGGCTCTGCACCAATGACATATAGTGTCTACGCCTATCTATATATACAATTTTTGTTTTTAAACTATGTATTAAATAGCAGAGACGTGCTTTAAGCGAACACGACCCAAAGAAATATGTCATCGGAGATACAATCTTATCACCCAGACACTTTCTATGCGATAAATTAATGTGCTTCCCTAATGGGTGTTAGAGGTTTACGATAGCTTAAGATATGCGTTTAGCGCAGATAAGATATGCAAATTATATTGTTTATTGATCCAGGCGGACAAAAAGACATGTTAATAAGCCAGACAGGTGTAACGGATATATAAAGGATCATATCAAATTGCAGTATTTTTTATTTATTACATGATTTTGCGTAGATTCAGGTTGCGCGTTAACACCAATGTCGATTAAAAAATAATGCTTCGGTAAGTCTACCTGTTACAGATTATATAAGTAAAGACCAAAACAACAACCAATCAATCAACAAAACACAATCAATCAATTATAACACTTTAGAAAATTGGGATAAAAAGGAAATAAAACGACACTGTCAAGCTTACTGAATTTACTATCGACTTCAAAAAGTTCAAAAGATCCGATCCATACAATAACGCGCCATAATATTGAAATGTTATGTGTAATTAATATACAAATTGATTGTAAATGTAATCGCATAGTCTTATGGTCAACATGACCTTGTAATATATTATGGTCAGCGTATGATTTATGAAGTGATTGAATCTCTGATGTTTTTTTTTATAAAGTCTGTGAATTATTTTGCACGGATATAAAATGAATCATCATCTTGCCTTGAAACTATGGGTGTATTTTTTGCGTGGAGTATTGTGTTATGAAATACAATAAAATAATCAACGTATATTAATTCAATCCAAGACTCAACTTGGCATCATGTGAATCATCAACTCATCATCGGAGGCGATGATGTCATTCCGGTCCGGTCCCCTGCCCGTTTCATGTGATCATTTATTAATTCTATAAAAATCACGAAACAAGTAACAACCCATAAAACCACGGGCAGAACCCTCAAGAAAAAAAGAAAATGTGGAATTTCAAAACATTTTTTGCGAATTTCAATTTCCTGCAGCATTATTTACGAGCAAAGTGGACATTAAGTGCTTTTACGCATTGACCGACCTATAAACTGTTCCCATTTTGCTTCATGGGAAGCTGCGCGTGAGTCGATGCGGGCGCCGCGTGCGCATTGTGTGCCGTACAGAGGCGCATATTTCTCGAGTTACAGTTTGTGGCTGATACACAATGAATGCCTGCGAGACCAGCAAGTCGAGCCCATTGGTGTGAACGTGACACATTCCATGCAGTTTCATACTTTTCTACTGGTGCGGCTGCTGTGCTGCTACTGCTACTTCACGCACGCACTCGTTATGTATCTGCCCTTTATTTTTTGTTTAGCCACAGAATTGTTTACCTGCGAGTGACATGAAATTATGCTCGTAGCATAATAAATCCTCGCCTGCTGCGACTTAAAAAAGTCTTCTCGTTTTAATAACCTCCTTACGATCCTCGTGTCGTTTATGAAATTAGTCAGGAGGTAGGTAGAGGATACCTTGCTTTTTTCATAATATAAAAGGAAAGATTGAAGAGGATTCAATCTTTCCTTTTATATTATGAAAAAAGCAAGCAACAATTCCAAAGTATGAAAATTTTCCCCCTAAAGCGAAAAAAGGGGCATTGCAGTATTATGAAAAATAAGGTACCTAACAAATAAAGTCACAGGCGGCTTACAAAAATAAGTTCTTAATCGACGAAAAACCAGGATGATCCTGGCCTGACCCATATTTTGGTTTTTTTTTCATAGAGCGTTTTTATTAGTATAACTGCAGAGCAGTTGACGATAATTCAAAAAGTTGGAGATTATGTATTTTTTAGTTTGTATTTACACAGATTTTCGTTTTTTTTTTTCGGGTTTCATCATCATGTTTGGCAGTAGCTGTTAGTGATGTATATGTCGTGGCCATATCGTAGAATTGATCTCATCATGAAATTTTTGATCATTTCATGGTCACATTTCATGAAATGTTCACTGTGCATTGGCCACATCATGATGTGCCTTGGCCAGATCAATGATAAGAAATCGTTTGACGATATGTTCAACTAAAACGCAGCTACTTCATGAAATGGTCAAGATTATTTGATCATATCGTAAAATTATTACATTTATTGCCGATAGTGGCGCTGGAAGCACTTTGTTTATGTACTAACATGGCGGCTGCGTTATTTCTCGCAGTGAAAAAGTGAATTATTCGTTATTAAAATGAGGAAGAAAAAAAGAGTTATGATGAAAAAGTACTCTGAAAATGTCTGTCGGACTTAGAGAACAATAAGTACCAAACATAATTTAGATTCTTTTTAAATATTTCATGGACGCCCTATTTTCACGCCTATGGCCAATCGTGGACGACAAAATCGTGAAATGCACACGATTTAATGATCTGGTCAAATTTAATTGGCCACAAATGATCGAAAATTTCATGATGTGGTCAATTCTACGATATGGCCACGTACATATATATGTACTTTAAATACAATAAATAAATATTTTTTCAAATATAGGTAAGTGGTACCAATGGCAAAATACGAGATTACATTTTATGTCAGATTCTACAAATTACTGATATAAATAGTTTCCTAAATAGTTTCTTGCTATAAAGCAAATAATTACAAAAACAGTAAGATGGTTGGTTTCATATCATGAGATATTTAAAAAATTGCGATTTTTTTAGTTACATTCATGGAATCAATTTACATTCTCTTCTATATATTCATTATCTCAGCCAAAGCTGCTGGACAAAAAGACCTTCCCCAAGTTATTCAGCTATTACTTTAGATAGAAATAGATTAACCCGCTATGGGGCTAGTTTCTGTTCGGCGAAATCACTAGGAAATGACATTTGCGCGAGGCTGAGCTGAACGTAGCGGGGCTGTCACCGAGGAAGATGCATGGCGCGCGATGATTTACCGCCCGCCGCCACGCCGCCGCGCGACGCGACACGCGACTATAACCGCGACGCGATCTATCGGTCGCCGCGCCCCGCGACTACGATAACGCCGTTCAATTTCAGCGGAAAATGGAAAATGTACGAAAGCATAAAGGAAAGCTCGTTACCGTATAAAAACTAGTTTAAAAGTTGCGGTTATCTCGTATGGGAGCACAATTCGCTATAAAAATTATACGTTATGAAATCCAGAAAAACTTTACTGTTGGAAACTGGCTAGCTGTTTTTATAGCTGTTTTTTTTTGCTTTTTTTTTTGTCTCCAGATATTTTCCCTATCGTGCGATAGTTTCGTAATTATATTTTTATTTTCTACAGCCCATTTTAGTAGCTACTACGGTTATTTTGATCATTTATTTTTTAGTGCGCTGAATGACCCGGTCGAGTAGCGGATAATAATAATAATAAAAAAAAAAACATAAAAATATTTTTATTCAGTGATCTATGTCTAATAATATATTCATGATTAATAATAACAATAAAGCAGTAGGGTAAAAATAAGGAACAATTGTATTGCATAGCTATTACGTACACTACACAAAAATAGCTAACAGAACATTTATATCAGAATGCAGAATCACAAAACTTTGTTAGAGTAATGTTAGTTACCGGAGATGAGTTAGTGTACTGGACTGCAACTTTAACGAACTCTGTACACGATAACCCAAACGATCTCTGACCGTTCATAACGAGCTGAACTCCATCACAAATGCTAAATGAAGTTTGTTAAGAACAAACTAGCAATTCTCGAGCGGTCATGACAGGTTTGCTGGCGAACATGAAATCGCAATTTCACACAATATGACCGTTGCCCGCGCGTGGGCTGTGGGATGGGACAGGGGTTCATTTCCTATCGCACTGCGCTCGTACGTAATGCTCCACCCACGCACAATATTGCACCATGAGTTTGGATAAAATGATAAACGCTCAGAGGCCTACTCACTAAGCTAGGTGCAATGCTATGCATTTGAAATATTAACAACATGCTAGGAATTAATGAAAGGCTATTTTTCTGATTGTAAAAAAAAGTAGAGCTATAGTATTCCATCCATATATATTTCCTCCACGCATCCATATTACACTAGTAAAAAAAGTTGAAGTATATTTTACGAATGTATTTCCACTTTTATAAAATCCTGGCCAGCGCAGAAAAGCAAAATGTTTTCTTTTTTATGGCTTTATTTGAGATTTTTAGCCATGACGGTTGTTATTATTATTATTCTACTCTGTCTATGGCTCAAGATAGCCGCCCACCACGGAATGCTGATGTACAAGATGCAAGGCGATGGCATTGTTTCAATTCATTAGCTCGAGCGTAAAATCAGGCCCACGCAGCATGAGTTAAAAATTATTATAATTTCCGATCAGTACGGGAACTACGCCATAATAATAATAATGGTTCAAACAGTCCCGGTAATGGCGCAATCGGAGTATAGTGTTGTTAGATGCTTGTGAAATAATAATTCTACCAAGGACGTTACAGTATTAAACTTCCTTGAATTCTACTATGAATATGTCTACCTTGATGTCTACATAAATATTTTGTACAGTGCTGAAACAGCTTAAAAAAATCAATTTAATTATTTTTGTCTGTGCGCAGCTGTTTTGTGTTTACCAAAGTCACAGCGATAAGGACTTTCTCTTCCATTCTAATTAAATCCATTTATTAATTCAATTTCGAGATGAGGTGCAAGTTCGATTATTAGACCGTTATAGACGACTCCCATTAAAAACGATGGTCAAGAAGATTCTCGCCGACGCCGAGCGATGTCTTCACAGTGATCGGCCGGAGTTTACGACCGCGACTTTATTACGAGCCGATGTGATGATGTGGTCATAAAGGTAGCCGGTAGCGTCTTCGCATCGTAACTAACAACAATTAACTATCTATGGTAATAGAAAATATTGTGCCTTTTCTTTGGCACATGCGAATCGAGTACACATCGATACAAAAAAATACGTATAGTAGCTTTCCTTCAAGGGTTTCTACCACTCATTACGCGTGTTCTTATTTTAAACACGATTTTAACTCACGGTAACTACAAGTAATGTAATCTTTATGAATGGTTTTCGAAATATTTCACGTCATCGCTCTGTCCGCTAAAACTGTTATTACATGTATCTTTTATTTCTGCTATTACAACACATGGTCCGGGCAGAGACAAAAGTTTGCTATTTCTAACCTGATTTACTATTCATCAGCATGCATATTGACTGGCACGTGCTACTCATTATAGAAGTTTTTTTTAATGTGGTAGAGAAACCGCGTCAGTGATGGTCTCTGGGCGCCGCCGCACGCGCATATCATAACTATTATTAATGTGAATAGCGCTGCGGAATCTCTTCGCTTTACACCCACGATATGCCTTTTCTTTTACGAAATATTAGTTAGTTGATCAAATATTTTTTGTTATGACAACTCGACAAAAATACGTGGTTTTGGATCTTATTTTGGATAGACAACATATTTTTTATGCCTACCTATTTTTACGTGAGGAACTGATCAATATAGTGAACCCGCTACGCTCGTGCGCGAAAATACCGGTGTGTGTAATTGATCGTTTCCATCCCTCGGTTAACAATCTAGTATTCATCCAAATCGGAGGCAGTTGAGTACGTATAGAAGCAGGTACGTCTCAATGTCCTCGTAGCGTCTAGACAAGGATTGGGAATAATTATTATCATTAGAAAACTGGTTTTGTGTGCTATTAAGTTAATTTTAATGAGACTATGAGATTTTTCATCTCTCATGCTCTTAAAGTACTCCAATAATGACCCCAAAGAAAGGATGTAAGTCCAATTTACATCCCAAGGGATATAAATAACTTTGAAATTAGAACATTTCTTTTTATTATTTTCTTAGAAAATTTCACACGATAAATGGCAAAGGAATAGACGTATACAGCCTACAATTAAATAAACATAAAAAATGTCGGTTGAATATACTTTCCTATGCAAGATGAAAATTCATGTATTTACCAAGAAATAACAATAAAAGGCTTATAAAAGGATTAAAAAAAAACATTATATTTTTAATTTTTGGCAAAAATTATGCCTGGCTGGAAACGAACGCGCCCTATAAAAAAAAGCGAAAGAAAATTTTTGTCGAAAAAAAAATGTTATCTGTGGTTGTTTTGATTTAGATTTGTTACATATTTTATTAATTTATGTCAATTTTAACGATGAAATAGTGAAAATTAGGTTAATTTAGACTTGTGCGTGACTTTTAAAAAGTTAATATACAGTGGTGTCATTAAAACCAACTGAAAATTTCACAGTTTGACTGTGAAATTGGTGCATTCAGCATTGATGTGTGTCGCACATGTGATGTCAATGTGGTAGGTAGCCCATTCATTTTTTTACAAACTGACTTGTTTTCTTTCCTCACAATCGAGATGAAAAGCAGAGTGTTCACCACGTGGGAAACTGATCAATTCCCTCGCACTATAAGCGCCCTCGCTACGCTCGTGCGCTAAAATACCTCGGGGTGTTATTGATATTTTGATCGGTTTCACCCCTTAGTAAACAATCTACTATTTATAAGACCGGGAAATGCGGGTTAAGGAAAACATTCGTGATGAATCCTGCACACGCAGACAGAAATTCAAAGGCGTGAAGTCGACCAACCCATACTGGGCCAGCATGCGGTCGACTACGGCCAGATCGCTCTAATTGATATTGCGACTGAGCTCGGGCCCATCGGTGGAGACGGATATATGAATGAGAACTGTTGTTTTGTTTTTTTTTTTTGTTTTTTTTCTTATTCTCTAACATGGAGGAAATCGTTACATAGTCTTGCTCTTTTCATAACAGGAAAATCTAGAAATACTACAAATTGGAATATTGAAATGCCGTCTGTATCTACACAGCTACCTCGCTCTTGTTGCAGGTAGATGTATTCTTGTTTGCAAGTAACAGAATTCTTTTCTAACGCGATCCCACGCTCGTAAATCTGACACTCCTTACATCTTAACCGCAGGAACGGTTTTAAATTCATGCAAATCTACAAAAATCCATTAGGAAATTAATTAGTGGGTAAACAAAAAATTGCTCCGTAAATGTGAAACTTTACGATACTAAAATGTCCGTCGAATACCTACTATTTAAGAAATATAATGTTAATAAACTATTCATTTAATTTTATTTCAAACCTAATATCTTTGACTTTGTTACATTTTCTGAACCTGCGAGACTCTGGCATGACTACGACGTCTACGACACAGAGGTTATGTTTAGGTCACATGTTATACGTATTTTATTGTAGAATCTAACAATACGTGATTTTTTTTTTTCTTGTCACATATTTCATTCATGTGCCATTAATTATCATCTTGTAAAAATGGACGGGCTTTATACATTGTATTCTAAACTACGCAGAACTCTACCTTTACAAGTCTCTGAAGTGAATTAATTCTTATTTTGAATTCGGCGTCAACCGAATTCGTCCGATGCGAAACGAACAAAAACTGCATCTTATAAAACCTCTCGTCATGAGTCGAGCAACTCGAGCACTTGTGGCGAATACCAACCTGCGGGCGTATTCTGTAACTCTACAATGTAGTAAAAGTCCATATAACAACAGCCCGAACAAGTTTATGCTAGCAGTCGGTAGTCTTACGAAAAGTGTTGTTTGAACTTTTCAGAACCATTGTACCATTTTCTAGCAAATAAATTAATATGATTATGAAATGAATACTACGTTATATCTACGAACGCAGCGCGTTCCGTTTACCATCTTTAAGGCCCCGGCTTCGATGTCAGCGGTGAGAGGAGCGGAGCGGCGAGTGGGGCGGCAAGCGACGAGAAATGTGTCAAATTCCATACATTTTCACTGGGGTGGCCTCGATGACAACGGCGCGGTGAACGGAGCGGCATGGCAGCGGTGAAATGAGCGGTGACTGACAGACAACCGCTCGTTAAGAGACGTACCAGAGCTAAATATTGGAGGAGCATCCGAAGACTTTCACTCACGATTCATTGGTCTGGGACTTTGATCTCTCTATATAAAATTAAGTTTATATTTGCGTGGCCCTTAATTAAGAAGCTAAAAATAACGCAACATAAAAACTGCTGAAACACTTATACAAATCTTCATTGATTAATTATAATTATACAATAAATAAAATCACTATAAACGGGAACTAGATTGTGGTACTCGATGACTTAAAGTTTTTGCAGTCAGCTCTCGTATCTATCACCGCCCCCCTCACCGAGCCGGTGGCATCGTGGCCACCCACCTACGAGTATCACCGCTCCGCTTGCCGCCCCGCTCACCGCTCCGCCACCGAGCGATAAACAATTTCTGAGATTAAGGCTGTATGAATAAAAGTTTATAATGAGTAGGTAACTATAAAGTTAAGCGCTATATGTAACCAAATATTTCAACCAGAATAAGACTTTTACGAATGAATTTACAACACGAAACGTTCGGTCCGAATTTTATAGGTTTTGTATCGAACTAAAACGCTGCCTTGTGCCGATCCCGAAACAGGTTGCTGACGGCTGCTGACGGCTGCTAGCGGCTGAGACTCGCTGACAAAACCCGCGCCGTCGTTATCCCATTCATTCACCTCTCGATGTTCACGAATCAACTTTTTTGCAGCGACATTCGCTTTGCCGGCATCATTATTCGATGGCGTTGGGTTTAGTACGTGCTGCGATCTTTAATGAATCCTCAACTTATTCTGCAGCTGGTGTGCGCAGTTACTACTCGTATGTACTTATTTATCATAATTTTATTTGAAATTCAGAGCTGCCGACTGCCGTGCTGCTGGTATGAGCGAGCATGCTGTTTCAGCAATCCCCTCGCTACAGCGGCAGTGCGTCAGGTTTTTAACACGCTTTATTAGCTTCACCTGTATGTATGCTTGTATGATTGTTTGTAAACGACTCCTTTGGACTCGATTTTGACCCACTTTAATCGGACAGATTTAAATTTAATTTAATGTGTTTTAAACGTGATGGATGACACACACACACTCACTAATATTATAAATGTGAAAATATAATATTTGGATGTTTGGATGTATGGATGTTTGGATGTTTAGATCTTTAGATGCTTAAATGTTTAGATGTTTGTATATTTGGATGTTTAGATGTTTTTTTTTTGTTGTTAAGCGCAACTTAATATAACTGTGACTAAGATAATTGTCAAATAGTAGTTTAAAAAACTATTAAACACGCTTTTAAAGCACATTAAACTAAAAAGTGAAAAATAAATATAGTTTAAAAAACTATTAAACACGCTTTTAAAGCACATTAAACTAAAAAGTGAAAAATAATTCTTAATATAAGCTGAAAACAATAATAAACGAAAAATACTAGTATTATTGTGGAAAAAGCGTGGGGTGCTTTGTGCCATATTTTTCGTACCTAAGAGTATGTCGAGCAACCCACGCTTTTTCACAATAATACTAGTATTATTCGTTCATTATTGTTTTCAGCTTATATTAAGAATTATTTTTCACTTTTTAGTTTAATGTGCTTTAAAAGCGTGTTTTTTAGTTTTTTAAACTATATTTATTTTTTATTTAAGGTAGAGAATCGGAATGTCCTTGCTATATTTTTTTATGTTAAACTCTCTCATTAGATTCTTATATCTAACATACTATTAAATGAAAAAAAAAACGTAAATCTCAAAACAAAAATGTGCTTTATGAGATTTCAAGTCTAATCTAAAGTCTTGACTAGGAAACGATGAAAGTGTTACCTAAGAAGATTTTTTAACTTACGAAGCAGAGCATCTGTGACCGAACATGGCGTCCTCATTATCCCTATTCATACACGCGGCCCAACTTTCCAAACAGCCCCTACGCGATACTTTTTGTACAGGCACAAATACGGCGAGGACGTGAGGTGGGTATGATCGGACAAGGCTCGCTAAATATCTCGCAATATTTGCATTTATGCTTTTTTATTATTTATCTCATTTAAGCGTGGATCACACACACAGCCAACAAAATTATCAGTCAAATCAAAATAAACATTACTACACTGTTTGCTGCTTTGTTTATTATTAATTTTTGTTTTTATTGTAATAGATGTAAATTTTTACTACACTAAAACGCAAACAAGCACATGAGAAGCTATAATACAGTTGACACTTCATCTTCTTTTAGATTTTGGGTTTGATTTTGATCCCTAAAAGGGCAGACGTCCAGTGGATTCCACTCTACCATACCTTGACAAGTTTTGTGGCATTTTAGTTATAGAGAATTCTAGTTAAAGCGGGATTATGTGGAAATACCGCCCAGTCGCTACTTTGACGATCAAATACTAGCACTTCTACTGATGCTATAAATTAAAAAAAATGTGCTATCATAACATATCCTTAATTGAATATCGAGTAGAATTTTAAAATACATTATAATAATTTAGAAATAAGAAGCACAAGATTTAAAAAAAAAGCAGCAAAAATATTTTTTGACATCCTTGATCTCGTAACAAACCGATAACCGTAGTTTTTTTTCGTTAATATTACTTGCCTATTATTGACTAAGATTTTAAATCGATTATATTTTTCATAAACTCTGCCGTTTTCTGTTAATAAGCAAAAGAGTTCAAGAAAAACGAGTTTTTCGCACGATTCCTGCACAGTGTCGGACGTAACTACTGTGAAGCAATATGAACGTTATTTCAGTAGTGCGTGTCGGTTGAACTTTCAACTAAAGCGTGTTAAGTTGCTAATTTTTGCCATAACCCGGCCTTAAGTGATTTCTTTCTTATCGTGTGCTGGGCCTCGATCGCGTAAGTCGAGCTTGCTTCGTTCACTTGGCTTGGCTTCAAGCAAGTTGAACGGTATTCCGATTCCGATTGTAGGAATTGTCTAACTTTTGGGACGGTAATCGTCTTGGGGACAAAGAGTAAAAATACTCACTTGTAATCGTCTTCGTTGACTTGGCTTGCTCCTTACGCGATCGCTTGAAAGCCGCTGGCGGTCTTCAAACCCGCCCCAAGCAAAGCAAGTCCGCTTACGCAATCGCCCGGCTGGTGTCAAAGTTATACGTAGAGTCCAAAGAATTCTGAAGCGCGTTACTTGCGTGCGCTTTGTAAGAGCGTCCGAAGGCTCTATGCTAAGTATTTCTTTCCATGTACACCGGAACCTGTAAAAGTAAACCTAAATCACGGTGCTTTAAAATAAACAATAACTCTTTCGCGGTTATTCGTTTGCGCCTCATTTGCATACGCCGGCGGCGGCGCCACCTCCGAGACCTAACGCGCCAAATCCGATACCTATCTCCTAAATAAATGTTTTCTCGTGCTTTTAATTTACATATTTTATTTGACTCAACGACTTGGGTTTAGTTTATTGTGACCTAAAAGATAGGAATGCAAAAAATAAAAAATGTAATTTCCTGCCCGCTAAGTGTAAATTTTGGACCGATCTTATTAAAATTCTTGACCCAAAAACAATTTATTGCGACTGCAACTTAATCAAGCCTTATTTCTTGTTTTTTATTTTTATTAAATTTAAGTATATGAACATTTACCAGAATTATTTAACATAAAGGGTTCTTCGTTTTCTGTACGAAACAATTTTGTTAATGTTTTTTTGTTTTGCAAGATATCACTTTTTGGCAGTAGATTTTGCCCTATTGAGGATATGATCTAACAACACATCTGAACTACAGCAAATAGCAGGCAGCGAATAATGGAAACCTGACCGTCTACATTTGACCTACATAAACAAACTAAGTACCTACAACGAATATTTCAGTTAACATAAAATGTAGTTGCATTATGCTACCATCAGTTGCCATTATAGTATTTAACAAGACGGAAACAAGCGGCAAAATCAACCAGCCTGATCTTCCGAAATGTCCTTTACTGCAATTTGTTCGTGTTCAGCCGCTTTTTCCCCGGCAAGGGCTGAAGGGCCGTGATTCCCCATTTCCCGCGTAATTCGCGCGTGTTCCACGAGGGCCGCTTCCGGCTTCCATCAGCCCTTTCACCAGCCCTAATGGAGCCTGACGTCCGGACAATACAGTCATATTGATGGAGATATCATTTTATTTTTTTATCGAAGTATTAGATAGATACCTAGATATCAGTATTCATGTAAGGCTTAGAAAAAATACACGTTAGGTTAGCTCGTAGAGATAGGCAAACGTGAATGATTAATTCAAACGTCCAGTCGGATAACTCGATGTTCGAATAAAAATTGTTTATCGAATAACTACCTATAAATTGTTTTGTTTATGATGTTGGTTACTGCTGCCATTATTATTTTTGAATCGCCCAATCCCTACGAATCCCAATCCCTTTTAGCCAGTGCCAAGAAGAGGCTTATAAGCCACGAAATCTTTACGAAATTTGCTTCTACAAGCATTAATCCTAACGAGGGGGGGATCCCCTCTCGGTATATCATTTTCCAAGAAAATGTTACTTCGAGCACCCACAATGCACGTCCGCTGCATTCATAACCGTAGCGATAATATTATACGATATGCAATACAACTACTAATGCCCACATTCTGCCTACGTTATTTCAAGCCTAGTGCCTTGTACGAATGCAAACTGCTCTTAATTCTGATACTAATGATAAATGACACATTATAACCGCATAATTACATGTACTGCGTTGTTATGAGACTGGATATTATTATGGAAAGTATATCTATTAGTCTAATTTCTGAGAGGTAAGTGAAGAGTCAATTTATCACAAAGGAACGTTTTAAATTGTTAAATTAAGTTCTTTGTCCAATTTAGTAGGTAGGTAGGTACCTAGTTATATCTATTCTATACACGTAAATATCTACAAACTTATATCGACCTTGATAAATCCAAACTTTTTAAAACTCTTAAATTAAAATTATTTCATTTAATGTAACTCAACGAAGCAATTATCTCTAAGTTGTTCTAAAACCAGTTAAATAAATTAAACGTCGTCTACTAAATCAATTAAAACAATATTTGAGATGAAATTTTAATTGAAATGGAGCTGTTTAGACAGAAACTGGTGTAAAAATAAATGAGTGGTATTTATTTTGATCGAACATAAGACGTATGCGATTATTTACGCTATTAGATGGCTTATACACTGTCCGATCCGGAACAGAAATAGTTAACGTCTTCGAGTCATTCAGGAACATTGAATATCCGTTAGAGCGAACCTATGCATACGTATAGATTTATTTCAATCAATTACATTTTTTTTTTTTTTGTTTGAGCCATCTTTATCATCATTAAAATAAACAGACCGGTTTCGTATTGTAGGTTACGGTGTTCTCGTATATTGTTTATTACTATATTAAAAATAAGCATTCGACAATTTTAAATAAAGTGACTTAACTTCCGTTCTTTACTTCACTTGTTGTTTATAGACCGAAAGCCGTCGGTTCAAGTCCCGCCGGAAGGTTTAAGTTTTTGGTTGTTTTCTATGAATCTAAAAATATTTGTGTGTGTGTGTGTGTGACATAGTGTGACTTAGTTTATAATTATTTAGCTAGAAACCCCAATTTCTACCTACACTACAACAAGTGCTACAGGTTAGAGCTACAATCGTTATCGACTAGTGCGAAATCCCTCTTATGCAACATGGATCAAGATTTTATGCAAACAGTACCAGGTGACCAGAGACGTCGTGGTCTCTGGTCACCCAATCCAATCATGCATTGTCAATTTACGTCTAATCAATATTTTAATTAATAGATCCGAGGCACTTAAGACGTGTTTGTAATTTTTCATGTAAAACATGAGCTTCCGCTGCCCACGCGCATCTCAGAGCGCACGAAACTCGTTTCGCCGCTGCTTGCGCAACCTCTCTGTAAATTAATACTTATTTGATAGCGAGATTTTTTAAGTTCCCTCTTTTGTGAAGCTGTCGCATATCAAGTTACGATTGCACAAAGAATTATTGCATTTTTATATGAAGTTGACCACTTAACTCTTGTTCAGCTCTTTGCGTTAGGTTTAAGTAGTCAATATTGTGTGATGATGATATTGCTTGTACAAACCCAAAGTTTTCTGTACCTAGCAACACAAAAATGTCACCCAAATCATGAGTCTTACAAAAGCGCTGGTTTAACGTGAAAAATATGATTTCCAAACTTATGACTATCAAACTTACTCCCAATATCCTTAAAAAGTGCACTAAATGATCCCATGGTAGATGATCATGATGATATTATTGGGCTGAGCTGTAACTGAGCTGAACCGTTGAATGCTGCGACTGCGAAGATCTTTACCCTGTCCTCGTGACGCCGCGCGTGTCACACCAATGCCCTCGACGGATCAGATCTCAACGTTAGTCGCGAGCGCTCAATGGGTCTACAGAAATCATGTAGACAAGCTGGTGTAAGCTAGGAATCTACAGTACCTAACACACACGGCTGGACACTTTGACCTAGAAAGCGCTTTTATTCCGTACCCCTACTCTATGCGAGTGTTTAAGGTGTGGGGCTTATATTATGTCGTAGGAAGATTTGATAATTAAAATTTTCGCGAATACTAGGGATATTGCGAAAACACGGATAATTAAACAAAGGTGAAAACATTTCTCAATCTTACTGGAAAAAGATAGGATTTTTGCAAATTCTTCAGTGACTTCAGTTAAATCTTAAAGGTTTAGGAAGAAATTAACACGAAATATGTCATTTTATGACATTTTCTACCAAAACAAAACGTGTATGCAGAATTCAATGAGTTGTAAAGTTCCGTATTCGTACAGACACAGAAAATGATCCATATTACTCAACAGCAGTGTAGAATCGCAATACCTATACTCGTAATACCAGACAAAGCAGCGATTTTACGTTCGGTTGTACGGGTTTATGTTCCACCCGTACAACCGAGACGAGTTCACACTCGGAAAGACACTTACATTCCAAACTATTTGAAACAGGGTTGATTAAAGCGAGGTGCATTTGCATCCATAGTGCATCGCGGCAATCGGGAGTTGCATCGGGCCAATTTCACGCGAACTGCGCAAATAAATCCGGAAAGTGAGGACGGCCAGTGACAGTCTGCTTGTTCATTTACACTGCTTGACGAGCAACTATGAAATTGCAACAGTGGAAAACACCGAAAAACCTCTCTTAGGTTTAGAGAGAGAGATGTATCTATTTTTTTTACTTTGTCCGGAATAAAAAATGCCGTATAATTACAAAGATATAAAACTAAGAGCGAATAATCCGGAATAGTCCGTTACGAATCTAACTACAATGGGTCTGACCAACGATTTTAGCTGAAAATGACAAAATGTTCTATAAAAAATTACAAAAAATACTGTGTTTATTTTTTTTTATATCTTTAAAAATGACTGAGTTATTAACGATCAAAGTGCTCACTTCCACACGAGGTGAGTGGTAGCTGTGACGTCATATGCACGCAACGTTCCTATTACACCGCCCGCAACCGCCTGCATATGACGTCACACGCTCGGAACTTCTCGCGGTCATAACTTTGGTAATATTGCATGTATTGAAGTGAAGTAAAAAGTAATGTAATGTGCATGATATAAACAATAATATAAGGCATGTTTTAATGTGAAATAAGAACCTATTGGTGTTCTCCAACACGAACGGTGCACGAATATCATCTAGTAGGTTCCCTAGGTTCAAACTGCAGGTTCAGGTATGCAGGTTCAAACTGTACTCGTACATGCAGTTTTGTGGGCTTTGTGTTAAGCAAATGTATAATATGTATGTTTTTAATTAATAAATAAATAATAATAATAGGTCCATGGCCATAACGTCTAATTCCCCGAACGTACATTTTCATGTAATATCCAAATCAGCTTCGATAATAGCTGTACCAAATGTTTTATGGTGATTCTAAAAATCACATTTAGGCCAAGAACATTAGGCTGTTCGCCTGTGTTTACACCCGCGTATATACTTATAGGTACTTGTTTGGCTAAGATACTTCCATGCTGCAAGTTTCCTGCTTTATTCATGCCGTAAAAGAATTTAAGCATACTTACTATGATATTAAAATAACAATTCGATGGGCTTGTACGAACTTCATTATGTTTTTTTTTATTTGTGCCCTATACTAAATACGAGATTCAACACTTTTGAGTTTGTAAATATGGTAAGGATTCCAAGCACACAACAACACCAAAGCACGCCGCCGCCGCACGACTCCATCAATTAACAAAATAGCACTGTGGAATATTGACGTGCGGCCATAAACACTGACGGCATCGCTTTAATTTTTAAAAATCTTTCTATTTAGTCTCCAATGGAGCCAGCACTCCTGCCAGTCACAAATTAATATAAAACAACTAGATCCCCCACTAGGCCCGCACACTAATATTTTTTCTAAAAGTATATCCTCAACAAAAATGTCTAAGCCTAAACAAATAATTCAAATACGAATACAAATAATTTATTTAAATTTACAGTAAATTTGTCATTAAAACTTATGAACTATGATTTAATTTTGGTGAGTTGACATATTTAATTGACCTGCTAGTGTCTTAAAAGGTTACCCTGAGCCACCAGCAACCTGAGCCACAAGACACCAGCAACCTTCCTTGAAGGAACTAACAAAATTAGGCTCAGAAGCAATAAGGCGTACATTGACACGTCAAGTATTACTGTAACAATACAAAAATGTAAAAAGAAAACAGCAAAAAACAAATAATCAACAATAGCAAACAGACAATAGTAAACCACCTAATTAATCGCGATTTTCCCTAAAACTTCTCAACTTATTTCCATGATTAGGATTACATATTTCGGCCTCCCACGGCTGTTACAGTCGCTAAGTCCTCCTTTGATCTGTGGAGAGCCATTGATCAATCCAAATTTCGTTTAGGGGATCAGGAAATGCGGGCCACGACCACTTAATTTCCTTCCTTTGAACATCAATAAGGAACTCTTAAGGTCAATCAAGTGCCTTTTTATTAGGAAACTGAAAAATCTGCCTTTTAATCAACAGTTTAAAAAATATATTATTGATGAAAACTTGTCTTAGTTTCTCGTTATATTAAAACTTGGTAAACTGTGTTTTAATGATATTAAAAACATTGTGGCATATAAACAACAATATCTTGAGAACTATTACTCCTACAGATACGAGAGTTAGTGGAAAACCGCAGGATGTCAAAAGCATACCTAACTCAAATTATGAAAAAACTGAGATAGGAGAGTCAGCGTGCGAGGGACGACATGATTGATAAATATTTTCGTACAGAATTAACCGTATTTCATTTATTATTATATTGTTAATTTTGATACAACCAAATCGCCGTGGTTTAACAAAGTCTATGATGATGGCCGTTTGAAGACAATATGTTAGTTTGTAATATCCGTAAACCAATCAAATATTTACCCAGGTCGTAATAATCCTGCAACTGACCTAATTGGACGTAAATCGCGCATATCTTAACACAGGTTGTCGTTAAGTAACTACGCGGATCACACGCGCCCGGTCCGGTTGCACAAACACTGATTAACCAACTCGTTGCGGGACAAGCCCTAATTACTGACTAGACCTGCCATCATAGGTCAACATGTACCAGGTTGCTGGCATTATAAGCCGATTCTAGCACCTATATGAACAATACCTGTACAGTAGGTCAATCAATAAGAATAATAACAATACTGTATTCGTGTGCGATGCCGCCTGTACAACGTGACAGCAAACAACGCAAAACATCTCAGATTGACAATTTGTACTTTTTTTTTCTCAACTTTATAAACTAAGTATCACATACACATCAGTATATACTGTTTAGCGGTAAAAAAAAATACTTATACTCTTGTTGCCTAAATATAATACATTTCTCAGCAAGCATGCCGGCGGCTTAGGTCGCATACTTTTAGCTGCACCGTACGGCTCATCTTGTATGAAATTCTATGTTCCGGTTTCGTCGGCTCGCTAAAAGCCTCCGGCCGTGGCACCGGCGGCATAGTGTGTAGGAGCCATTACGTAAAACGGAGATTATAACGGGCACGTTTCAGCTGGTTTCATAATCCTCGACCTATCAACACAACTCGCAAGACCAGCGCTAATTATCACAGAACCTGTCACCTCACCTCTTAATACTATTAGCTCTACTATGATTTTCCTTGTTCTATTTTAAGTTTTTTGTCTTTGTGAATTTACTACACTTACTTATAATACTGAGACAAAGTAGAGTCTGATAGCTTCTGCATGGTACTGGCTTGTTTTTGTGCTGATACAACAAATTAAGGTTTCATTCCTCGCTCACGCTTCTCTCTCGCTCGCTCGGTCAATGAAAAAATAAAAAAATATGTTACAATAGAACAAATCAACAAACACACCTTATAAAATGAACACGATTCCATGCATTACAATGTACTTTATTCGATAGAAGTATGTCTGAAAACAAAATTATACTTACAAACTAAAACGAAAATACCGAACTGTATTTTCTATTTGTACTGTAATCCATTCTGCTACGGCACCGACAATGTACCGCGGTACAAAGTAAGTTTAGTACTTTCCTTATCAATGTTGGGATCTAGCGTGAGTGGCTCACGTCCCCGATTACTTTGCCAATCGCAGCTGTAATACTAGACATGGTTAGTATGCTGGAGGTCGGTTCCACGCTGAAAGAATATTGGATTTAACAGGCGAATGCGAAATGTTTTGTAGATTTATTTTAGTCAATGTTATACTTTGTCTTTACTTTATTTTAGGAAACATTTGGGATGGTGTTTGATGCGGATAAGTAACAAAATTTCTTAAGTTATGTAAGCTCATAGTAAGAGCAGAAAAAAACATTTGAGAGCGCCGCCTATGTCAAAAAGAAAGGTACCTTTCTTTTTCACATCTTCAGTCCAACAGTCAGCCACACACAACAAACAAAAGAAAAAACATAAAAAAGCGTAGCGGTCACTTAACTGCTCTACGGTGCGGGTGCTACGATGCTATGCTGGTGCTACGCCGCCCGTGCTACGCGACGAAGTTTTCAACACTTAGTTCCTTCTTAGTTCCCACCACGTCGCAGATGAGTTGTTAGCTTTAAAGTTGTTAAACTACTATTTGTTCTGCCTAATTGCCTTTGAAAGTTCGTCTCCAGTTAATTGTGTTAAGTACTGAGTACGGAGGAACTTAGCAAGTTTAGAGTTAAAGTTGTAGTACCTGGTCGACCGAGCTTAGCTCGTTTATTTTTTTTTGTAAGACACCTACGCATTTAGATAAACTCTACTTACTTCATACGTTCAGAAGAAAGCACACGCTGCTAGACATAGTAGCACCCCAAGGAGCACATCTTTATCTAAATAAGGATTATACGTTATCTTGTAGAATTTAGTTCGACTGTCTACCTTAAGAGTATCTCATCCCTCAAGATATCTCCTAGAACGCTTATATATACAGTTTAGTAAAAGTGGGCACAACCTTATAGTCAGCAATAAGAGTGCCTTGAGAGAGAGAGTGAGTTTGTCTGTAGATGGAGTTGAGAGTGGTATCTTATCTTCTTTCTGATGAGAATCTTTTAAATAAACTCCAGCGCCTCCAGAATGTATGTATTAGGTTTGTCTTTGGGTTGCGCAAGTTCGACCACGTGTCTGAATACCGAAAGCAACTGGGCTGGTTATCTATAAGAGATCGACGCGTCGCTCATATTCTTGCACTGGTGTACAAATTTTTGAGTAGTCCAGTATCACCACCCTACCTGGCTGAGCGATTTCATTTTCTTGGGGATGAGCATGCTCGATCTTTGCGATCCAAGAGTGATAATTTGTTAAAGGCACCGTTCTCTAAGTTTGGGTATTATAAAGAGTCCTTTACTGTGCAATCTACACATTTGTGGAATGCTTTACCATAAGAAATACGTTTGTCGGAATCTATTTCTACCTTCAAATTGAAGGTATATCAACATCTTTTGACGCAGTCACAACTTGTTTGCTAATCGCTTAATCTCCTCTATTTCTCATTATGCATCTATTTTTATACTTAGTGTGTGTTCGTATTCATATATGTATGTATGTAGGTAGGCTACGAATTTAATCGTAGTGTGTAGGTATTATTTTATTTACGTATTCTTGTTTGTCTAGCTATATATTGTTTAAGTATCTATGAAGGTATATATTGCATATGTAAGTATATCTGTTTGTATATATATTTGTGTGTTTATGTATATAATATGTGTATGTTTATATTTGTCTATATATCATAGTTATAGGTTAAAGTAACTGTACATTTCCTTCACGCACTTACTACTCCGTTTCCGTACACTGTTCCTCTATAAAAAGAAAGGTTGTCTGGAAGAGATCGCTATTAGCGATAAGGCCGCCTTTGCGCACATTTTATAATAATGTCTTCTTTATTATGTCCCATATGTGTTATGCAATAAAGTGTTACTTACTTACTTACTTACTTACTTACTTCTTACTCAAAAAACCCTATTCGAATTCTACTAAACAATTTTTAGAGCACGAATTAGTTTTGTAGATAGTCTCAAAACAATATTAAGACAATAGGCCAGTCATATCGTACAAATAAAAAGGCTGAAATAGACATAATTGCGGTAAACTTGCTCTTTTGGTATGTTGTTGGGGTCTACCTGGATAGTATTAATCCAGATTTGCAGCAGTCTGAAATTCTCGCGCGCTGAGTAGTTGCTGAAAAACCACCAAAAACCGCTACTACTTTTTTGAAAGGTCACTACTACTTTTTTAAAGTGTACAAAATTCCTGACAGTTTGAGCTCTTATTCAATTGTGTAGGTCTAATAGGTAATAGGTGTTTTCCATTAGAACTTTACGCTAAACGGAATCTATTTATGTATCGTTACTAGAAAAGTCTTATGGAACTATTTGTTAAAGGGTATAAATAGACTGTATTGAATATTATAAGAACAATTTTTTTAAATAATCAAGTCACTCTAAAGAGGGAACTTAAAATCAGAACTCATAAAAGTTGTATTAAGATAATATTTTACACTTAATCCAGATTATTGGTATAACGAAGGCTTTAAGACTTGGGCTTGAGGTAGTTTACTCTATTAGAAAATTCTGTTTGTCCCAAAACCTTCTATAGAATACTAATATCTTATTATAAACCACTACAATACTGTTTATAGATATATTAGAGTAGAGACTTCTAATAAATGCTCCTTGGGACTTTATACGAGTAGCATTGACTTATGATCTACTCAATGAGCAATAGATCCAACTATCCTTTTCGTTTTAATCTTAGATCAGATCTAAGGTTTTTATGATCCTTTTTTTATTGGCTTAGTGCGGTTTGCATTTTCGTTTGTTTCTTTTTTATTTGTTATTTTCTTTTTTATTCTTTCATTTAGTTATTTAAATACAAAAATTAAAGAAATTTTCTGATAAATTTTTTCGTGGTCTGAAAGTTTTCCATCAGATGGCCCGAGTAAAACGAGGAAACGAATATGTATTATAAAATAATAAATTAGGTGCGGACTTTGGATAGGATTCAGAAAGGATTATTATAGGAAAATAAATTATTCCCCTACCAACCAATCTACCAACTTATTAGCAGTAGTTCCAATTTTGGCCATTTCACAAATACAGTGGTAAAGGCGGCGCTAGTAGTAATATAAAATTGCATTTATTGAGGGTGCCTGGATAAAATAGAATTTCCCATTTCTTTGTACTTACCTAAATATCTACAAAATACTTTTTTAAAAGAACATTTCATCACTATGTGAGTTGGGAGAACTTTCGCTTTAAGAAAAAACATAGAAACGAAGAATATTTTTATTTGTCATATTTTTTTATTTAAAAACTAAATGAAAAAATAAAAAGAACTAATAAAATGTAACAACGACAATGGTAAATAATATTAAAAAAAACATAAAAGGCAACTTTAGGATTCGACCTCGAGACCTCCCGACTGAGCCAATGTTACATTATCGGAGATGGTGAAATTTCCTATCTCTTCTAACAATATTCCGTAGCTATTTTTAATGAATGAAAACACGGGGAAAACCCTTTTCAAATGAAACCTAGCTAGATTGATTTATCGCCTCCGAGACCCCCTGTACACCAAATTTCATCGAAATCGTTGCAGCCGTTTCCGAGATTCTTATTATATACAAGAATTGCTGCAAGAATCGCTATTTGATGCAATATTAGTTTACCATGCCAAGTGCGAGCAACAATTAAATTCGAATTAGTCCCTATTCTAAACATGGTGTAGCCGCTACTTTAGCCTAGCTATACCTTGTACACCTGTAAATACCTACCACAGGATATCACAGTAATAGATGTAACGTGTGCATCGATCCTATCTGTCCTATCCTATTATAATCTATTCAAAGCAAGACAGTTCGATATAGCTGGATAATGTTTCCAGACAGCTCAGTACGATCCATTAGAGGCTGCGGGTTTACCTAAGTGATTAGAGCTCCTTTGATTGATGAGTCTTAATGCCTGTTATACAATCTATACTACTGTACTTAACGAAAAATAACCTAAGTTTAGTACCAAATTTATGTGAAAGTAAAACTCTGTCTGTTACGCTTTCACCGCTAAACTACTGAACCGATTTTTAATACAAATGTTTGGTAGCCAAAGACGGACAAAATTTACTTTTTACCGCGGAAAAATTCCCCGTTATAATACCTTACCTGGGTATGATTACAAAACTAGCAACGTATCTGCTGTGTTTAATCGTAACGATAAGAGTATTTCCTTTCGGCTTCGTAGATGGCGCTGTTAGTTTTAGCTGTGGTTTTAGAAACCTATTTTCCCCGTTTCGTTTGTTTTCCCTGGAAAATTAAACAACACCGCGGGCGTAGTCGCGGGTGCACTGCTGGAACCAATATTCAAGATAATTCAATTTGTATGATAAAATTATTAAAAAAACAAAATTACCGACTGCGTGAAAATTTAAAACTTTCAAACTTAATTAATAAATTAACTGAATGATAACTTCTATTATATCTCGAATGCGATTAGGCCATGTATCTATATATTATTATTGTATATTTTTTTACCATTTCAGTAAGTATATATTTTGATTAAATAGATATGTATGTATAGGTATTAAATGCATTATATATTAATATGTATAGTAAGTAGTGTTTATTTATTTGAATCATATATAGTATAGTATTTTATTTTAGAATGTAGTTATTTTATTTTATGTAGCCAATCAGTTATGTCAGTATAAGCACTTTGTGTACAGTGCCTGCTACTCACATTTTTCCTCCTGGATGCTCAAAGGTTGACTGGAAGAGATCCCTCACGGGATAAGTCCGCCTTTGCACTGTAAACTTTTCTTGTGACTTCTTATTGTAATGTTACTTTTATTGTGCAATAAAGTGTTTACATACATACATTCCTACTCCTTCCCATTTGGCGCGCCTTCATATTGTAAATACTGACATTTGTGAATGTGGATTGGTAGGTGATTTGGATCACATATTTTTCGCCTGTCCTCGCTATGACCGTTCTTTTTTCCTGTCCCTCCAGTCTCTCAAAGTTCCTCTTCCTATACGTATGTCCTGTCTCATTATGAATCATTTTGTTTATTGTAATGTATTATAATCATTTATTTTATGTAATAATATTAAAATATTACCATTTATATTTTCCCCTTTATAGATATTTATCTACTTATTTTTTTACTTGATCTTACCTCTACCCTGTCCTGTCTTTTCCAAATTATTCCGTTGATTTTAGTTTCCCAAACTTGACACTTGCACAAAGTTAACCTAGTGCCACAACACAAAAAAAAATTCAAACAAGTTATTTTTTTGTTTTGTTTTGAATGATCGTGGTTGATAGTGTTCACAATAGCAGTCGGAGGCATCAAATATTCACAATATTATTCTGTTCCATCATAGCGTTTTTGTAAATTATGAATATTTTGATGCTTCCGACTGCTATTGTGAACACTATCAACCACGATCATTCAAAACAAAACGAAAAAAACTTGTTTGCATCTTTTCAGTTCATTTAATAAGGTAGAAAGTTTTAAATTATCACGCAGTCGGGTTTTATGGTTTTTAAATATTTTTTTTATTTTAATCTTTTTAGTTTTTGTAATGAATGACCGATATTGTTGTGTCTCTTCCACACATATATAGGTAATTCAAATTAAAACGTTGAAGTTTTTGATGTTTTTAGCATTTCTTATTCCAAATTACATTTAAACATATAAGTTGCATAATATAGTAGTTTTAGCGCCAAAAATCGGCCATCTCAGTTTTTTTTTCTTATGTACCCGCTGTCACTTTCATAAGTAAGACGAATGTAACGACACCTCTTAAGCTAAAATCCATGAAGCCGTTTAGGCTGTAGAGCGTGCCAAAGAAATATACATATATACACTCGAAAAACATAGCCCTCCTTCTAAAGCCAAGTTCTAAAGCAGTCGGGTAAAAAGTATCTACTTCGCTCGCTAATATCGATGTCCATAATTCTTCTTCCAGTTTGAAAATCTAGAAGGATTTAAACTAGGTAACAATTTATGAAACTTTAAGGGTTAATTCCACAACTCTGAGGATCATGGTGGAGGCCCCACTAAGCGAATTTTCCTTTCATTAGATGAGTTAACGAAGTGGAAATGGACCTCAAAGCCTCTCTCTCGGCCTTTGTTCGTAACCGCTTCCAAACTTAAAATAATTTATGCCAAAGTATCGAACCACAAATTATTATTGCTAAATAAACGTGGGTATCCAGATAATTGTACCTATATCTATTCAAAGCAAATTATGATATATAGCTGTAATTATTTCGTCTTCGTTCTTCGAGATTTAAGATAGTTAGATAGTACACACCTGTAGTAGCCCCGCTACGCCTCGACTCACTCGCACATAGTTCAGCGCCATAAAAAAGAAAGAGACAGCATGTCTCCCTAGGCGCTCTCAACAAACCAGGAATCATTCGTTTCCGTGCGCGCACGGCTACCGCACATAGTGAAGAATTTTTCTAATAGTATTTCAAATAATTACGTTATTGATTATCTTACCAGTAAATTCAAGTGTATTCGTGGTTTTTTGTGTATTTGTGCATAATGCCCAAAAGGAAAAAAGAAACAAAAGAAGATAGATGGCGAAGAAAACTTAAAAGATATGAGGGCAAGCTAAATAAACACGGTATGTACCGATACTTTATTTCTTATTATATTACCTACCTAACTTATTGTAACTGAGGTTACAATTTTTGCTTATTGTTGGAGGAATTGAATCTATTTTGGCTAACTTTTAATCTCAGATCTAACACGTGATGTTAGACAGTAGAACTTTCGCTTTGGAGTCAATACGAGATATTGACCAAGCTATTTATTTTCTGAGTTAATACGTGATATTAACCGGTAAAAATTTGACATCCAGATGTCGACAACGCCGCCGGTACCACGTCGCGGTCTGTTCCTGTACCGCCGCTGCCAGCCGCAGCCGCTGACCCGTCCGCCCCAGCCGCTCCCGGGGCGCCCGCGCCGCCACCGGCGGAGGCCGCCGAGCACGTTCTCGATCTTACGATCCAGCGCGCGCCTATGCACGCATACGTACCCACGCCGGCCCATACGCTCGCGCCCGCTACCGTCGGGTCCGTTGAGCCAGTTGATAATGGAAGTGCATCTGCTGACACAGCACCAGCTAGCCAGCCAGATGCTTTACCTGTCACTTCGTCAGCTACTAATGCAAATGTAACGACATCTCAAGATACTGAAAATGTTGACCCAGATCTTTTACAAGCCTTAGGTGTTTTTGAGCCTGAGACCACAAAATGGGGTTTAGATATATATGGAGACCTGGCCGTTCGATGGGAGCCCCTGTTAAGGGAGGGCCTTAAAAAGGAATCCAAAGACGTTTTATTTAAAAAATATCTGCCACCCAAAAACTGCCCACTTATAAAATCGGCTACCCTCAATCCTGAAAAAGGTGCGATGTTGAATGAATCCGCTAAAAACCGGGATTCGAGAATAATTAAAAAGCAGGATCAACTTGGCTGTGTTTTGACAATTTTGGGCAGAACTATGACAGATGTACTAAAAATTAAGTGATTTCATCAAATCGTCACGAGGTATACAGAAAACGGGAAAACTGATTCAATCTGAAGTCACTTCCTCGCCTTTAAACCCGAGGGGCCCGCCGGCACGCCAATATCAGAACCGTGGGTCACGCACTCATGCGAACCGAGCCACCGGCGGGAGCAAGGCATTCGCGCAGTCCATGTACCGCCCCCGGGCGCCGTACCAAGCTGCAGCAGCATACCCGAACCCGCCTCCCCCACCCCGGCAGCCCGCGACTCGCCAGAGGCAGCCGCCGCCGCCAGCGACCACCAGGCGGAAGCAATAGAAGCCCAGGTACATGCAGGTCGCTTAAAATATTTTGTTGAATCATGGACAAAAATAACTAGTGATAGGATTATTTTAGACACTGTTTCAGGATATAAAATACCCCTATTAAGTAAGCCTTATCAAGTCCCCGGAACTTATCCTAAATTGTCTCTTCCAAAACTGGATATCGTATTTATTGAAAATGAAATTTTGCGATTAATAGAAACAAAAGCAATACGTAAATGTAGACATGTCCGGGTCAATTTGTTTCAAGTATTTTTGTCATTCCAAAAAGTAATGGTCAGAAAAGGTTGATTTTAAATCTAAAACAGTTTAATTTTGTCAATGTAAGTCATTTTAAAATGGAAGATGTAAGAACAGCGATTAAATTAATGACTCCAGACTGTTTTATGGTAAATTTAGATTTGAAAGAGGCCTACTTTTTAGTACCTATTCATGAAGATCATACAAAGTACCTCAGATTTTGTTTTAAAATACCCTCTATGAGTTTTTAGTTTTACCTTTTGGTTTAGCATCTGCTCCTCATGCTTTCACAAAGCTCATGAAACCTGTCTCGTCTTATTTACGCAGTCAAGGTTTAAAATCTGTTAGTTATCTTGATGATAGCTGTTACTTTGGTGACAATTATAAAGATTGTTTAGTAAATTTGAACATTACTATATCTCTTCTCACAGAACTTGGCTTCGTAATAAATTACGAAAAAAGTTCTTTGATTCCCAGCCAGACCTGCCAGTTTTTAGGTTTTATACTTAACTCAACGGATATGACATTGCAATTACCGGATAGGAAGAAAACTGACATACTTGCGCGAACTAAACAAATGCTTATTACTAAACGCCTTTCTGTTAGAGATTTCGCGCGTTTCCTGGGAATTCTTACCGCTGCATGCCCGGCGGTATCGTATGGATGGTTATACACCAAATCCTTAGAAAGAGCTAAATATTTAGCTCTATTGCAAGACGACAACTATGACAAAGTAATGACCATACCTGAAAGTTTATGTGATGATTTAAACTGGTGGAAAAACACTATTATGACAGCCAAGAATCCAATCAGAGCTGACGATTTTGCGTTAGAAATTTTTACTGATGCCTCCACAATTGGCTGGGGAGCTGCTTGTGGTGAAGAACATATAGGTGGCTCTTGGAATTCGGAGGAAAAGATTCGTCATATAAACTACTTGGAACTCCTTGCTGTGTTTTTTGGTCTCAAGTCTTTTGCCAAATCTCTCAACAATTGTTACATTTTACTACGTATAGATAATACGACAGCCATTGCTTACGTTAACAGAATGGGAGGAGTGCAATACCCACATCTAAATTGTGTTGCAAGAAAAATATGGACATGGTGCGAAGAACGACATATCTATTTATTCGCTTCTTATATAAAATCATCCTTAAATAAGGATGCAGACTATAAGTCCAGAAATTTAGACACTGAATGGGAATTGCACTCCAGTGCTTTCGAAACCATTGTTGAGAGGTTTGGTACACCGGTCATAGACCTTTTTGCTTCAAGGCTAAATGCTAAATGCCCGGATTATGTATCGTGGAAAAGAGACCCTTTTGCCGTTAATGTGGACGCTTTTACGCTGAAATGGGATATGTTCTTTTATGCTTTCCCTCCTTTTTCTCTCATATTAAAAGTCTTACAGAAAATAAAACATGACAAAGCAACTGGAATAGTCGTAGTACCGGATTGGCCTTCTCAACCCTGGTACCCAGTGTTTAAGACCCTTTGAATTACTGAGATTAAAGTATTTCCACCTGACAAGTATTTACTATCCTCTAATTGCAGGGAAGTGCATCCACTGCATCGAGGACTATCCCTTGTCGCGAGCGTCTTATCAGGGAGTCGTTCGCTAGGCGGCAAGTCCCAGGAAGTGCCATGAACGTGATGCTGTCGTCTTTGTCGAGTAGTACTAAGTCACAATATGCGACTAACTTTAAACTGTGGGAGCAGTACTGTCAGGGTAAAGGGATTGACCCCTTAAATATAAGTGTTCCTTACCTTTTGGACTTTTTGTCGGTTTGTTTAAATAAGGGTTCTTCTTACGGAACATTAAACAACCACCGTTCGGCTTTATCACTTATTTCCGGAAATAATGTGGGACAAGACGAACTTGTCAAGCGTTTTTTTAAAGGAGTGTTTAAAATTAAACCTTCATTTCCTAGATATAATTCGACATGGAACCCTGACATCGTACTAAATTATTTAGCAGATTTTTATCCTAATTCTTCCCTATCTTTAGAACAGCTAGGCAAGAAGTTGGTAGTCCTTGTGGCTCTGGCTACTGGACAGAGGTGTCAGACACTTTCGCTTATCAAAATTTCCAATATTACAATTAATACCGAAAGAATTATCATAACAATCACAGACATTATTAAAACCTCGGGTGTAGGTAAATCACAACCCGTCTTAGATTTACCTTTCTTTACCCAACGTCCAAGTGTTTGCCCGGCAGAGACCTTAACAGCCTACTTAAGGATTACGGCTTGTCACAGGTCCAGTCAACAGGACGACAGACTTTTCTTAACCTTTAAAAAGCCTATTCATCCTGCTTCCTCCCAAACAATTGGACGTTGGATAAAGCAGACACTGTTTGCTAGTGGTATCGACACTACGATTTTTAGAGCTCACAGTACTCGCCACGCTGCTACCTCTGCTGCGCAGCAGGCTGGTGTGAGTGTCGATACTATTAGAAGAACTGCTGGCTGGACAGAGAACTCTTCCGTTTTTTCTACCTTTTACAAAAGGCCAATTGTCGAACAAAATTTGAACTTTGTTAATGCATTGTTTGATTGAGTGTTTTGAATTTATTTATAATTTAATTTATGATAAGTTAGCAGGTGTAACAAATAGGAATTGCCTATTTTATTTCTTTTCCTTGAATGATTTAATATAAGTTACTATTCTGATTTATTTTTATTACTTATATTTTTACTTACCTTAGCAACATTGACATTTTCTCTGAACATCTACAGGTGTACTATCTAACTATCTTAAATCTCGAAGAACGAAGACGAAATAATTCAATGATCAAACGAACTTACCTGAAGTGAAGTTCGATCTTGATTATTTCGTCTTCGTCGAAGAGATTTAAGATCCCACCCTCCCAATTAACCCTTAAAAGTCAATGTTGCTCATCATACTCTAAACTTAATGATTCCTGGTTTGTTGAGAGCGCCTAGGGAGACATGCTGTCTCTTTCTTTTTTATGGCGCTGAACTATGTGCGAGTGAGTCGAGGCGTAGCGGGGCTACTACAGGTGTACTATCTAACTATCTTAAATCTCTTCGACGAAGACGAAATAATCAAGATCGAACTTCACTTCAGGTAAGTTCGTTTGATCATTGAAAAATATTTCAACTATTAGGTGACCGACCATTCTGACAAACACAATCGGAGTAAGTAGCTACTTATAATGTTTCCTTCCGTGTACTTCCGTTACTTAGGTGCGTAGGTGGTGAATGCGTATAATAGTAGATTGTTAACCGAGGGGTGAAACCGATCAATTTACACACCGATGTATTTTGGCGCACGAGCGCGTAGCGAGGCGAGAGCGCTTATAGTGCGAGGGAATTGATCAGTTTCCCACGTGGTGAACACTCTGCTTTTCATCTCGATTGTGAGGAAAGAAAACAAGTCAGTTTGTAAAAAAATAACACATGGGCTACCTACCACATTGACATCACACGTGCGACACACACATCAATGCACCTATTTTAATGACATCACTGTATATTAAAAGCCATGCACAAGTTTATTTCATCATTAAAATTGACATAAATTAATAAAATATGTATCAAATCGAAATCAAAACATTGCTTAAAACCACAGATAACCTTTTTTTTTCGGTAAAAATTTTCTCCCGCCTGTTTCCAGCCAGGCATGATTTTAGACAAAAATAAAAAATAAATGGTTTATTTTATTATTTTTAAGTCTTTTATTATTATTTCTTGGAAAATACATGTACTTTGCAATCATCTTGCATGGGAAAGAATATTCAAGCGATTTTAATTATTTTATTTTTTTAAATTAAATTAATTGTAGGCTGTATGTATACGTCTATTTCATTGCCAATTATCGTGTGCAACTTTCTATGAAAATTATAAAAAGAAAGGTTCGAATTTCAAAGTTACTTACATCCCTTGGGTTGTAGGTTGGACTTACATCCTTTCTTCGGGGTCATTATTGGACTACTTTCAGAGCATGAGAGATGAAAAGTATATTTCATCCATTCATTCATTAATACAATCTATTCTAGGCACGGTAGAGGGGCACAAGCTAGGCTATAACAACAGTTACTTACCGCTTCTCTGCCGAGTTGCCGACCAACACCCCACACTGATTTATACCCCCCAGCCGGGCTCAAACTAACTGGAGTTCTCGCTATTAAAACTAGTTGTTTTACTTACAAAAAGCTTTTGAAGCAGCTTTGAGCAGAGCAGGGTTTTGGTAATTTTATGTACTTATTGTACGTACCGAGTACTAAAAGTAGATAACTAGAACACTTACCTTACCTTAAATTTTACTCCAAGTCCTTTTGTGTAGAAGCTATCCGTTTGTGGATCGATCTTCCTGAGTCGATCAGACGCGCTCCATCACCAGAGTAATTCAAAACGCGCGTCAAGGCGCATTTCCTGGATGCTGTATCCTGCTCTGGATAGTTGTTTTCTTTCCCTCTCATATTATTATATATAGTGATAAGTATGTATATAGTGTATGTATCTTCTAAGTATTTTAATTATGTATGTGTGTAAACATTTTAAGTACCTCTGGGTATGTAGTTTATATTATTTTGACGTTATTCATTTTTATTATATTTTATTTTTTACTACCACCAAGCCGCTTCACATTTTCTGTGTTTTTCCTAGACCCAAGGTTGCCTGGAAGAGATTGCTACCTTAACAATAAGGCCGCCTGTCGACTTTTATGTTTTTCTTATGTTTTCCTGTTTTGTTTTCGTTTGGTGTCAATAAAGTATATTTGTATTGTATTGTACTGTCGTCTGTACCTATCTAAAAATAAAGTAGGACTGAAGGCATTGAGCTATTATTACTACGTATAGAGAAGACACCGCCCCATCTCAAGCGTTCCGTTCAACTGTGGCCAGCTGGCCACAGTTCACTCAGTTGCTTACTAGCTCTTGAGCGCTTCAGTCTTGTTTGTTTCAAAGCGAAAAAACGTGAAAAATCATCAAATATGCCTTCGTGTGTGTTATGATGTTGCACTAATAATTCTAGTAATACGGTGAAGTGCAAAGGAACAACTTTCCATCGGTGAAAAACTAGATAATCATTTTTAAACTTAATTCGAGCAAAATATTTAGCGGACTCCATGTTGCGTCATTTGTCATAGATGAAACAATTAAGATGTGACATTTGGGTGTGTAACAAGAGTAGATCATAATAATATCTTTTACAGTGGAAAATGATAATCTTACACATTATTTAGTAATAAAATTAGTAGTAAATCAAGAAAGATGAAAAACAATTGTTTTTGATTGATTGTTTGTACAAGTAGATATTATTTATTTATTACGAGATATTTTGTAACATTGTATTACTTCAAGGTTTCCACATCTGGGCCGTAAAGATAGGGAAAAATTGATAAAGTTCATCGAATATTGTTTGTTTCGCAGAGTAAATTCAGTACTTATAACTAAAATAAATATTATAATTAAATTTATTTGTCAGACATCTTTAAATATTCCCACCCAATTGAATAGGCAGAATATAAACAAAGTGTCGCGTCTATGATGGTGACATCGCATCTATGACTTATTAGCCGGCCCCCGCGCGCCCCGCACTGCCGCGCTTGTTGCACAGATTTTGTAGGCAGCGTCTTTTCTAGTACGTAGTACATTTATACTTCAATGACTGAAGGACGGTTAATTTTCATATATATTAGAAGAACAGTTAATAGATAAGCAAGTACCCACTAAGTAAGATAAGGTATTTAGGCGGCAGCTAGATAGAGGATTATAAATTGAAAATTATTAGATACATTTTATTAGTCATCTCATCATCACACTCACACTAATACGAGTATTATAAATGTGAAAATATTAGGTCCTTACATATGAAATTGGCGTTTTGTATGGGAGGAACAAAAAGTCGAAAAATTTTTATATAGTATATTTATTTAATCAAAGTATGAGCCATTGTAATCTATGCACTTTTGCCATCTCATAGGTAGTTCATTGATCCCTTTACTAAAAAAACCATTCGGACGGGAATCAATAAAATCTTTGAAGGCGATTTGGACTGCCCCATCTGAGTTGAATTTTTTCCCTTGCAAGAAGTTATCCAAATTTCGAAAAAAATGGTAATCTGTTGGAGCAAGGTCCGGGGAGTACGGTGGATGCCTTAGACATTCCAATTGAAGCTCTTCTAATTTGCTAGCCGTCTGTTGTGCAGTGTGTGGTCTAGCGTTGTCGTGAAGCAGCAGTGGCGTAGAGCGATTGACCAGCCTCGGTTGTTTACCAGCTAGCTTTTCCATCATGGTTTGCAATTGCTGACAATAGTCATCTGCCGTAATCGTCTGGCCAGATTTGAGAAAACTGTAATGAACGACACCGGCGCTAGTCCACCAAACGCTTACAAGTAACTTTTTATTGGTCAATTTTCGCTTGGAGCAGGCTTTGGCTGGCTTGCCAGGGTCCAGCCATTGCGATGAGCGCTTCCGATTATCGTAGAGAATCCACTTTTCATCACAGGTAATGATTCGATTTAAAATCCCTTCGTTATTGTGCCGGTCAAGTAATGTAACGCAGCAGTTGACGCGCGTTTGCCGGTTTGCTTCACTCAATTCGTGAGGAACCCACCTTTCAAGTTTTTTAATCTTCCCAATTTGCTTCAAGTGGATTAAAACAGTTTTATCACTAACACCGAAGCCTGCAGCTAACTCGGACGTGGTTTGCGATGGATCCGCTTCCACAATAGCCTTCAATGCTTCATTATCAACTTGGGTCTCCGGCCGTCCACGGGGCTTGTTTTGCAGGTCGAAATTTTCAGAACGAAAACGTTGGAACCAAAAACGCACTGTGTTTTCTTTTGCGACACAACCGCCATACACATCATTAACCCTTCGAGCCGTTTCCGCAGCACTGGTGCCACGGTGGAACTCGTACTCGTAAATAACGCGATATTTCAAATTTTCCATTTTGTAAATCGAGCGATGCAAACAGAAAAAAGATAAGTAAAAAAACAAATGAATGACGGTTTACGAAACACAACTACATGTGGAAATAGCTGTATAAATTTGAATTTCGAATTCCTAACCAAATAGGAGAAATTTGTGATCAAAGTGGCCAGTACGACAAAACGCCAATTTCATATGTAAGGACCTAATAATATTTGGATGTTTGTTTGGACGTTTGTTCCGCTTTCACGCCTAAACTATTAGACGGATTTAGACGAAATTTGGAATGGAGATAGTTTGAAACCTGGATTAACACATAGGATACTTTTTACCGGGATAAGTCTTATTCCCACGGGAAAATCTTACATAGCGCGAGCGGACCGCTAGTAGCTAATAAAACTGAGACGCCTAGTGGTTTTTAGCTAACATTTTCTTTTAGTCTTGCTTTGAACGAAACAAAAGGCGTTACAAAAGTTTAAAACTCCACGGATACCGTCGTCGTCTTCACATAATTCCCAGATGTTGAGTTATAAACAACTCTCAACTCAAGACACTTCAACTTCCATTATTAGGACTTTTGCAACTAGCAACAGAGTAGGTAAGTACTCGTATTTAATTAGGTACTTGTCGTCAAAATAAAAATCTTTGACATTATTTTAACAAAACACCACCATCGCGACGTCAATTATCATAGTTACTACACACACACGTTGAAGTAAAATAGCTGTAGCTAAAAATTACTCGGAAATTTAATTTCATGGTTTGCTTATTGGCATCAACTGAGCCGTCGTCGTCGCCAGCAGCGCCGAGGGATGTAAAATAAGCCCCAGCAGGAAAAAACATTTATTTGTTGCCAAAATATACAATCCTGTTTGTTTGTATTCTGTAGTAGAGTCGAGCACTAAAGTTGATTACGGGGAGCGTAACAAGCTGTCGTCGGCAAACTACTTATCTAAATTAAATCTCTTGATCCTGTTGCGGCGAGAAACTGTTTCCTTGCTTCAGTTTATTTTTTCGTTATTCCGAGCAAACGTACTTTTGCTTGCACGACCCCTTAGTATGTAACGTAAAACGTTTTACCCCAAACATCCTGTGTAAACGTAACAACGTAGTGTAAATAAAATTAACAAGATAACTATTTCAACAATTTTAATTGGTATATAAATAATATTAATATTTAAATTACATATTTTAAAATATAGCACGATACAATAAATTATTGTACTTACAATAATTATATTCTACGTTTGTGTTGTGCGAATATCGTCCTAGCGTCTCGAAGGATCGGCGCTAGCTGCCAGTGTCAGGAAATATGGCATTTTAAAAGCAACATTACACTTAATCATATAAATCAAGTATTGTAAATGTTAGTGACAAGACCGGCAGCAATAGTAGCGCCAGCGACGCGCAGCATGACGCGCCCTAACTCCTTCACATCTTTATAACGTTCTATGCAAATAGGTCTACTAACTTCTATTTCTACTACAGCTATAGAGTTGTTCCCCAAACACCTAGGGTGCTTTTTTATCAACTCTCCTGTACTCTTATTTAACAAGGATTTCAACTTTACAATATTAGCTGACTCCACAAGAGACTGGTGATGAATCAGAACAGGAAATCCTTTTGTAATTGGGACTTTTACATTGAAAACAACAAGTCTGGCTTCAAATCTTGTTGTTACAGGCACTTGATGAACTGGATCACTAAGTATATACCCTACAGATACATTCTGCATATCTATACCTGATAAGGTCACACTAACTTGATCTCCAGCAAAGGCAACATAACTTGACATGTCATTAATGCTTACATTCCTTACTTCTGCCATTTCTTTTGTAGGACAGACAAGAACCTTATCCCCTTTGTTCAAAATGCCATTTTCAATGCGACCTGCTACACAAAAACCTGACCCAGTGCCCTTGTAAACATCATTGATTGATATTCTTAGAGGTTTATCTACAGGTCTAACTGGAACTTTAAATTTATCAACTACATCTATAAGACAAGGTTCCTTGTACCATTTTAGCAATTCAGCTTCTGATGGAGGTTTCACCAAATTCTCTCCTGTGAGACCTGAGCAGGGTACATACGTTACATCTGAATCTTTAAAGCCAGCTTGTTTTAAAAATGCTCTTAGCTTTTTTACAATCTCATTGAATCTGTCTTGGGACCAATTGCTTGTATCTAATTTATTCACAGCCACTGCCAGTTGGTTCACCCCTAAAGATCTAACTAATAGAGCATGCTCCCTAGTTTGGCCACCAAAATCAAATCCAGACTCAAATTCTCCTCTAGTTGCATCAACAACTAATAATGCAACATCAGCCTGTGCTGCTCCTGTTATCATGTTGGGAATGAAGTCTGCATGACCTGGTGCATCCAAAATAATTACTTTTTTTGTTTTTGTCTCAAACTGAGCTCTTCCTACATCCATTGTGATTCCTCTGACTCTCTCTTCGCCAGTCTCATCCAAAACCCAAGCATACATAAAACTTTGCTTTCCAATCTTTTTGCTTTCTTGCTCATATTTATGCATAGTTCTTTGACTGACTTCACCAAGCTCACATAGCAAATGTCCCATCAAGGTAGACTTTCCAGCATCTACATGTCCTACAACAACTATGTAAAGGTGTTCCTTTTCAGATCCTCTTGCATTTGAATATTGCACATTAGGGTCCAATTTATTCTCTTTCACTTTCACTGATACTTTAGTTTCATCTTGGTCAGGCTTCGGTGAAGATATTCTCTCAGCCGATGGTGAATGGTCTCGAGGAGTTAGTGGTTGGCTTCCTGAACTGCTACCTTGTATCTTAAATCCTTTAACAACCCCAGTACTTTTAACTTCTAAATTAGTAGATATTACTTTTGGGGTATCTTTACTTTCAATTTGAGTAGATATTACTTTTGGTTTTTCTATTGTTGTGATAATAGGAGCTTTGCTTGGATTGTTATGAACTAAAAGAGAAGGTTTTACGGGTTCTATTTTCGGTCTCTCAGGCTCTGTTGCTTTCTTTTTCAATATTTCGTCAAGAGATTTAGTAAAGTCAAAACCGTTGTCTAAAACTGATTTTATGAGTACGTTGTCCGATACAGTGTCGCCTAAAACATTTCTTAGCTCGTCAAGACAAGACATTAACCTCGTCTCGTCCTCCTCGGTCAAATTAAGGCTGCGGAGGTCGACAGATTCACGTCGATCGAGACTCGGCCGCGACGACGTCTCAGCTGGCTCATCCTCGCTTTCTTCCTGTATATTATTGTGGTTTTCTAGGAAATGGGCTATCGCTTGCTGGTTCTGCGACCTGTTGTACATCCACTGATCTGCGTCACTTGGAGATAAGCTCTCATCTTCAACCGAATGTCCATACACATCGTCATAATCGTAATCGTCTGAAAAGCTTCTATTTCTCACATTGCGATGGCGAGCCATTTTTATAGTAAATACGTCTGGATTATATAACAATCAAGTGAGCATATTGGACAAGTTTACATGGAAAATTGTAGAAATAAATATGCTTTAAAATCTACACGTTTCTCCCAACCCAACAATACTTTTTTTTTACTGAACGAACGAACTGAACTGACAGACAGGAGGACAAAGTTACGTTCGCAATGAAAAAAATATCTTCTATCTAATACATTTCATGCAGTAATGTATTTAAAATAATAAAAAGATCCTTAAAATTTTTTTTTTTAACAGATTAGATGTTATTTTTTGTGAATTATCAAAATCCATAAACTTGATCACGGTGTCCCCTGTGCCAGGTAACCCTGCGTTCCGAAACGCGCTGAAATCGATTAAAGCATCCGTAATCGCGTTCCGAATTACTGTCAGCTGTCAAAACTCATACGTTTTTTTGCTTTTCTGATCGCTGACAGCGCTGAAAGTCTGAATCGGAATACGCCCTAAGTATGAAATCCATGAACGCATCAAGCTCCAAGTCGCTTTATTGTAATATATTTAGTGCTTTTGATAAGTTAAACAGTAGTCTTTTTCACTACGTCTATTCTCCCTCTACGCCTTTTCAAGTCTTTTTAAAGAGATCTATCTTTTTCTACATTTACAGTAATAGCATAAACCGTGTGTTAAAAACATAAACATCAGCTGTCAATTCGGTCATCGTTCGTCGTCATTCCTCATTCCATTCCATATTGCATTCATTGGATTGGTTTTGTGTCGTGAAATTATTTTACGCCTACTTTTCTTTAAATATTTAGAGAATAATATTGTAGCTTGTTTGTTTATAAAAGCAGACTTAACAAAGATTGTGACGGTTACAGGCCTTTTTGTAGAAACTTAAAGGACAATCATAAGGGTTAGCTTGTTTTTGTGATTGCAAACGCTACTGCACAAGATATAACTTGATATTTTAGACCCTTGACCCGTTACATCTTTGTCAACATGAAGAAGAAGGTACGCATTTTGTGGAAGAAAGAGCATCTTCAAACCAACATAGATATACCACATAAAATTTATGACAACTCTATCAAATATTACTTTCTTCTAAAAATTCTTTGTCATGTGGTTACAGGTACTTTTGATGGGCAAGAGTGGGTCTGGCAAAACAAGTATGAGGTCAATAATATTTGCAAACTATATAGCCAGAGATACCAGGAGGCTAGGTGCCACAAGTAAGTAAAGTAATAAATTGTATCAAGATGTTAATGATGAATGGTTTCAACCCGCGTTCATCCATCCTATGGAAAGTGGTTTAGATTTACCTGTGTGGTTTTATTTGATGTGGGGCCTAAACAAGTTCACTAATCATACCACCTCTATAAGTTAAATATTATAATTTATTGTGTCAATGTATTTTGTACTTCCTGATGAAGTTCATCATCTATACAGTATATCTAGAGTATATAATACAGTACATTAACTAGGCAAAGCTATATAGTATGTCTGGTTACTGGTGTCCGACCCCTTAAAGCTAAGCAAATGATCAATTTCATCGGCAAATCCATCACAATAAGACATTTTCCCCCTACTGTTTCGGAATGGCGGGCATTTTGTTTTTTGTATTTACTGCATTCGGGTGGGTTCATTTATCTACCGATGTAGAGATCTAATAGGCATAAAAGTGGTTGTTTGATAGCTACAAAAATAGATAACACATTGACACTAAAAGATCTATTAAAAACTACAATTAAAACATTAAAAAAATACTTGGAACAAAAAAAAATGTGATAAAACTTTTTATATGCACTACATAATTTCCTAAAATCTGATGTCATATAGTTTAGGAGTAATGACTATCTGAATATGACCTTTTACTTAAAAAATCTTGATAAATGGAAGGAAATTCACACTTTATATTATGAATGCGAAAGTATGTTTGGATATTTGTATGTTTTGACGTTTAGACGTTTTATGTGCTCTCTAAAAAAAAAAATTGTGAAATCGACGCATCCATAAGGTTCAAATTCAATGTTTGACAGCTCCAATTATTAGGATATTAGGATAACCATCTCCTGTCCCTTTTTAATTTTTAAAATGTGAAAAGGACTGACAAACTTTAAATTAGGATTAGAGTGTGACTTTGTGAATCGATACCCAATGACTTCATCTTATCAGATTAAAGTTTTGTTAAGATGATTGAAAGTAAGAACTAAACTAACTAATTGTATTACTTTTCTTATTATCTGTTAAAAATAACTTTGTGTACCTATATTTTTTTCTTTGTATTAATCTTCTTCTTCATCATGTGGGTCGACAACCTTTCGTTCATCTGTTTTCATCACCTCTCTTTCATTAATCATAAAAACGTAAAGGATAGCTGGATTTTAAAATTAGAATTAGAGCATACTTTAATAATGTTGTGTAATTCTTAAAATGTTGTCTATTAAACAACATGCATGCATATTGTTATTGTGTTTGTTGTGTTATTGTTGTTGTTTTTGTTATGTTGTCTGTTGTGTTGTTTGTTGCTTCTCTTTTTGTCAATCTACAGGTGATCTAACTTGTCAGCTTGTATAATTTACCCACTAGAATTAATTAATTTCAGAAAGCCTATCTTGAATTAGAAGATCAGCACAGTTGACCATGCTAACTCAGTGCCAGTTGGTTGATTGATTGTAACTAAAAAAGTTATTAATCTTGACAATGTCTACCATCTTTTCAGTTGATGTAGAACACTCACATGTTAGATTCCTGGGCAATCTGGTGCTCAACTTATGGGACTGCGGAGGTCAGGAGGCCTTTATGGAAAATTACTTTGCATCACAGAGAGACAACATCTTCAGAAATGTGGAAGTTCTTATATATGTCTTTGATGTGGAAAGCAGAGAAAGGGAGAAAGATATGCACTATTATCAGTCTTGTCTAGAAGCTATTTTGCAGGTTAGTAGTTAGATAAATAGTATATAAGAAGACAAGAAGTAAGTAGTAGGGTAAGAATATTTGTATTGTATATCACAGTATTTAACATGGATGTAATGTAAACTAAAAAAAACAGATCTTGCTGTTTCTGCATTACCAAAAAATATTAATCAATTCTATAATTCGGTCTCGAAATTCAATCTTTATTGGAAAAATTGGAAGCAAGCTCACTGCAAAGAATCCAAGAAGTTTAAATGTTATTGCTTTACAACAACATTCAACATTTTGTTCGGGGTGTCTTGTGGTTATGTTTTCTCTACTTGTGATTGGTCCATTGACCATATTAAGCAGGTATACCTGAATAACATTGAAGATTTACAATCCAATCTATTAATCTATCCAACTGTGATCTATTATTGTCAGTCATGATCACTGTGTAGCAGGTGCAGTATTAATTAATGTCTATTAGGATTAGGTAATAAAAGCCGGGATGCGGTAAATCCATTTCCGATTTCCGCATGATTCGGCTCCATCAGGGCCATTCCTCTCCCTCACGCTTGTCGCTATGGCAACATCCTATGCCGAGGTCTGCCCCTCTAAGTGGCCACCCAGTTAGCTCGTTTTCGTATGAGCCTTCCGCTTCCCCGCAAGACGACGAGAAATTACGCGTGATTGGGGCGATATTGCGGCAAATGCATTAAAAAAAGTCATACTTTAATATTTACACTTAAACCGACAAAATAAACCACACAGCCAGCCGCAGCTTTGCGTATAAGATCAGGCTTATCACGCGCATTGCGTTATTACTGGCGAATGCTTGTGCGGTATTTTTTTTTTACTTTTCCCGTGGCTGGTATTGCGAGTATATCAGCCTTTAACATTGACTGGCATGTTTTTTGTTTGAGCCCATGTTTTCTCATGAGTTTCGTATGTGGCGACTAAGAGATTTGGGTTTTGGGCGATAGGATGGCAACACATCACTAGGTGCACTAATGCACTATGAAACGCAAACGCTGACGTATCAGTACATCTAAATCTTAACTCTACAATGATGCCTAATTCAACTTACTTTCTAAATTTTAATTTTTAGTACAGTATACATATTTTCTTTGTATGTATGTCAGAACTCCCCAGAGGCGCGGATATTCTGCCTGGTGCACAAGATGGACCTGACCACCGAGGAGACACGCGATGAGATCTTCCGCGCGCTAGAGGAAGACCTCAAACGGCTCTCCAAGCCGCTCGAGTGCACCTGCTTCCGCACCAGCATATGGGACGAGACTTTATACAAGTTAGTTGTCATTTCACCACGCTGCAAGAATGCGTTCCAAAACGTTTGAGAATTTACTCAGAATGAAAACCCTTTCCACACAAGGGAGTAACCCTTTGACTTCCCACGAGCCATCGTCATATCATGTGGGTTCTAAAGTATCGACTTTTTCGGTTATCGAACCGATCCCTCCAACCCTAATGTCAGAATTATTGAACCACCAATAATAGGTTATTTTCGTAAATAATAGCTGGGACCAGCGGCTTAGGGCGTATTCCGATTCAGACTTTCAGCGCTGTCAGCGATCAGAAAAGCAAAAAAACGTATGAGTTTTGACAGCTGACAGTAATTCGGAACGCAATGTTTTAATCGATTTCAGCGCGTTTCGGAACGCAGGGTTAACGTGTCTTCCGAAGCACAGAATCGTCTTTATTTTCGGCCAATAGCAGACAGAGCGCTCTACCGCTCGGCTACCGAGGCTCTGTGTAAGCAAGTAAGAGTTAGACTGCTGTCAATAATGTTTTTTTTTCTGTTATGGCACTAGTTGGACTTTGTGCCAGTATCAAGTTTTATAAAAAAATAGGGAAACTAATAAAACGGTAAAAAAAGAGCTGAACAAAAAAAATTAAAGTTAGGTAAATTATTATACATATTTACATCAAAAATAAATAAAAATATTAAATAACTCCTTATGTAATATCACACTACGTGTGTACTATCTGTATACATACATTTTATAATGCTTTAAGCAAGAAATAAACATTATAATATACAGCAAGATATTCTAAATGAATATAACTGGCTGTCAAGTTGTTCTACTCGTTTTGGAAAGCACTCCATATTATTGCTTTGTCATATTATATGAAAAAAACTCTACCGTTATTCCAGTGCTTGAAATAAAAAGGACAAACCCATTAGACACAATGATATGATCTCAGTTGCAATTTTTCACAAACTAAAAAGGGTTCATTTTTCAACATTTTAATATTTTTAATAGATTGTGTGTATGTTAATTATTAAGTCGACTTTGGACAGGACTCAAACCTCTCTCATCTGCATATGTTTTCGCTTTATATCTATAAGAAAAATCATGTACAGATTGTTTTGTAAGCATGTCGTGTTAATAATTTTTTTTTCTTGTTTTCAGAGCGTGGTCCAGCATAGTATATAAATTAATACCAAATGTTAAGGCTTTAGAATCATCACTGAAACAATTCGCACAAATAGTTGATGCTGATGAGGTAAGAATACTCGTTAATTAACATTTAAAACAGAACTTGAATAAAGTTTAAATAGTGAAGTATAGCGTCGGTGTACTAGTGGCTAGAGCCGCTGCCTCCCGTCCGGAAGACGCGGGTTCGATCCCCACCACGCACGTACCAATGTGTTTTCGAATTTCGAATTAATTATATACGTTTATTCAACGCTTTTACTGTGAAGGAAGACATCGTGGTGAAATCTGCACACTCCTGCGAAGAAAGTCAGAGGTTGTGTGTGAAGTTGACCAACCCGCTTTGGGCCAGCGTGGTCAACTAAAGCCTAATCGCCCTAATTCAGGGTAGGCTTGAGCCCCTCGGTGGGGACGTATACTGTTGATGATTGATGATGAGTGAAGTATAGTGTGGTAAAGTTTAAAATTTAGATGTGACTCGCCCAAAGGCTTAACTGAAACAATATGGAAATTTCCTGAAATCAAATGTTTATTATTATTAACAACTATCTCAAGACTTTCTTACAATCATTCATATTTATCATTATTATTATTTTTATTTCATTTCTCATTATCTACTAACTTGTTGTATTCTACCAATACATACTATGTCACAAATGGATATTATTTGGAGCCACTCTCCTGTGAGATCATTATCAATTATTTACCTATGTCTAATCTTGAAAACCTTTAGATAGGGCAAAAAAAACTTTTACTATTCGATAATAGGAACTAAGAAGTTAAGATTTATAAATAACTAGCGGCCCGCCCCGGGGTCGCGCGGGTATATAACATCAAAAACAAAAATCCTATTCTTTACATTATGCCTCTTTGACTTACATACTACCTACTCAAATCAAATGAAAAATATTGTCCTGCCACCTTTCCTACCTCTACCCTACTCTACCTACTAACCTACCCTTCACCTACCCTAACACCTACCCTAAACCTACCATTAGTGTAATAGTGTCATCAAGTGCCTAAATACAAAGTTTCAGGGTGTCATCCTCGATAATGACGAACTTCCATACAAACTTTCATCCCCTATTTCAACCCCTCCAGGCATTTTGATCGCGACAAAAGGTAGCCTATGTCCTTTGCCATCTCTGTACTAAATTTCATCAAAATCGGTTCATTGGTTTAGGCGTGAAAGCGTAACAGACAGACACACACACAGAGTTACTTTCGCATTTATAATATTATTAAAGATAGAAAAGTTTTTTTTTACCCTATTGATGGAACCCTAATTTGGTGTCAGGTGTTGTTGTTCGAGCGCGCCACGTTCCTCGTGGTGTCGCACTGCCAGCGGCGGCCGCACCGCGACGCGCATCGCTTCGAGAAGGTCTCCAACATCGTCAAACAGTTCAAGCTGTCCTGCTCCAAGCTCGCCGCGCAGTTCCAGAGCATGGAGGTACTTCCTTTTTTATTATTAAAGTGCTCGTTATCGTGGATGAACCATAAGCGCGCAGGGGAGGAATAGCTTTGTTTGGACTGTCCTAAATATTGCAGAATGGAATGGGTCTACCGTGTCCAACATCGTCAAACAGTTCAAGCTGTCCTGCTCCAAGCTCGCCGCGCAGTTCCAGAGCATGGAGGTTTTGTACGCATTTTAAAATTCGATCTACCTACTCGGTAAAACTTGCGCCTCGTTTTTTTAGTCAGCCATCCATGAAGAGCTGGATCCGTTTTAGAAAATGCCAAACTAGACAGATTCACGATAAATGTTTTTTTTTTTTTTTTTGACGGACCTAATCACTATTTATACCAGAGTGGTAATATAGTGGGCGCGGACTTGAGATAGTGGGTGCGGACTTGCACGATAAATGTTGAATAGTCTCAACACGAAAGAGTACACAAAATAGGGGATCGGACTACTTTTTTTTAATTCCAAACTTCTTAGTTTCTGCTTTCGAACACTAAAATATTTTTTGCTCTATCTTTAAAATTTACTGAGTTATAAAGGTTTGAAATTCAAGATTAGACAGAGAGGCACATACCCACTTGTGACGTCATTTGTTAGTAACGCCATATAATCTCCATACAAAAAATCGTTTTTGAAAGAGACAGACAGACATATTGAAACTTTAAAAAATCACTGTAAATTCATTTTTCTACCAATTCTGTTTTTTTCTTCGCGAATCGTCCGCTACTAATCTATATTTTAAAAATAATTCATAAAATATGGTAAATTTAGGAACAGTCCGATCCCCTGTTGAGGGCGCTCTTGGCAATAAATAGCAACTCTGTTGATGCCAATCATTGCTGCTGCTTGGACTGATAATTTGCAGATGTTATTTAGCCACTGCGCTGCCTTCCAGGTCAAACATTAAAATGCTTCATTTGATCTTCAGGTCCGCAACAGCGTATTCGCGGCATTCATAGACGGGTTCACTTCGAACACTTACGTCATGGTCGAGATGTCTGATCCCAAGATCCCGTCGGAGGCAACCCTCATCAACATCCGGAACGCGCGCAAACACTTCGAGAAACTAGAGAAGGTATCGTCATCGGCGCCCGGCCAGTACTTGTGAGGGAGATAGCTATAGACTTGTTATTGCGGCTGAGTGAGTCACACAGTGTGACAGATAGTGACAGCGATTAAGGTGAGGTCTTTAAAAGTGTTTGTTGTCTTAGGGTTGTCGAAATTCTTTATCAGACTTAATTTTGGAAAACCTGTAATCCTTTCAAAAAAACTAAAATTAGATTCTATTCACTACGCTGATGGATGACTTTACCCAAGTTTTTACTATCTACCAATTTTTTACCTTAAGTGTAAGAAACAAATTATAAAATTAATTTACGAACTAATTTTCTTTTAGCATTTTATATTGCAAATCAAACGTTATTGATTCCTCAAAACGGTTGAATATTATGTATCCTTCATATAAAATGTTATATTTTTTCTTAAATCCGAGATTTTGTAAGTTTGTAGTGTAACAGCACAATCTCTCTTTTGCCAAATTTGACAACTCCGAAGGATTGAGGGAATGAAAATAAGAGAAAATATGCTTGCTAAATGAGTAATGCAAACAAATAATGACAAATATTTCTGCCGACTCGGCTCTAAATAATATGCCACCGAATACACATTGTTGCTTACTGGGAATTAACCTAAACATTAAAAATATGTTGATTTGTTAGTTAGTCCAAATCATAGGCTAAATTATATATTACGAAGCCAGTGCTGCTAGTAATATTTTTTTTCAAAATTATTATTAAATTATATTGTCTTACGATAAGTGAGAAAACCTGAACAAACTCCTTGAAGCAGAGTTTTCCTCATCCTGTCTACATCCAGGATAAATATCCGGTTTTAAGTCTCACGTTATGAGCGGTGATTGGTTGATATGAACGTTGTACATTAACAGATGCGTTGATTGGTGAATGGCTTTATTCTTTCCTTAGTCCTTTGATAACAGAAAACAGATATTATAAATTATCGACACTGATATTAGCCTATCAGCATTTGTCTTTCCAATCGTCCGAATCTTCGCGAACGTCGCAAAGTTCCGGTTAACGGCGTAAATATACGCACGTTTAGAAAGTATGTTATCGCAATGTTATAATTTTATTCTAAATTGTCTTAATTTCAAGATGTTATTTTTCATTTTATATTTTTAAAACCTAAAAAAAGCTTATCTTCACCGTCATCGATAAAATTTAATAATTTAAATGAGACCCAGGACCCTTTAAATGTTAAATACTCCGTACCTTCATATTTGTAAGCATAAGTTTTTATTGCTGTGATGGTTTTTAATAATATAGTTTATGGGCTTCAATTTTTAAAGGCAAAAGCCGTTCGTTATTTTGAGAGTAGCATAATTTTGTACGTTTTATTTGGGATAAGAATACAAACTCAAAATGTATGTACCACAACAATTCATCTCTTTAGGTGCATCAATCACTAAACCTTATTTTTTATATTTCACATGACATGACACATGTTTTGACAGTGAAACGATGCACAAGAAAACCCTTAGATAAATGAAAGGCTCGCGCGGCGCTCGCCTAGATACCGCGCTATCTAATAACAACAGCTCCGTGAATGCGGCAACTCAACAATGACAATGACAATTTGGAAGGATGCAAGCTCGGAGGAAATACGACGAGACTGCGTCGGCGCGAGCCTTTCATTTATCTAAGAGAAAACCCTTAAAATGTAAAGAATTAAGCAATACATTTTATCAGAAAACTGGCATGTCCATTGTCCATGTCTGGTGATCGAGGAACTGAAAAACTATTTATTTCAAAATATTTTCTGGTAGGTTTGTTGAGTTAAGACAAGAAAGTTTTAAATAGGGTATGATTTAGCTATTATTTTAGCTACCCAACTGAAATGTTGTCATCTGATGAGACAATGCGATGCAATGTTACATAAACTAAAATGTTATGATATAACTGTCGTGTATGTCTTTTGTTTTTACAGTTCAATGATTTTATTAAGTAATGTTGCTTCTAGAAATCAATGTTTTACCTACGACGGTATTCAGATGATTTGTGGGATCAAATTGTGTGTGTTTGGGTTGGAAGTAAGCCTTAGTACCACAAATTTTGGTAAACTTCCCGGTATTACATGAACCGTTTTTTTTTGTCGTGGGCTTTTTAGTACTTAGATCACATGCACGACGGAGCAAAACTGTTAAAACAATTGAACTCTTACAAAGTTGAACCGTAAATTGTTAGTTTGCAATGACTTGCTAATATTATCGTCTCCCTGCGCCTCCTACTCGTACCGCGCTTTATGAGTAGCGAAAATTACAAAAATTTCACATATCAGACGTAAGTTATTTATGTATTTGCTTTTTATGGCTATCTTCACTCTACTATGGAAACTTCGTAATGTAGTACGTAAAACCATACTTGAAGCACATAACCGACTACAGATTTCATGGACCTAATCTCTTCAGTGGGTTGGTTTTATCGACGGCAGAAAATAAATAAATATATAATAAACTTGTATAGATTTGTTATTTGCGTTATTTTTTTTACTTTAAATAACCACTAGAAAACCATTATTTTATTATTAAGCTTTTTATACTTACGTACGACTACGAGGTCTTCATAGTATGGTGGCGTGGTTGCAAAAGAAGTTGCGAAGAAACTAAGTATTTCTGGCTGGTCTTGCGTTGGGACTTACAATTTTTTTAGTAAATAACCAAAGTTATGTTTTCCTGAAACCTGGGGGCCATTTCACGAAGCTACAAGTTACAAATTACAAGTACAATTCGACGTACATTGCGTAGACAATGAGATAAAACGGTAAGAGCTAACAGTTTAAGCGAATCGGCTACGCAATGAATATCAAAATGTAACTTGTTACTTGTAAATTGTTGCTTCGTGAAACGGGACCCAGTAAGTAAGCGATTCTTTTACGTTTATATGCTAAATTTGCCAGATTGTCAGTTTATCCTCCTCCATTATTATCTGTTATTAATTAGTTATCACAAAGACAGTAAAATACTTACCATATTTTTATCACTCGAAATATATAATTTATGTTTCATAAAACCTCTTTCATTTAAAATACTATAAAATAGGTATAAGAAAAACATAAGAGCAACACATGAAATGGTTTTATATTTGGCGCCTATTTATTATAAATTCTTTCTTCTATCCTTAACTTAATCAAATCAAATTCATTTATTCGCCATCGTTCATAATATTTTTAATTAGTATCTTTTCACTCAATCAAAATATGTAATCTATTATGATTTATGCAGCGAGTGTCGATTCGTCGAACATCGATATAGTATTACTAGTGTTTTGTCTAATAATAATAAATAATTTCTCATGAAATAACAAATAAAACTCGTAAAGAAAATGCAGCAGGAATATTTTTCTAGCATCACGTATAGGATAAAGTAATTGATTTATCATTATGAATTAATCTTATCGCAAAGCAGAAAATACTTGATTATCAGGGGCAGCTGTAAAAATTTTAGATATCTCAATGTTATCTTATCTATCAAATAACCAAAAACTTTATGCCCTTTGGTGTATTGTAACCAACTGTAAGTACCTAGTAGCTCGTTCTATGATATTATGAAACACGTAAGTAGGTGCAGTTTTTCAACCGTATACGTTAAGTGACGACGACCATTGTTTATTAACGTAGCAGCTGTTCTTCCAATTCGTGGATCCCGAATTTACTGCTGCCTTGCTCGATAGCAAGTTCAAGTACAAAAAGGCGCGCACGAGCCTTGGGCCGTGCCGTAAAGTGACGCAGGCGCATGACGCAACGTCTGCTATCGTAGATGAAATGCCGTGTGGTTCGTCAGACAGCAGTTACTATCAAACTCCGCGCTGCGCAGTGGCCAGTGACTACATATTTGCGCTTGCGGTTTCACTGTTGTATAAGGAAAGATTAAACTGGTAAGTACATGATTTTCACATTTTTGTTAGTGATTAATTCTACAGAACACTATAATAGTATCTTCATAATGTTTTTAGGAGTTTAATTGACGTAATGTCAATCATTGTTGTATTTGTTAGTTTTATTGTTTATTTTATTTTTTTGTGTAAGTAAAGACATAGATGATACTAACTTATCTTTACGAATTACAATTTGTCTTTCAGTAAGACTTTAAATTAAACATACCTAGGTGGTACCTATATTTAACATGTGTTACATACAACACGTGATTATTGAATGGCTCCAGCTGAACATTACATGTGATTGCGTCAACATTAATTTTATTGATGTAGGCAATATAATATAGTAAAACCCGGAGAGTTGCCCCACTTTTTGAAATCAGTCTATATCTCTCAGTACAGAAAGCAAAATACTTTATTTGTAATACTGGCCAGTACTTTGGTTTTTAATCTATAAATTTATGAAAAGTATAAAACTTTATCTTTAATATTTCCAGAGTATTAGGGCTCGTGCCCACATTCACGGTTTACGCCGGACCGGCGCGTCCTTAAACATGTTTCTTTACGCGGAAACTTATTTCTCCTTTTCAGTTGACGCCATGGCATCTGAAAAACCCGTGTTCGACTACCATGTGGAAAGCCAGGGCGAGAAGCTGTCGCGCAAAGCCAAGGAATCTCCGTTTATGATTCTCGGTGAGCCTTCATCTTCAAATGTTTCATTTTACTTCCATCGAAAAATTATCTGTACAATGGGCCGCAGAAGACTCAACGTCAACCAAAGGGCAATGGAGTGGGCTACGAAACCTTGCGAAATTGTAGCACAAATTGAGAGATCTGCGGCAAACAAGTGTCAGTGGGCGAGGGTGCAAGTGCGCACGGATTGACCGCTTTAACAGATCTCGAGTGCCGTTCACGCATTGGAAGACGCAGCTGATGAAAGTCGTGGAAAGCTGCCTAGATGCGAGCAACGTAGGACCGGTGATTGTAGAGATCCTCAATCTAACAACTTATGTTCCTTGGGGAATGTTGTTCAGTTTTATGGACTCGGTTGTTGGCAACTTCCCATTTCCGCTTTACGGGTAATTTTGTAACACCCTGTATAATCATTAATCAGATATGATCATAACATTTATGAGACATTTTACGGGCTTATATGATCAACCTAACAAAAGGCAGGTTCGAGCCCCTCGGCACAATATACCGACTGATTAGTTGGTATATTATGCCCTCGGTGGGGGGGGGGGATGCATAAGAGCCCATCTATATTTCTTTACCCAGGTATCGCCAGCTTGATCGGCGCTGTCGGTTACGGCGCGTACGCGTTTAAGAGGCGCGGCACGATGAGCACCTCGGTCTTCCTGATGCAGTTCAGAGTGATCTCGCAAGGCTCCGCCGTGGTCGCCATCACCGCCGGCATGGCGTACACACTCTACAACAACCACATCAAGGCCAAAGACGACAGTCCTACAAAGAGCACGGTTCTAGCGCAACCAAGCGAGCATTGAATTATCCTAGAGAAGTATCTACCTGGTTTACGTAGACCATGCGACCATGCGCGTCAGAAGAAAAGACGCGAATGATGGAATTTTTTTTTTCTTTTGGTAGATTTGATTATTTGCAGTATGTTCAATCATGTACGCAAGTATTTTAATGATTCATTCCATCTTCACTCGTTTGACTTAATTAACAGCCTCCTGCGCGCGACATAATTTATTTTTCTGTCCGTGGTAAATTGGTCATTTATTATTTAATTAAGATTTTATGAATGTTTTGTATAAAGAACTGACTTTTGACTTTTTTTGCTTAGAACTAGCTAAGAATCTAGACAACTATTTAATACTAGTTGGTACTGTTCTGTTATACCTATAATGTAGGTACTTATTTTATAAAGATTAGTTACCTACTTCATAATTATTTACTTAATTTGCTATGTGGCTCAACATTATAAAAACATAAAAAGTTTATTAGTGTTTTATTAGATTTTATAAATGTTAAACTGATGTACATACTTGTTAGATGTTTAGCAAAGTTGCATTGGGAATGCATGCATTATTTAGAAAACTCGACATTTACAATGCTATCTGTAAGTTTTCGACAAATACATTACTGCAGCTACTCTACAACATTAATTAATATCACAATTACATATCCACATATAACATTAGCAAAATGTTCATTTTTTTATAATTATTTGGTAATACTGAATTCAGTACTGAACAAAGACCTGCTCTCTGACATTTACAACATTCCATTCTAACACAGACAGATAGACAATACATTCTAATACTCATTACATTACACATTAGAACTTGGAACACTGTGTAAATTGGCTTTAAAATGAATCAATGACAAAGGGGTTACGTTAGTTAAGGTTTTTATACATACAAAAACTTAATAACAACCTTTTACACAAAGAATCAGAACACATTTACATTTTGGCTTTACTGATTAATAGGAAACCTCCTTATAGGTAGCAGAGAACCAAACATTACATGTTGGATCACTGGGAATTTAGCCAAAACTTCTCTCTTGTACATTTTAATTAGGCCCTGATTTATCTTAGCCCAGGAGCCCACGGCACTGATACTCCACAACTGATTAGAGTGCTCTGCAAATGGACCTTTCTTTACTTCCTTTATGTGTTTTATACATGATAAAAACATAAATTCATCTGTAAACTTTTCAATAATATCATCTTCAAGGAATTTAGCTGGAGGGTATATTCTGGGTTGATCAACAAGCTGAGAACTACCCCAGATGAATGGCACAAATTGGTAATCATCCAGACTCCACACACCGTGGCTGCCAGCAGGCTCCATTCTATATGTCTTCTGTAGTCTTCTGGCTATATTTAAATACTTATTGAACAAAATAAACACGGTGGCAATATTGTCATCAGCATTTAAGTAGCCTATCTTGAACAAACAGCAAAGGAACATGATAAAAGCCATCTCATGGCCAGTTCCATAATCAATTCTGACAGCATTACCAAAACTTTCTTCAAAGTAAACTTTTATTTCAGGAATAGCTAAATGCAAGTTAGTGTGTAATATTGCCTGAAGCATTGCTGTGGAGTTGGTCTTCACTTTGAGCAACCATTCCCTAAAGGTGATATTTCCAAACCTCTGAGGTTGCTCTATTGGCGGAAACTCATCTATGAATTGGTCAATTTGTTCCAGCATTTGCAGTACTTTTTTTAAGTTGTCTGATATTTTACAATCCACAGATAGCGGTTTGCCCTTGATTGCCTCATTGAGTGTCGCAATGAAGCCTGTATACTCCATGTAGGCTTCAGACTTCTCCCACATAGCCATGTCAGTGATTGACTTGACAGCTTTCTCTGGCTCTATAAACCTGTGGTTAGCTGGTAATTGAGGAGGTTCTTCCTTCTTAACATCACCAATTGGTTCCATCTGAAACAATAAGTAAAATATTTTTTATATATTCCATATATTACATGTTGTTGTTGTTGTTGTTAGCTCATATAATACATAAATGAACTTGTCTACATAATTTAAATAAGAATTAATTTAATGTTTTATGGGGCCAGGTATGGTAAGTGTCCACAAAAAGATGTGACAGTGCACATTAACCTCTGTATGTGTGTATCTGCCCTACTAAATGTTACGCCCTACTATTTTCTTCGTGAATTGAGCCCACTGCGTCGCGATAAGCAAGCTTTGCTAACGAAGGTCAGAGATGTCAAGAACAGGCGATCAACGAGCACGCGTTTGTGGTCGATTTCGACCGGAAAGTGAATATTAAGTGAAAAAGGATTAAATAACAAGAAAACATGGATAGAATTCTGCGAGGTATCATGAGATATCGTGTTTTAGACAGGGCGAGCATGGTCAAACAGTTTCAACAAGTAAAAGATAATCCAGTGGTAAGTAAAAATTAAACTAACCCTTTACGAAAATAGAGATACTTTATTATGCTTTATTTTTTTTAATATGTATCATTCAATGATTTTCACTATATTATCCTTGTTTTCTTTTTGTGGAAGAATAAAAATATTTTATTGCACAATGTCAACTGAGAAATGTCAATCAAGTCTGTTCACTGTTCTGTCAAACAAAATTGTTTTTTTTATGCTTCGTTTTAATGAGAAATATGTCGGATGAGTGATGTCTATGGATGAGTGACACGGACGTGACAAAAGCGGGGCCTCCGAAACGGTCAAGCAACTTGATTGTCATATAAGTTTTGTTTGCTCAAACAGCTTAATGCACTCTATTAATAGTTGGGTTACTGTAGGAAGCTCTGACAGATTAAAACTTTTTAATACTATTTCGTTTATTTATTTATTTATTAAGTAGAATTACATACTGTTTAATGATCAAATAAGAGGTGAAGTTACTTTATTGTTAATTATTAGCTATTATGGTTTCTGAATATTATCAAAAAAAGTTGTTAACGTCGTATCACAGTCGTAAGAAGTATTTTGATGCTGTCTGAACTCATCCTATAAAAACTCAACTATAATGGCAGTATTAGACGGTTCGTCCAAAGTGATTCATTTTCGATAAAAGGAAGTGAATGATGAACAGTGAACGTCTTCATGTGTTTAGACGCAAAATGTAAATTGAATAAATGTGTGAGCATTTTTTAATGTCGCGGCAACAGGTAATGTGTGTTGATTTTTTTTTATTTTGAATCGTTATTTCCAAAATCATTCATGGTGCTAAAAATATTCTATGATTATTTCCATATATTACACTATTTCAAAATCATGTCGTTGTATTTTAAAATAAAAAGAAACACTTTGACAATTTGCAATGAAACAAATGAACAAATAACTGCCGTGGCTGTTTACACGCTTCATTTATTGTTCATCTCGATAAACAATGAAAACTATGCCCGATGGAAGCGAACGGATGGATTTGACTTTCATCACCATCAGTAAATCGAAAATAAAAGCAAAAATGAACCGTTTAATATCGCCTTAATATTAATATATCGCACATTCACCCACTACACTTACTTTCTGATCTGTCTTTCTATCACCACTTGAACTCAAAAGCACAGGGTGGCGGCGCACGCAAGCACTAGGCGCATGACTTAAGCATCAAGCAAACATTACAACAATCAAACGTGCTTGTTAGCTTAACCATGTTTTTTTTCTTAAGCTTTTTAACCGCTTCGGAGTTTATTAATTTTATTATTGTTTTGAAACGTTAGTCAAAAATATTTAGATTTATCGTACAAATACGGTAATTTATGCTTTGTTTTAAAGTTGCATCATGTTCTGTACTTAATTTTCCAAATTTCCAGCCAAAAGCAATCTTCTATACCTGTATGGATAGTAGAATGATTCCTACACGATTTACGGAAACTAGTGTAGGAGATATGTTCGTTGGTCAGTAAGTTTATAACTATTCATTTGAATAGAACGCAATTCTATATTTACTTTATATATTACGCCTATTTCAGTTCGAAATGCAGGAAATGTAATTCCACATTCTCAATTTTTTGTGGATGAAATGACAAGTTGTGAACCAGCAGGGTTGGAGCTTGCATGCATCGTCAACAATATAAGACATATAATTGTATGTGGACATAGTGACTGTAAAGCAATGAATCTTCTTTATAAATTGAAAAGTAAAGAAGAATCTTGTCTTGTAAGTAAAATTGATTTATATTCTTTCGCGCTATAGGCACTATAGGTACAAGCTTTGAGAATGAGTCACGTTGTTTCATACAAGTAAAAAAAACAAAACGAGATTGCGACCAATGAAAATTGAGTGTTTAAAATCAAGTTTAAGAAAATATAAAATTGGAATAAATCAGTAGTTGCCTAATGTATTCAGAAAATCAATTTATTCTTGTTAAATAATTGACGCTTATTTTATTTATATAGGAACAAAGAAGAATATCTCCACTTAAATCATGGTTGTGTAATCATGGACAGTCAAGTTTAGATAAATTCATTGGTATGGATGGTGACTTTAATAAACCTATGCTATTTAGTGCAGAAACTCCACAAAGGAAGTTTGTTGCATATATTGATCCTGAAAATATTTTTTGTATTGAAGACAAGTTATCTCAGGTATGTTTTATTTATTTATTGTATTCGTTAGATACATACCTACAGTTATAGACAGCAAACTCAAATGTAGGTACACAATAGAAGTTAACATTATAGACAGACTAACAAAAATCTCCTGTCTCAATCAATCAATCAGCCTATTGCAGTCCACTGCTGGACGTAGGCCTCCCCAAGGGCACGCCAAAGCGCACGATCACCCGCTTTCCTCATCCAGCTACCACCAGTGACCTTCCTCAGGTCATCAGTCCACCTGGCAGAGGGGCGTCCCACATTACGTTTCCCGAGACGTGGTCTCCATTTGAGAACCCGTCTGCTCCAACGCTCATCGGTTCTGCGACAGACGTGATCAGCCCACTGGAACTTCAGCTTGCTACACTTCTGGACGACATCAACTACCTTGGTCCTCTGCCATATGATTTCTTTTCGGATTTTATCCCGTAGCGAAATATCAAGTATACATCTTTCCATAGCTCGCTGAGTGCCATGTAGTCGGTGGGCCAGCTTCACCGTCATCTTCCATGTCTCGGCTCCGTATGTCAAAACGGGTAGGACTTACTGGTTATATACCCTGCTTTTCAGGCATTACGGTAGTGGCGACGAGAAGATATGACGCAGTTTCCCAAAATATGCTGCCCAGCCCAACTGTACTCTTCTTGCTATTTCATGCTCGAAGTTGTCTCTACCCAACTGCAATGTCTGCCCGAGGTAGACATATTCTTGGACAGCTTCGAGCACTTCGCCATTGATCGAGATCGGTTCTGGAATGATTAGTTCGTTGAACATGGCCTTAGTCTTGTCCAAGTTTATCCGAAGACCGACTGACAATGAGGCAGCGTTAAAAGTTTAAGACTGTGCAGCATTTTTTGCAGATCCTGCAATGATTCAGCTATTATCACTATGTCATTGGCAAATCGGAGGTGACTGAGATATTCGCTATTAATGTTGATGCCCAATCCGTTCCAGTCGAGGGTTTTGAAGACATCCTCCAGTGCGTTGGAGAACAGTTTCGGAGAGATGACATCCCCCTGTATCACCCCTCTGAGCAACTGGATGGATTTTGTCTTATGATTCTGTACTTGGATGGACATCGACGCCATCTCCTGTCTGACAACAAGAAAACAGATCAATAGAGAGACTATTAAAAAAACTTAACACAAAATAAAGAGAGAGATAGTATAAATACAAAATTAAATGTAAAAAAAGTAAAGAGTGTAAAGAAAATTTTGGGTCTGTTTTTATTTTTGTTTTAATTTTTCGCGTAGTAAACGTACGTCGTAATTTCACTTACCTATGCCTAGGAACCTGATACTAAAATAAATTTAGTGAAAGGAATTACAACAACAATAAAACTTATAATATAAAAAAAAAATTGTAGAATACCTTGTTTATTTTTAAATAATTTTATAATGCTAAATTTCAGGTGAATACACTTCAGCAACTGCAAAATGTGGCATCATACGGAATGTTAAAAAAGCGCTTGGAAAAACACGATTTACATATACATGCCTTATGGTTCGACATCTATACTGGAGATATATATTACTTTAGCAGACGAGCCAAGCGATTTATTATCATAGATGAATCGTCATATGAGAACATACTCGCAGAAGTTAGAAGATACTACTCATAATCATCAATAATTATCTTTTGTACATGTGATATATATTATGTAAGTAGGTTGGTAGTAATAAGGTATAATTTATTGTTTTTTTTGGTGGGACCAAAAAGAATTATACTTAACTAGACGATCAAGGCATAAATATCCCTATTAATATTGAACATTAATATCCCTATAAACAAATACTATTAATATAAACAAAAACAAATTTGACATAATTTTATTTTGTATTTTATCTTATTTTTACATAATAGACATAATTAATTACATACCTAACATTATAAATATCGATTTCATGGTCAAGCTGTATAAAATATTTCTTTTAAAGCTTTAAAATTTATACCGATGAATTGTATTGTTTAATGGTAATAATAATAGTTTCATTTTATATTAAATTTAAAATACTAACAATAATAGATTAAGGTTTGTGGCAGCATGTGATATTTTAGTACTAACATTTTATTTTATTTGATAATTTTATTGCAATTTAATTTAATTAAGTTTTAATTACAATACAACATATATAGTGCAACACCTTACGAGGTATCAAATGTGAATCTTTTTTTAATGTAAGACCATAATGTGTACCATTTGAATGCAATAAATTAATATGAATATGAATAAGTAGATTTTCTCTAGTAGGTTAAAAATGTGGTAGATTCTTTTAGACTGAGTTTAAGCTATTTATTTATGTCATGTATCACATTGCAGTTACTCACATTTTACTGTCGCATAACTACAATAACTAAACAAGGCTAATAATAATTTACTTTATGATACAAATAAGTCGATTAAGTATCAAAAAAGGGATTTTTAGGGACTTATACGATAATAAAAAACTAATTATTAAGTTACATTAAAAGTATGAAAGACTACTATGTACATTTCTAAAGTATGTTGTAAGTTTAAGATTGTTCTTATAAATAATTTCTGTTTGCTGTGCTCTAACAGGGGGCCGTTTCACGAAGCTACAAGTTACAAATTATAAGAACAATTCGACGTACATTGCGTTGACGATTAGATAAAACGATAACGGCTTACAGTTTAGGTAAATGGGCTACGCAATGTATATAAAATTGTAACTTGTTGCTTCGTGAAACGGGCCCTAAGGCGTCATTGTACAATACAGTAATTGTTAGCTATAATAACAAATGCAAATAAATATTTTGAGTATTGAGTTTTTAAATGTGAGCAACTGCAATGTGATACACAACATAAATAAATAGCTTAAGCTCAGTCTTAAAGAATCTACCACGTTTTAAACCGTTTAGGTGCAGTATGTCCCTTTCCCAAAATGTAGGAGACATTTGGGTTCCAAAACGTCCCTTTCCCAGAATATCCCCGTCCCAAAATGTCCCTTCTCAGAATGTTCCCTTCCCAAAATGACCCTTTCCTATAACGTTTAATAATAAAATAATCTAACCTCTAGTATAACAGTTTAAATATATTTAAAAATACTAGAGTAAAATTAGTCGTTTGAGATCAAGTAATTTTAATATGCTTTTTTATATTTAAAATTAGTTTACCATCCGCAAAGTCCGCTTGGTTTATTTATAAAACGATAGAGTTTTATACTCGCTTTAACCCCTTCAGGAAAAGAATTTCCAAAAATTCTTACTGCTTAAGAAAGAACTTTTTGTTGTCTAAATTTTAAGATGCTATGGCCAGTAGTTTAAGCTCTGCGTTAAATCTGTCTGTTAATTTTTGCTTTCGTTTTATTATTATTATTGTTGGTAGTTTCCATTGTTATTATTATTACTTTCCATTGCAACAGACTAATCATACAGAAACGAATAAAATATATTTCAAGCCTTTCGAGCTAAATAGAAGGTTGCGTAATCATCGCACCAACTATTCTAACTGAAAGTAGGTAGGTATTTCAGGTTTATAATATGGTAAAGTATATTATTTTGTATTGTATTATATTATATCGGTAAATGGATAATAATTGTGATGTGATACTCAATATAAAATCGAAATAGATTTTATGACAAATAATATAAGTACCATAACATATTTATATTTTTTATATTATTACTAGATATGATAATCTGTAAGACTTAAAATATAATATATCGTGAAATAAAATTATACCAAGATGTGTGATGTGTGTTCTTCTTTCTTGTGATGTGACTTGAACTTAGTTTTCCAGCATATAAATAATGTACATACAACTACGTACATTCCTGGGCCCCGTTTCACGAAGCAATAAGTTACAATTTGATATACATTGCGTAGCCAATTTGCCTGAACTGTAAGCCCTTATCGTTTTCTCTAATCGTCTACGCAATGTACGTCGAATTGTACTTGTAATTTGTAACTTGTAGCTTCGTGAAACGGCCCCCTCCCTGATGGATAGATAACCACTAGGCAAAACCCTAAATCACCACTGTACTATAAGTCTCAAACCAAATACAGACACCTAGAACATACCTGACAGCACAGACTTGAATCAAAAACAGACGTCGCCTCTGTTTTAAAAAGAAAAGCAATGCTATCACACACAAGCACAGTCACAGGGTGAGATAGCTACGCCATCATAATAGTTATATTGTAATAGTTCTCACATTACCCTTAAAAATACTTGCCTTTAATTATCTACGCGTTGACTAAGAATTACTTCTCAATGCAATGATATTATCATATTTTGACAGATACCTAAATGGATATTATGAATGATATACTTAAATGATAACAACACCGCAAACTATCGAAGGAAATTTTAAAAACGCGGTATTATATTGAGAGGAAATTTTAGCAGTAACAAAATGTAGTTTCTTTGAAAGCCCTTTCTATGAATTTTACATTAAACCTATTACCAGATTTTATATTACCTCCATTTAATTTAAAAAAAATATTAATAAATCCGCTAAATTCTTATAATATTTAATGAAACGAACAGACATTTAATAGTAACTTTGCTGTATTTACCAAAATAAAATAATAATTATCTTAAATTATAATAAAAACAATAAAATAATTGTTCATCTTCATTTATTTAGATTTTATTTCCAAACAAATGGCTTATTTCGGAATAAAAAGTCGTTTCATAATTTTGCGTGTTACATGACTTGTGGCTGGCCACACACACAAAAAAGAGAACTGTTATTATAATCTGTGTAGCAGGCTGTCAGATTCATTCATAGGCTGACGTACCAACCTGAGAGGTTTTGTGTTATTTTGCTAACACGTTGTATAAGTAACTTTTACAGAAAAAGAAGATAAAAAATAACAATGAATAGCAATGATTTTATCAGATCCTGTAAGCCTAATACAGGTTTTCCGTCATCTAGCTACTTAAATCACAAGCCCTGCTCCTGCTACTATGCTTGCTACATTTGTTTGCAAACAGTGCGTGGGCGTTGTTGCTAAGTAGATCGCATCAATCATTCCGAAAGTCAAACTCAAAATATTTATTTGCATTTGTCATTATACCTAAAGGGCCCCGGAGACGATCAAACGGTTTGACTCAAACCTTACATGTTTGATCAAACCATTTGAGGTCGGTTTGAACGGTTTATCAAACGGCTCTGCGCAGTCTGATTCTGTACGCTGTCGTAATTACACTTCTGACGCGTCAAACACAACAAAAATATGAAATTGCATCAAACATGCTTCAAACACGTAAATGTTTGACAAACCGTTCAAAACCACCTTTGTAAACGATCAAAATGGTTTGAGTCAAACCAAACTTTACGTGTTTGAATCAAACCGTTTGACCGTCTCCGGGGCCCTTAACAATTACTGTATTGTATTGTCTCTGGGGCCCTTTTTATTATAATTTTGTCTGTGACATTGAGACATCAACAAAATGTTACAATGTAAACGAGCCTAGAAACAACTTGGAGTGCGTTTCAAAACGTGAGAGAATCATTCGGAGTACTGGGAGTACCCCTACCTATTTCACTTTTACTTCCTTTAAATTCAGTGAGTGCAAGTGAAATAGAGTGCCGTCAGATATTCGCTGTGCCCGTTTTGGAACGCACTCTTTATCTTGTTGAACCAGCAGAAGCGTTACCAATGTTACAATACCCCCACGCACGCCAATAGATATTCACTCAAATCCTCTTCTGAAAGAAATACAAATTGTATGTGATCAAAATATGTAAAAATATGTAGATATTCTATTTGTAGGTTTTAATTTTTTTTTTAGTAGGATATTGTTTAGGATACTTAAACATACATTATTTTTTATTAAGATATTGTGAGGTCGGCTGACTGACTCACATGATAAAGAAGAATAAAATGTAATCGAGATTTCGTAGTAGAAACGATGACCTTGATCAGCTGCCTTGTGTCTGTCAAAGTCTGGAGGCCAGGGCTGCATTTCGTAGTATATGTACCATAGTTTCATGTTGCGTAGTATAATAGTATATCATAATGCTTGGATTGTACACGAAAATACCATGATTTTAATACCCAATTACCTAAATGTTATTTAATTGACATTAACCCTAATGCACGGACTTCTTTACCGTATGACATCAAATGAAAACGAGAAGCATTGGGAATACCCCGTGCAATGTTTAGCTGCATATGTCATTTTGAGGGAAAGGGATGGATATTTTTTCTGCTTGAGTATGACTGAGATGAATTTATAGTATAGCCATAGCAATTTTTTTTGCTGCGCATGAGTATAGCAGCAAATTTCGCGTGATCGATGAATTATATCATGTGATTAAACAACTGTACCGCTATTCGAAGCCTATATTTATGAGAGTGGCAACACTGCTTTTCCCTGATTGGTCGATTCCTACATCTGTCCCTGTCTAACATTCGCCGTCCTTTTTCCACCTCCCTCCACCAGGCAGAGCGCTCGAGTTTCACTTGGAGCGCTTCCAACCTCATTGGCGATAAGTTTTTCGCGCTGAGTGGTCGTTGTAAGTGCTCAAAACTTTTAAATATTTGATAATACTTACGTATTTTCAACGGTGAGTACTTAAAAATATTCCTACTTATTTTTCTTGTTTTATATTTAACGGTTTTTCCGTTCGTTTATATTTAAATGTCTGTCCTAGTTTTATAATTTAATACATATTTTTTATACTTTAGATGGATAGTGATGAATCTTCGTCGTCCACAAGTGGATCTAGTGCGAGCCCTATAGCCAGTGCTGTACAACAGCCTCCACGGTCGGGGCCACCTTCGGTCTTGGCGCCAGCCATGCCCGAGTTTGTGCTGGACCGCGTGGCGGGTAGTGAAACTGGAAAGATGCCCGACTCTGCACTAGACCAAGTGGCGGGTAGCAAAGCTGGCAAGAAACGGAAATCTTCAGACAACGGAGAGAAGAAACACCGAAAACGTAAGCGGTCAAATGAAACCGATACAGCCTTGAACGCACTGGCTGCCCAAGTAAGTGTTATTCAACAATTTCTTGCCCAACAATTTGTACCTAATAATATACCTGATGGTAACGAAAGTGAGGTCTCTTTAGATGTAAGTGGAGAATTGTACAAAAATATAGAGGATGAGGTTCCTTCAACGGCTCCTCAAGATTTTTCTTTGTCTATAAATACGGTCCTCAAAGAACCTACTATGCCTAAATCTAATCCTAACGACTTAGAACGTTTGAAATGTATCCAACATTTTGATTCCGATTCTTGGAATGAGGTTAGATACTCCGATGTACAAAAAAGATACTGCTCCACTCCAGGTTTTACTGAGCTGGAATGTAACGATGAGCTTAAACCTTACGATAGATTAAACAACCTTGCTCTTGTTGAAAGGGGCTTTGCGGCTATCACGCAAGGTTTGCTAAAGCAGCACGAAGCTGCGGAAAATGGTTTCAAGACCTTTCTGGAATGGTTAAAATCTTCTGAAGTAGTTGACATGGCTTCCGTTGAGATCAAAATTAAAGAAATATTTTCGCAAGGTGAATATCAAAAGATCACTAACGATTTGTTACAAATGACTTGTGGCCATCGTGCCGATTTAGTTCAACAACGCAGGGATGCTATTTTGCGTTCAGTAAAAGATAAATTTGTCAAGTCATCCTTGCGTAAAATACCTCCAACTTGCGAGAATCTTTTCAAAACTGAAGCACTTTCAACAACATTAGAGAAGCAAGGTGGAATAAACAAGGTTTTTTGGCCATTCAAGCCAAGCACAAGTATTAAATCAATGCCGGTTGCGCAAACTGGTTCTTTTCAAAAATCTAACAAGCAACCTGCGCAAGGTATGCCTAATTACATGGCACCCTCAGGGAGCCGAATGCCGCCAGCGCATGGTGTGCCTTATTATCCTATGATTCCTGCGCAAGGAATCTTTCCCTTTATGAATCAATCTTTCATGCCAAACAGGTTTCCCTCGCAGGGTCAGGCATTTCGTCCAAGAGCCCCCCGGGGACAAGAGGATAACTCTAAAAGAAACGCAAGACCAGGACTTTTCAATAAAGGCCAGTCAAAACGAAAGTATTGACTCGATCTTTCAAGCTGGATGTCTTCAGAGCTTTTACCAAGCATGGGAAGATCTGCAAGCTCCCTCAACTCTCTTAAAAATATTGTCCGAAGGGTACCGCATCCCATTTTTCAAAAAACCACCCCTTTGGTGGCCGGGATCTATACGGGATATTCAAACACTTCGTTCAAGGGAAATGGACCTTCAAATTCAGCAAATGAGGAAAATGGGAGTGCTAGAGAGTGCGCAGCTCTCGCCAAGCTTCCTTTCCAACATTTTCTTGATTCCAAAGGAGGACGACTCACGCCGTCCAGTTTTCAATTTAAAGAAATTAAACAACTTTGTTTGCACAAGCAAGTTTCGATTGATCAATCACCACGGCATTCCGTCTTTCCTGCAGCCCAACGACTGGCTAGCAAAAATAGATTTGTCAAATGCTTACTTCCATCTTCCAATAGCACCCAGTCACAGACCTTTCCTAAGACTAATATACAACCAGGAACTTCTGCAGATGACTTGCCTGCCGTTTGGCTTAGCATCAGCTCCAAAAATTTTTGCCACAATAACCAACTGGGTCGCGCAGACTTTAAGAGATCGGGGAATCAGGGTCCTGATTTACTTGGACGATTTTCTGTTGGCCAACCAGAACAAGCATGTGCTTTGTTATCATGTTCAGATGGCTGTTCAAATATTGGAGTCACTGGGCTGGCAAATCAACTACAAGAAATCCATACTCGATCCTCAAAAATCCCTTCAGTACTTGGGCATAATTTGGGACACTTTCAGAAATTTAAAAATTCTTCCGCCACAGAAACATGTTGTTATACAACAAAAGCTACTACAGATGCTTCGGCGTCAAAGATCAAATCTAAAAGAATTGCAATCTCTAATAGGTGTTCTAAACTTCTCAAGTCTGGTAGTCCCACAAGGTCGGTTGCATTTCCGGTACTTGCTTCAACATTGCAATCGTCTTTTGAACGAAGATCCGACCCAGGTGTTTCCACTTCCCGAGAAAGCTCTGTTAGATGTAAAATGGTGGCTAAAGAATTACTTTCAAAATTCAATGTTACATCCCCCGGCAGTGTCTCATTACCTATGCACCGACGCCTCGGGATCGGGGTGGGGCGCTCAGTTCGACAACGAGATGCTAAACGGCTCTTGGAGTCCGGACGAGCAGACACTCCACTCGAATCAAAAAGAAATGTTAGCGGTATTGAAAGTCCTACAAACTCATTGTCAACGATTAAAAGGAAGTACAGTGTCCATACAGTCGGACAACAGAACTGTTCTCTCTTATCTTCGAAAAGAAGGAGGCACTCGATCGAAGTCGTTGATGCTGCTTACTTACCAAGTATTTCATATACTTCAGGATTACAACATCCATTTGTCATTACATCACCTGCCCGGCAGGTACAATGTGGAAGCAGATCACCTCTCTCGAGGATCTCGACATCCGGAATGGCATTTACTTCCAGCCCTAACAGAGAAAATTTTCAAGAAGTGGGGAGTACCTGTTATCGACCTATTCGCCTCGGATCGTGCCCACGTTGTTCCCAAGTATGTGGCCCTGAACACAATGGACTGCAAAGCGGTATTTGTCGACGCTTTCTCACAACAATGGCAGTACAGTCTAGCTTGGGTGTTCCCACCCCCATTTCTGATTCCCAAGGTCCTTGCGCACCTGAACGAAGCGACAGGTATCTTTTTGATAGTTGTCCCCAGATGGAACAAAGCTTTTTGGCGCCCCGACCTCAGAAAACGAGCGTTAAGTCCCCCATTCACCATCCACAACTTGGAGAGAGTCTTGATAGATACTGTAACGAATCGGCCTCCGCCCAAAATTCACGATCTAACGTTGGAAATATGGAGATGTGGGGGTGGGATCAGGCCTTGATAGACTGGACTCCAGAACAAATAGTACTTTTAATGGCTAGTTGGCGAGATACTACAAAGAAGTCATATTTGGCAGCCTGGAGACGCTGGTGTTCTTGGGCTAGTAATAACAACATTCCATACCGTTCACCGTTAGGTTCTGATTTAGCAAGATATCTTTCAGATTTATTCCAAAAAGAAAATCTATCTTACAATACGATTTTACTCCACAAGTCCGTAGTATGTACGCTTTGTGATCCTAATAAGTGTATAAACTTAGGTTCACACCCTATGGTGGTGCGTATTCTTAAATCTATTTCTATTCAGAAGCCCAAAAATCCCAAGCCTCCTGTCTGGGATGTTGATAAAGTTTCGTCTTGGCTAGCTAATAACTTTACATCGGATGTTACTTTTTACGAATGTTCACGTCGTACTGCTTGTATTTTACTACTTTGCTCTGGTCGTAGGGTGCACGATCTTACCTTGTTGTCAATTGACCCAGATTTATTTTCCGTTACGAACCATTATGTAACCTTTTGGCCTCTTTTTGGTTCAAAGACAGATTGTGCTAATTATCAGCAGTCAGGGTGGCGTTTGTTAAATAATACACAAAATGAAGCTATTAATCCTGTATTTTGGGTCAAATCACTAATAAAACTGTCAAAGTCAAGACGTGATGAGTGCAGAAAGAGTAATTTATTTCTCACTGTCCGTGGCGCACCAAAGCCGGCCACACGGGCCGTTATAGCAAATTGGGTAAAGTCCCTTCTTCAGGAAGCTGGTGTCCAAGCGTCCGCAGGCAGCGTGCGGTCAGCGGTTGCATCAAAACATTGGGTGCTTAACTTTCCGCTTGATGATATCCTCGCCCGAGGGAACTGGAGGTCACAAAACACTTTCTCCCAATTTTACAGGCGGGAGATAAGACAGGTAGACTCAAGTGCATCAGTGGTGTCAGCTTTCTTTCAGCCTGTTTAAAACAAATAATTGAATGTTATTTTATGCCTAGGTACCTACCTATTGTATTATTTCTATTTTGTTATATTTCAACTGAAAACGACGGGTGTATGGCTGAAACCTAAATACCTGCGGTATCCTGGAAATATGTCTGCTGCTTCACTAGCTAAAGAAAAACACTGCTTTTGCACCAAAATATAATCAATAACTGACAAAAACAAAAACGTATCAAAACAGCCTTCAAAAATATCATTCCAAATACAAAATGAATAATATAAAAAGCAAAAGTAATATAAAAAAGAGGTTGTCGCCGACATGGCGCCCCCCGGTGCAGAGCACCCAACGTTAGGCAAGGCGACAGTCTAAGCGCGCAGTCCTCTTGGATGCCCTACTCTAAAATAAGGGCACCACTGTGCACTTAGGCAGACCGGGTTCGCAGTCTTCTTTAGTGTCCTGCTCTAAAAGTAAGGGCACTACCTTGCGCACCGGTCTCCTCAAAAGTCCCCCAGCAGTCTTGACATCAACGACCCGAACAGCTCCATCTTTGCCGCGAAAAATCTGCGATATTCTTCCCCTAGGCCAAGATCCTCGAGGTAAGTTCCCATCAATGATAAGGACTGGATCATCTGGACGAAATTGAAGGCTGTCGACAGCTCGCCGCCGAGGAATTAGAGTCGGGAGAAACTCTTTGAGCCATCTTGCCCAAAACATCTCCGCCAACCGAAGAGCCTTCTTGTAATCTACTCGGCGAAGGAGGTCGGCGCTACTGCAACCTGGCAGAGCTTCTGTGGATGGCCCGCCAAGAATGAAATGAAAAGGAGTCAAGGCCTCTAAGGAATCTGCATCAACAGCTACATGAGTCAAAGGCCGCGAGTTAACTATGGCCTCTGCTTCTATTAATAAGGTCAAGAGAACTTCTTCTCGCGGAGCTCTTTCTTTTAGCACCACAGCCAAAGCAGTTTTTACTGAGCGAACCAGCCTCTCCCAACATCCGCCCATGAAAGGGGCTGACGGGGGCAAAAACTTCCATTTGATTGCCCTTTCCGCCGCGAAATCTGCCAACTTCCTTGCAGCTCCCACAAAAGCCGTCCCATTGTCAGAGTGAATTTCTTCTGGACAACCACGACGAGAGATGAATCGGCGCAGAGCCATGATCGCCGCATCAGTTGAAAGACTGCCAACGACTTCAAGGTGGACAGCCCTAGACGTTAAGCATGTGAATAAGGCAACCCAACGTTTCTCCCTCCTTCGTCCAACAGCCACTTCAGTTGGGCCGAAGTAATCCAGTCCAACAAACGAGAAAGGCCGGCGGTGGTGAGCCAATCTTGCCTCGGGTAGATCGCCAAAGTCAGGTATTGGCGGTTTTGTCTTCCTGATTCTACAGGAACCGCAGCTCTTGCCTACTGCTCTAACGCTGGGCCTTAAGCCTAAAATATAAAACTTTGAGCGCAGAACGTTAACAACTGTTTCGACATTTCCGTGACCAAATTTTTTGTGGTAAAAACCAATTAAAAGCCGAACAATCGGATGCCGACCATCCAAAACAATTGGATTAACGTTCTGCGCTAATGCATCGCGCACAGCGCCAATTCGACCTGATAGTCGAATTAGCTTGTCTTCCCCCAAAAAAAGCACAAGATTTCTAAGCCGACCATGTTTCGGCAGGGAAAGACCAGCTAATAAACTCATATATTCATCTTTGAATGAATCGAGCTGCGAAGAAAGAAACAAATGCCTCTCTGCTTCTAAAATATTGTGAGCCGAAACAGGTGACAAATCCCCAGAAATTTTTGAAACCCGCCCAATATTACAATTCCGACTCGATTTAAAAGTTTTAAAAACCTCAGCACAGTTATGTGCTCGAGCAGAAGCCCGTAAAAGCCGAAGCCATTCACTAAAGCGAACGTGATCAGCAACCACCGGTGATGGAAAATCTAAAGTACGACCCGAAATCATAAAAACTAGCGCATGCTCTGGTTTTAATTCTTCAACCACCGGCGGGACGTTCACTTTAGGTTCTAAAGGCCAATCTTGTTCTGGGGCGAATAAAAACCCGGGGCCAGTAAACCACCTCGAATCAGACTCCAAATGACATTGAGCACGCGTAGCGTCATCCGCCACATTTAAAGCCGTGGGAACATAGCGCCAATCAGCGACACTCGTACTTTCCAAAATTTCACCAACACGATGGGCAACAAAAGGCTTAAAGCTACGAGCGTCGCTTCTAAGCCATTTAAGAACGGTCATGGAATCTGACCAAAAGTAAGTTCTAGAAACTACAAAACGGTGAGCCTCTACTATGTAAACTGCAAACCTAGCTGCCATGAGTGCCGCTTGCAATTCCAAGCGAGGAATGGACGCTGGCTTTAATGGCGCCAAACGAGCCTTACCACCGACAAATGCAAGCTTAACCGTACCATCTTCAAAAACAAAACGCCAAAAAGCAACACAAGCGTATGCCAACTCACTTGCGTCAGCTAAAACGTGGAGTTGACACTCAGGACGACTAAGCTCAATGTGATAAGGTCGAGAAATGGAAATACAAGATGAAATGACAGATAATTTAGAAAACCAAGCCCGCCAACTCAAAGCTGCAGAAAGCGGCAGTTCAGCGTCCCAATCAATGTTCATTCTCCAAGTCTGCTGAAATAAAATTCGACCCGCAATTACTGCAGGCAATAAAAAGCCAAGGGGATCATAAATGCGCATTAATTGGGACAAAACTACCCTTTTTGTTAACTTGGAAGGAGCCTCAGAAACCTTTCTAAAACTTAAACGGTCCTCAGAAACTTTCCAAGTTACCCCGAGAATTTTAATCTGATCAGGAGACGACGGACCTAGACCGACCTCGGTAGGATTGACTGCCCGGAGCTCCGGATCCAAAAGAGCTAAGGCTTTAGGGTCGTTTGACACCCAAAAACGCATCTCTAAACAAGCTGCTTTATGAACCGATACAATATCCACGGCCAGACGGGCAGCATACTCAGGACAATCAACACTACCAAGATAGTCATCCATGTAATGGTCCCTCACTATGGCTTCAGCGGCCTCAGGAAATTGAGCCTCATGTTCAAGAGCATTTTTGTTTTTTTAAATAAATCGCCGTACATGGGCTGGAAGTTGCGCCAAAAATCATTGAGGACATCCTGAAAACCTTAACTGGAGATGAGGGCTCTGAGCGCCATAAAAAACGTTGGGCATCCCTATCTTGCTTCCTAATTTTTGTTTGCGGAAACATTTCTCGAATGTCCGCGTTTAAAGCCACGCGGCCTTCCCTAAATCGCATAAGAATGGCGAGCAAGGGTTGCAAAAAATCGGGCCCGGAAAGCAAAAGAGAATTGAAGCTTAGTCCCTCACATCTAGCTGCGGCATCATGCACAACCCGCAGCTTACGCTTTTGGGGGTGAAACACACCGAAGTGAGGCAGGTACCAAACTACACCATTAGACTGCTCAGAGTCATCACAAGGCTCCGCGTAGCCCTTCGCGATGGTGTCTTCAACAATTTTCCTATAAGCCGCCGCGTAAACCGGATCTCTTTTAAACTTACGTTCGAGACCAAGAAGCCTTGAAAGAGCCAAATTGAAACTATCAGGAACATTTTCTACTTTAGGCCGCCAAAGCAAACCAACTTCAAACCTACCCGAAGGCAAACGGCGCGATGTGTCATTTAAGATCTTCAGAGCTTCCTGGTCATTCACGCTTTGAACGTCTTTCTTGGAGATACCGATCGAGTCTAAACTATAATGTTCCTTGACCAGTGACTCAAGGTCTGACATACACGCATGGTGAATACGCTGATGAATTGGGCCACCCGGAAGCTTACCATAAATAACCCAGCCTAGCAAAGTTTCAATGGCAACTGGCTGATCACTAGAGCCTCTGCGGACGTCTTGCGGCAAGGTTAACTGCCAATTGTCGGCACCAATTAGAAGCATAGGCTTAGCTTCCTCGTAGCTGAGCCCCGTAACCAGGTCAGCTAAATAAGTCAACTTCTCAATTTCGGATACCTTAGCCGACTGGCAAGTTACGCCCAGGCCAGGTATAGAACCAACAGAGTTTAAAGAAAAGACCTTGTTTTTAAACCTTCCCTTTACCTTCAGGTTGACATATTGAACGTCAGTTTCCATGACGAGGCCTCCAATACAGTTGACCTTCATCGGTCTGGAAACTCCTTCCGCTCCAACTGCCTCTGCGACTCTCCTGTCCACAAGCGTCGCTGTTGACCCATCATCCAAAAGAGCGTACGTGTCGAAATTTCCTTTAGGTCCCACAACAGTCACAGGCACCACCTTAAGAAGAGGCCTAGCTGAAGAGACGGAAAAATCAGAGTCACCTGCTAAAGTTGGGTCACCGTTGCGCGCGTGAGAAACATCAGCAACAGCTTCTGGCTCTGGATTCGGAACAAGATGAGTCACATCGTCCGATGGCTTATGAAGAAGAGAGTTGTGTAAACGACTATACTTACATCCTCCAACGCCGCAAGTCTTTTTGCATTGACGGTAAAAATGTGAACCTTTTTTCAGGCACCTGTAGCAAACCTTATGGTCAAGCACCCAACGCCATCTGTCTTCAACAGGAAGAGACACGAAGACACTGCAGTTCTCGACGATGTGCCTACCCTGACAGTACAAACAAATCTCGCTAGATGGCGCTTTAGGTTTGACACTTACCCGTCTCGCCGACAAATTTGAAGGCGGCGATCTAGAGGTGCCAGCGAAAAAATCCTCTGTGGTTGACACGTGAACTCTCACTGGCAACTTTTTGTTCCTGTCAGAGCTGTCATCAATCAAGCCAAACTGTAAATGAAGGTTGGCCTGATGTGTCAAAAATTCTGACAGAATTTCTAATTTGAATAGGCCTGAATTTGCTCTAGTAAAAGCAAAGTCTAGCCACTTTTGACGAAGGGGCGCAGTAAGCTTTCCCAAAACCGACGCGAAAAGTTCTGGAGAAGCGAGATACTCCACAGCTTTAAGCATTCGAATAGTTGAAACACAATTTCGTAAAATACAAGCCAAATGGTGAAGCTCCCTGCCCCCGTCAAAAGCAGATAACTTAGGTTCCGCTTTTACCGTGCTAACGAGATGAATGATAAGCAATTCAGACCTACCAAATTGCTCGTCTAATGCTGCCATGATCTCACTAGGATCATTGGCAAGAACGAGCAAAGAGGCCACAGCCTCCCGGGCGATACCTCGGAGGGCGTTGTTAAGTCTGCCTATATTCTCTGCAGGCGAAAAATTATCTTTAGAATTTAAATAATGACTTTTGAAAGTCAACCAATCAGATGGAGAAGCCGCAGAGAACATAGGCAACCTTACCTCGCCGCCTTTATTACCGCCACGGGAGAGGCCCGTGATGACCTCCGCTAACCGACGGAGGTCACTACCCTCTTGTGTATGTGTACAGGGATCTGCTAAATTTTTATTCATGAAACAATAATCACGTTTTTGTGTACCTAAATGTGTGTTTATTGTTTTGTGGTTATGCAGCGATACAGAAGGTATTGCACAAGGAATGTCAATCATGTCGGCGCGACAGGGCGCGCCACCGGTGACTGCATTAGACTGCAGTGGCCTGACCTCCTGGACAGTGCTGGCAGCGCAGCAGCTGCGGACGGCACGTCTAGGCTCAGGAAACGCAGGCCGCTGGTCCCGATCCAAAGGGACGTCAACCGCTGAGGCATCTCCATCACAGGCCCTGACAGGCGACGAAGACATAGGCTGCGGCTGGTCCTGGACCAATGAGACACCAGCCACTGTGGCATCTTCATTAAAGGCACGAGGCGAAGAAATAGGCCGTGACTGGACCGGATGATGACACTGCAATTTTTGAGAACTTTGACTACATTTTTCTAGCCAACTCTCTACGTTTTTGCCAGATACTGACGCGTCCGAATAACGACTGGCCGCGTCAGCATCAATGGCAGCAAGTTTTGCGTTAAGTTGCACTTCTGCAAGCTTGCGCTCGACCGCAGCCATCTGCTGAAAATATTCGGCTTCAGCAGCCGCTTTTCGAGCAGTAATGACAGCTGCGGAAGAAGTCGAGCGCTTTGAACTACGAAAACTAGCACTTTTCCTGGAATCGGCGAGTTCCTCCGACATGGGTAAGGCGGAGGACAAAACATCCTGACCCTCTGACGATACAGCAGGTGGCGGATCACTATGACTCGCCGATTTCGCAGCGGCAGCTGCCGCGGCCGCAGCCATACCCCGGGTAAGCATTTAAATAAGAGGAAATGACTTACACACGAAAAAGAAAAGAAAATTTAATTTAGCTAGGGTTCAAATATAATAAAAAAACGGGAGAAGGACCAATGAAAACGACGGGTGTATGGCTGAAACCTAAATACCTGCGGTATCCTGGAAATATGTCTGCTGCTTCACTAGCTAAAGAAAAACACTGCTTTTGCACCAAAATATAATCAATAACTGACAAAAACAAAAACGTATCAAAACAGCCTTCAAAAATATCATTCCAAATACAAAATGAATAATATAAAAAGCAAAAGTAATATAAAAAAGAGGTTGTCGCCGACATCAACTGTTATTTAAATCACATGATTAAGTTTTTTGTTTTGTTAAATACTTACTTTGATTTTGTTTGTAATTGAGGTTCTAAGCAAAATATTACTGCCTTATTCACATGATAAGCATATAATTTTTAATAAACTTACCTATGTAATACTTCTGGATTGTTTGCTTTTAAATTGTATCCTTTTTCGACAGCCACACATGTTTTCTGTTTGCACGATTTCCTTTAGCACTTTTACAAGTCTTTATTTCTTGTCAAAGATAATAACTGCAATTTTATTACCCACATATTTTACAATGACTTTAATAAAGTTGTTGTCACTTTTTCCTAATTCAAGGGGTACATATATAATAATATCACATTGGCGTTTTTTCTTTCCACCAGGCGATAACAGACAGGTCTCATAAATATAGGCTTCGAATAGCGGTACAGTTGTTTAATGACAGCGTTTTACCTACCATTAAAACGCTTATTAAACTACTTACCATATTCGAAGCCTAAAGTTTAATTTCTGCCCGGTGCGTATTTTTGAAAATAAATATTTTTCAAAATTACTTTTGTATGAGACACAATGAGGTTGGAAGCGCTCCAAGTGAAACTCGAGCGCTCTGCCTGGTGGAGGGAGGTGGAAAAAGGACGGCGAATGTTAGACAGGGACAGATGTAGGAATCGACCAATCAGGGAAAAGCAGTGTTGCCACTCTCATAAATATAGGCTTCGAATATGGTAAGTAGTTTAATAAGCGTTTTAATGGTAGGTAAAACGCTGTCATTTTGTAAACTAATTTATGTGATAATATTAAAATAACGTTTCAATAACAAATGATTTTTATCTAATCTAAAACGTTTTCAACACAAAAACAAAACGTTGTATAATTTTTGGTAAAAAGTATCTTTTTAACATCCATAGACAATAATTTTATGGGAGCCTGATTCCAACCCTGCTGGAGGCTGACTGACAGATTTTTTCCTTCATTCATTCATGGTTGTAAGTTGTTGGTGGAAGTGATGAAATGTTATGGAATTTTTAAAGAATTATATAATCTCAAATTTCATCAATAAATTATAAAGGTATGGAACAAGTTTTAATTCATAGGTATCATAAGTATTCGCAAACTTTTGAATAACGATAACTTGGGTTACACAATGGAATTTTCTCTTTAATGTTCTATTGTGATTTGATTCTTGTGTTTGTAATGAAGCCTTCTATGCGTAGCCTCGATCTAATCGACAATAACACGTGCGTGGCTGATTAAACAGTAGGACCTATCTTTTTCAGATTCACTCTGAGCCACAATGTCTAACTCCCAACCTATATTTGAATATGTTGATGAATCTCAAGCAGATAAACTTGCTAGGAAGTCTAAGGACTCTCCGTTCATGATAATGGGTAAGTTAATGCACAGTAATTTTTAAAGAATGTTTTTAAAGTTGTGTATTGTTGTTGTTTTGTTTTTAATGAAACATGATCTTTACTGATGTTTTATTTTCTTTTCAGGCATCCTTGGCTTAATAGGAGTGTGCGGCTTTGGTGCTTACAAATACAAAACTAGAGGTAAAATGAGCACCAGTGTGTTCCTAATGCAGCTGCGAGTCGCAGCTCAGGGCACCGTGGTAACTGCACTCACTGTCGGACTCGCCTACACTCTCGCCAAAGAGCATCTGTTCAAAGATAAAGGAGACAAAAAGGAATAATATTCTATTTACATTATTGTGTGGCATATAACCAATTTTCTCAGGGAAACTCAACAAATATCAATATCATATTTTTATAGGCAATGTTAAGTTAATAAAATCCTGAGATACAATCTCATTTCAATCTCAAATCATATACAAAAGTCCACATAGGTAGTATTAGATCATGTAATTTAAGTTTCCCTCATTGTTTTAGATTATTTTATTAGGAACAATTTTTTGTGATTTTTAGCTGGTATACTTATTTATATATTACTTGTACATAAGCTTGTAGGTAATCAGTTCGTGAGTCATTTCAATATTTATTCCATTGTCATTAATTTTGTTAATTTTGTTTATAGGTGTTTTACTCTACAATTTACTTGAATTTTCATAAAATTGTATAACTGTACATATATTGTATAGTGTCATAGACATAGAAAATACTACTGTTACCTTCAAATAAAAAAAAAACAGCGGCCCATTACCTTATGGAACTAAAATTATTATTGTCTTGTCGCCTGTAATTTTTATGCAGACGGTTACCACCACGGAGACAAAAATGGTTACCACCTATAAGATACCTCTATGATATTCGAAGGTAGACTTTATGCCTAAATGTTGTGATGTAAAAGAAAGTAAACCTTATTGTTACACTTGCACATAAGTGAAACTCTATGAAATGTAAAATAAAAATGTTTCAATGACATTACATCTATCTATGTATTTATTGACCAAGCGAGCGCGAAAGCGTCTCGGTTGATCAGCGTAGGCAAAATGGGGCATGCAAAAAATTCTTGGCTAAACGAAAACCATTTCAAGATTTTACTAAAAAACCAAACGACTTGACGTTATCTTCACACAAATCTTAGTTTTTACAAGAACCTTGTATAAAGTAAGATTTGTTTACGTCTGGTCTGACGCGTATGTAGAATTTTATTCGCATTTAATCAAATCTACGAGTTCGGTTGTCCGTCGTCGTTCGTATGACGTCACACGGTCAAAAATTTAAAAGGAGCAGTTATAAAATAACCGGCCAAGCACGTGTCGGGCTACGCAAAGTGTAGGGTTCCGTAGTTGTCCAATACACAGAAAAGGCATAAGGTGAAGGCGCGGCGCAGGCGCAGAGCAGGCGTGGAACTGATAAGGCACGGACACGATTTGAATTTCATCAAAGAGGCGAAGAGACGGCAAAACAAGTTATTATACAGGCTGACTTTATCGTGACAGCATGTCCTCCACTTCAGACAAAGATGCGCTTGCTTTGCTGCAGCTCATTAATGTGCAGCAGGTGCAGAGACACCGAAGATATTGGGTGCACCCTGTGTGGGAAATATCACAAGAGCATAGATATTTAAAAAAAATTGTAAAATTATGCGAATATCCTGATCGTTTTCCTACAGTGTATAAAATGTCTCTGGAGCTGGATATTGTTCTAGAAGTGTTACTGTAAACGCATTTGGATACAGTAATTCTGGTGCCACTTAGTTCCAGTTATCTCCTTATTTTGCCGGTTACAGAATTTGTACACAAAAAATATGTTGAATTCAGTATCGTCACGCATTTTTCTGCTCCCACTGTACAACAAACGACGTGTCGCTTGCGCGCCGCTCCAGTCTTGACTGCAAGCGACGCGGAACAGGCGACGAAACGACGTACCTGCGCCACGTCGCTCAACTTTTTTGTTACCTATTATAAGGTATAAGTTGGAAGGTGACTGCAACTGCCAACTGCCAACAGTCGCTGCTGCACGTGCAGTCACAGCATCGAAGTCGAGGAAATACCACGAAACCAGTCATGTCATGCAGTCGCCTAGTTCAATCAATTGAACTACTGAGAACAGAGGGTTTCAGGGGCAGTTAGCAGTTGCAACCCGCTTCAAACTTGTACTTTATTAAGACGCAAACTTCAAGGGTAGTATGGATTGGGTATCAAGGGCTGGAAATTAATAATTAAAAAAAACGCAAATAGACAAGCAAGAGCCAGTACTAGGTATATTAGTTGAAAGAATAGATTTCCCCCTGGTATTGTCATTCCAAAATCGTACTCTTTGGAATATATCACATGTGTCAACAGTGGATTTAGAAAGTAATTCGAAGTGCGTACGGACTGGCTCTTCCTTGTTCCTAGGGCTCAACATTTAGAACTAGGGTAAGTGGACCGCAGCATGCGGCGGCGTGTCGTCAGCGAAAAGATTTGGAATAAAATTAAAAGTGTCATAGATAAAGCAGTCACATTTATTACAAAAATAAAATTAAATATCATAATTAATTTATAAACATCGGTCACAATAATAACATTTCCCTGTCCTGTAGTTATTTAATAATTTAAGGTATGTATTTAAGAATGATCAATTTAATCGTCACTTCGACTATAATCAGACGATAATCCTTTTTTCGTGCGTAAGCTAAAGTTAGGAATAGTCAGTTCGTCTTTTTCAGATGTGGAATGATTCCGCATAGAATTAGATGTCCCCTTGACTGACGATAAATCATCAGCATTACTAAATAAACCATTAGACACGTTGGAACTAGAGCTAGAGTGATAGGTCATAGATTTGAATATTTGGACAGGAGTAGACGTTCGAGCTCTCGGATTACTGTCAATAGAACGATCTTCATGCTTTGGAGTGCGTTGCATTTCCTCCGGCATCTTAGTTTCACATAACGAGACAAATTCCTCTTCCGTGTCCTTAGTATGTGATCTGTCGCCAAAAGTTATTCTCTTAGCTAGTTCATTGGTCAAAAACTGTTTTACAGAATTAGCTACAGATGTTTGCTGGCTGGTAGCTTTTTTGCCGTCATCGTTTATAGGTTTTCCAGATACGCTTGGATCGTTGCGACCAGTCATATTTGTAGCATTCCGTATTGAAGACATTGAATCGGTCACAAGTACAGGGAAATCTTTACTATTAATAGTCCTAAGTTTAAATTGCGTCAAACTAGAACTCGATGAGTTTGTTGATGAAGATGACAGAGCCAAATGCTCTTTAGTCTTTTTTAAAGTTGATGAAGCCCAGCCCATACCAAGTTTTTTAAATGCTTTTTCTAAATCTGGATTTGACGAAGCGCTCAGTGTGTCAGATGATTCTTCCATGTTATCTTTAATCGAGAATGGGCTTCTTATTCTCCTTTTACCTTTTTTAACTTTAGATAGAGCTAGAACAGAAAGTGTAGAATCAGATGAGACTGTAGTAGAATTTAGATTTGATGCAGTATCGAATTTGAAAGGTTCACTAATAATATTTCTTCTCAATAATTCTGCAATAACATCTGGTAGGCTACCATCTGAATGTAGAGAACTTAACTCATCAGTAATAACATCTCCTCTAAGAAGAGTTTCAATATTAGATCCATCTTCAAGTTTTGTCATATTGCATTGTTTTGCATATTCCTGAATGCTGATGAATGGTTGTAACATGATATCATTGAACTGCTTTAAATCCATCATTTGGATTTTAGAATCCTCCGCAGGGTCTGCCTTTGCTACGGACTGTGTTTGCTTTGCAAAACTCGTGTCAAGTAAATCAAGATTGTTACCACTAACTTCTTCAACAATAGGTGCATTGTCTTTTCTTTCCTCTTCTTTCTCAGATCTAGCATCAATAGAAGCTTCACATTTTGTATTTTGTTGTACAGACTGACTTTTATTATATTTTGTACTTATTGGAGAGTCTATTTCTACTACTGTCGACAATTCGTGAGGCACAACATATTCCTGCGTGCGTTTTAAGCACCTTCTCATCAAAGCTGGAGGTGGTTTCCCTCTACTTTTCAAAGGGTGATGTTCCGTATTTACACCAATAGGCGAACGAACATTGTATGTTTTAGCTAGAGAACCAGGTGATTTAGGTCTCTTTAATGGTGGACTTTGCTTTTTGTATTTATCTATTACAGTTTTTTCAAGTTCTTTATCAGGTTTAACTGGTGGCGAGGTGGGTGTCACTGTTACTGGAGAACGTATTGGCTCAGAAGATGGTGGACTAAAAGTTACTTTTTGTTTTATTTCAACTATCGGCTCATAAATAGTAGTTGATGGTATCGAGTCCGAGTTTTTTCCTGAGACTTGATCAGTATCAGATGCCGATTCTGATGCATGGCTGTAAGATAACTTGTTTTTTCTAACTTCTTCTAATACCTTTGCTAGATTAGACAATCTCTGAGTGCATTTTTCAGTGAGATCAGCAATCTTTTCCATATTTTGAAGCTTGTCTTCTGCCATCTTCATATAACTGATTTGTTCATCAATGTTGCGATTAGTTTGTGTTGATGAATGGAGCGATAAAGTAGGATTTTTATGGGTTGAATCAGAAGAATAATCATAGTTCCAAGAGGAAACTACACCTTCATGACCCTTTGAGTGTGGTAGTACTGCTTTCAATTCACTGCCTGAATTTTTATTGTTTTCTAAGGGTTGTACTTGGTCCTTACTTTTTACTTTATTTATATCACTCTCGGTTATCGAGTTATTATCATTGATGCCTTCAAATGAATTCGCCTTGTGTTTCACTTTACTGTCGGCTATTTCTAGTCTCCTGGGAGATGGAGAACTCTTGCTACGATGTTTCTGTTTAACTGGAACATCAGACATCATTTCATAGTTGTCTTTCGAAGGAGATGCTCTTGATACAGGACATGATGATTGCGCGTTCGATATTGGTTTTTGTCGTGTAAACGATCTCCTAGAGAGTAAACTTCGTGAAATATTAAGAGACTTCACTTTATGTACTGATCTCTTTTTCGAAAAGCAATAAGAAGGTTTTCTTACGCTATTAACTTTTGGACCTGTATCTCCGATCGTTTCATGATGTTCATAATCCTCTAGGTTTTCTGCAATTTTTTTCACAACGTGTTGTGCTATTAACTGCTTAAGCTGCTCTAAAGAAATTTTGGGCTCTATTTTGCATTCTTTTTTGTTAATATTATTAAGATCATCTATAATAGAACTGCCAGGAGTTGTCACAGAGCTACAATCTTGGTTTTCAACATTTATTGCTTTAATTCCTTCTTTGTTCATGTGTAACAATTTATCAACATACTGTTTAACAAGGGGATTCAGATCTTGTTTTCCGACATTTAATCCATTTGTACGTGAATTTTGCGCGTTTGTGTTGTTGATTGATGGAGGCGGTGCTAACATATTGGATGACAAGGCACTCTTCGTCTTCTGAAGATGATATTTAAGGCAAGTTTTAGAGCAAATACGTTTATGACATTTTTTCTTTCCAGTCTTAGGAACTTTTACAGTGATAGGAACATTTTTTCTTGTGCAAGGACTATAAACATTGCGTGCCGTGTTAGGTGGCGTTATTAAATTTTTGCTTCTCAACGCACGTTTTGTCGGCGATAGCAAATTAGGTTTCGGTCTGGGTGATGTCCTCTTTGGGTACAATCGTGGTTCATGACTTACCATGTAAACCTTCGGATTCCGAGACCCATCAAAATGTGCTTGTTCAATATATTCATCGTGCCTCATATATCTTGGTAAAATTACTTCTGGAGGACTCATGTAAGCTGTGGATGTAGAAGAACTCATTCGATGGTACTGTAGATCCGGAGAATCAAGTGTTGTCTGGACGCTGACTGAATTTCCTGCTTGTTTGTTTACGAAAGAGTTCTCAAAAGGTACATCTACGCCTTTATCAACTAAGTTACTTCGAGGTTGTGACGTTGCTTGTACATTCGCATCCAAATTAACATTGTTCTCTTTTTCCTCAACATCAGTACTAGTTGTTGCATGTATTTTTTCTGGCTCTGCAAATACTGGGGTGTCACACTTCTGATTTACTGTTGTTATATTTTCTTTTGAATTATCTGTAGCGTCTTTTTTATCATTTTTTGTAGTGTCTGTTTTTCTTAGCTTAATAGTAACTTCGTAAGCGTCGTCTTTTAGGAAACCGGTGGCTCCTATAAAGAACTTTCCAGATTCTTGGCCATTTTGATCAACAACTTTTACATAGCCTCCCGGCAGACCACTTGCTTCATCTATTTTTGTTTGAAATTGCTGTTGTACAGTTGTTCTGTTGTTAGTAGCAGCAGTCTTAAACGACGAACTGGACCCGGAATTTGCGGGTTGACTTGCGATTGTTTCTTTGCTTATACAATCACTATCACGGCCACCGGCGTTTTGGGGAGTCCTGTAATGCATGGTACTATATCAATGACAAATCTTCAGACATACAGGGTTAGACACCCTGCCAAGATGTAAAAGGAATAACACTAATTATTTTAGATAAGTTATCTAGATACTTACCTATTAACATTATAAGCTTCTGCTGGCGACGGGCTTTTCTGCTTCTGTTCATCGGTAAGGCCGATTGAAGAGATGTTGTCCCTGAAATTTATATAGTTTTTTATAGAACAAATAAAAAAAAAAAAAATTACGACCTAAAAAACTACACTTCTTCTCGTGTCGCACATTTGAATCGATGCATCCGCATATCTACGCAATATTTAAGTATAATTTATTTATTATGTAGGCAGGTCTTTGTTTCATTATTAATACAGTCTGTATTGCTTATACAGGTCTACGTGTATTATGTATTGTGTGGGATTAAGGGTGAAATAGTTCTTAAATATAGAGCAGGTCACCCGTCTGCGCTCCTCGCAGACGTCCCCCTTATACATACATACATTATGTATTGTATGGCTAGCTGTCCGCCCGCGGCTACGCTCGCGTTATGATATTTTCTCGTAGAAATGAGACTTTCCCGTAAAAAGTATCCTATATGTTTATCCAGTGTACAAACTATCTCCATTCCAAATTTCATCCAAATCCGTTCAGTAGTTAAGGCGTGAAAGCGGAACAAACATCCAAATATATTTTCACATATATAATTATTAGTGTGATATTGATAAACTAACTAACAATACGAGTGCAAATCTATTAAATTACTAATTATATAATAAAAAAAATACGGATGTAAGTGATAGGTCTTGACAAAATTATATGCATTAATAGGTATCTAAGAAATTAGGTATACCCCTAGGTATTTGTAAATAAGCGCTGCTTTGTAAAGCAAACATATTAAATAAAATAATGTAATAAAACCGAAAACATCCTCGAAAAAATTATTCAGAATCATGGGCCCTATAATTTTGAGGAACCTGTCACCTGTATAAACACCGTAAGTATTTCGACTAATTCAAAACAGCAGGCTTATTTTTTGCAATAACACACAACTAGCGAAAACACAACTAGCGTCTTGTGAACTCTACAAACATGTACATTACAATGAAAATCTAATAAATTAGGTATGGTTAGCTAACAACTTTTTTAGTGATGTTAAAAGAATTCGGTTATTTACCACCACGGATTATAATTACGCATTGATTGCCATAATTCAACATTGGTCGTAAAACAATTTGTTATACTGTAAGTCAGCCTGAGGAGTAAAAAACAAATTCCTGAAGAAATAAAATAATAAAAAAAACAAAGTACGACCATATTTATTTTCCGGTATAATTTGTAAACAGTGATTGTCCAATAATGAACATTATGGGTCTCATCTCGATCTATTTTTTGCAACTGATTTAACGAATAATCTTTTTACTGTACATACTTACCTAAAAACAAAGCCGCAAAAGTCAGAAAAATACTCACCCTTTTTTGCTGATTGTTTTGTAGATACCTGAAACAAAATTTCAAGATGTGAAACTGTTAAACAAAGGAGTATTTTAGGACTATCATTGGACAAGACTCTTTGGACTGAGGAGACATTGTAGCCAAAGATAGAAATTTCTAAAATAATATGTGCATTCACCTTCTTTTAACTGTTTTGAGAAAAAGCAGCTTTCATTGTCAGCTGTTTTTGTATTGTCATTCGATGGTAAGTGAACAGCATCATCTCCTTTCATAGAATATTCCACCGCATTCTCAGTGTTATTTTCTTCTTCCCTGTTTACAAAGCTAAGGGGTTTAGGAATGCTGCTTCTTGAATGATTTTTCTTCTTCCTACTAGATTTTGTATCCAAAATTTTGTAGATTATAATTCTCTCTGTGTCAGACCCTTTATCACTGCTGCTGCCTTTTTTATCTTTCCCTAATCTAAGGTCTTCAACAGAACTGGCATCAGCAATTGTTGAAGATGTTAATGTGTCCATATCTTGTTCTTCAATAAACTCTGCTTCTATAATTTTTTGGCGTTCATATGCCGAAGTATCTTTAGTAGGAGGGGTGTGTTTGTGGCGAGACCGGTACTCATGATAACTGTCTATTTTACTAAATTTCACAGTATTGCCAGCCTTTTGGTCCTTGGTTTTTGTAGGTATGATATGGACAGCAAGTCCCTGATCACTTTCAGGAACTGGCATCCATGAATACTGCAAATCTTTTGACTCAAAATCATCTCCTTCATCATCAGAGTTTTGTATGCTCGGCAATTTTACCTTGTCCACTGGTCTTGGAGTCTGGAAATAATCACTAAGTTTTATTATCACTAAGTATTTTGTCGATCTACACAATCTACAATAAATTTACATACCAGGTGAGCTTGTTTTCTGCATTCCTTTTGGATTTTTCTAAATTCATGTTGCAATTTTCTTTGTCTGTGTTCTAGCTGAATTTGTTCCTGGTGAGCATCTTTGTAAGCTTTTTTCTGTAACAAAATGGAACAAGTTTAGTTAATGATAGGATAAAAACAAATAATCTTGTGAGTTGAATTTAATTTCGTTTGTCACTTACAAGGGGCTTAGTCTTCTCTTTAGGCAATGAATTTAAGAATGCCATTGTATCTTTGTATTCTTTTTCGACACTTTGTTTCGTGACTGCAATTTTACTTCTCATGTCTTGAAGTCTCTTCTGATGGTCTTTATCTTTAGCTGTCTGTTCAGAAGAAGTCTCCTTCATAGCTTGAGAGTAGGCATCTTCATTAGCCTGGTGATCCCGATACACAAGCCTCTGGTCTGCACAAGGCACATCTCTCACATCCCTTGTTGAATGGTTGTACATGGTCACAGAGCTCTTTTTGCGTAATACATTTTCTAAACTTTCTGGTTTAGTGGGTTTTTCACTCTTTGTTGATTTTGCTGAAACTGTAATAATAAGTTGTAATATACATATCAAGCTAAATCTTAGCAACACACAGCTATTATACTGAAAAATAAAATGTATACACAATGATAAGGATAAGATAAGGATGAAATTAGAAATCTGAAATAATGTTCAATGTACGTATGAATGGGATGACTGCATGGAATAGCTTATTGGTGATCTGCTCTACAATAAGAACTATTTCACCCCTAACACCTAGGTATAACAATATGTAAGATAAAATGTATTGTACATGAAAATTTAACTAACAGCTATAAGACTACTAAAAAAACATTACTCATTCAGCTTACAAGTTCCAGGCCAGACTTTGTTTCTTTTAAAAGGACTAGAATCTCTGAGGACGGGAGTTGGTTGCAAGTCAGGCCTTGGTCTAATAGAACTAAAAATACTGTTAATCTGTGAATTAGTGATTGAGTTAAACTGTCTGCTTTCTGGTTTGTGTTCAAGTTGGACTAAATTGTGTGAGCAATGTCCACAGCAGCCGGTCTCAGGCTGCCAGGATGGCACCGGCACCATTTGCCCATCAGCCACATGCACAGGGTTTATATTACTACCTTCAGCTTTGCTACTTCTAGAACGAAGTATTGTCTGTTTCAATTTCTGTAAATCGTCAGTAGACCTTTTACTAGGTTTTGGATCAAAATCTCCAGTAGACCTTTTACTAGGCTTTGAATCAAAATTCCGCAAACGCAGATCTCTGTTTTGTATGTAGTCTGAAACTAAAGTCAATGGAGGTTTCAAAGAATTAGTGTTTTCTGGAAGTTTAGTTAGCCCTCCCCTTAAACTGGATGGCATTTCTTCACTAATTGCAAACAGGTTTGGCTTTTTGCATTTTGCTTCATTTTCTGTAGTCCTAGATGTAGTTTCTTTTGGAGTATCATCTTTTGGCAGAGATAAAATTGGTACATTAGGCTCCCACTCATTGGGCCAGGACTCAAAGTCCCACTGAGTGGCCATGTCATTGGTAGTTATTTTTTCATTATCCTTTTCATTAGAAATTTGTTCTAAAGTTGTTTTTTCAGGAACAGTTGCAGGTTTGGTACTAGTTTCAGCTTCTTCTGTGTCTTTAACAGAACTCTTTGAAAGTTTGTTTGCAACAGACGATGACTTCTCCCTACTAATCTCATTAGCTATTTCCCTGTAAAAACAAACATAATTTAAAAGCATTTCACAAAACCACTACAAGTAAAAGTATATTTTATTTCGAGTTAGAATTAACCTGGCTTGAAGTTTTCTATCTAATAGTTTCTTTCGTTCATCTAGCTTTTCTTGTTTCTGGCGTCTGAGTTCAGCTGCCGCTTCTCTTGCACGCTGCTTAGAGAGGTCAACTGTCTCTTGCTTATTTTCTGTAAGATTACAAAAGTAAAATAAAATTATTTGCAATGGATTGTTCTCAGATCTTTAGATCTAAGTAATGTTGATAAAATACCTTCTTGTGTGGCTTCAGCAGCTTTCTTATGACTTGCACCAAAATTTTCTACACTTTTAGCATGTAACTGTTCCAACTTCTTGATAAACTTGTCCCGTTGCTCCAAGTACGCCCTTTCTTTAGTTTCGTCGATAGTAAAGAGCTGTCTGAACTTTTCGCTGTTGGCACGTTGTCGTATTTTTTTTGCTATATCTTTTGATTGTTCTCTAACCTAAAAATTACTTGTTTATAAAGTTTTAAGAGGATATGTACTTGATTAATTTTTGTATATATTCACTATTATGTTTATAAAAGTCAAACCTGCTGAATTCTTAGTTTCCGTCGCCGTAAAAATTCATTTGTTTTCAACGCATCAACATCAGAAGTCATGTTGACATCCACTTTGATTCAAATCTCTTGAGTGCGTTCGTACACTTTCAGAACTTATCAAGATAATATGTAAAGCTAAGATAATTAACTAATTACATAAATTATACAATTTTATATAAAACTATTAAAATATGTAAGTACATACGGCAAAAACAAAAACAAGTTTTAAACACAAACAACGAACGAGGTCAACGAATTTTGTTGACAGCTATGACAGTTGACTTCAGATTAGTTCGGATACACGAAAGAAAACCTCGACAGTTGGCCCATTTGGGCCAATTTCACTAGCACACTAAAAAAACAGTGGTCAAACGACCCGGCTGCTGCACAAAAATCTTATAACTAGCCTAGCGGTGTCTACGTCGGTAATGGCTGGTTTACACGTATTAAGTTGTTAAGTAGCAACTAAATAACTAAATTTTAAGTAAGTTTTTACACGTCATTTTAGTAGTTAAGCTCTTTAGTTAGCCCAAGATGGACGATCAACAGCGAATTCAAATCTGTAATAAATAAAATAATAAAGTATAATAAAATATTTATTTTTATATAATTAATATTATATTATTATTTTTATTAATAATTAATGTTTAGTATTAACTAAGGTATTAATAATATATTAATCATTAATGTTTTTATATATACCAATATTATAATAATATATATTAAAATAATTCCAAAAAATAAACATAAAACACTCGCATTTAACTTCGCACTTCGCATTTTACCAGCCATTATGGCTGGTTTACAGTTTACACGTATTAAGTTGTTTAGTAGTTAACTAAATTTTAACTTAATTTTAAGCAACTTAATGCGTGTAAACAGCGAATATAGTAGTAAGTTGCAAGTTAAAATTTAGCGTGCAAGTAAACAAGTAGATTAGAACTTTTTCTATTTTTCGGGTAAGTTGGTGGGCGTGGCCTGTCACTTGACACGTTTGGAAAGGCGCGATTTAGTTAATTTTAAGTTAAATGCGAAGTTCGAAGTTAAGTGCGAGTGTTTTATGATTATTTTTTGGAAATATTTTAATGTATATTATTATATAGGTATATTTAAAAATATTATTAATTAATATATTATTAATTTTAGGTATATAGATTATATTATATACATTTTTTTTACATTGTTTCTATAATACGAAACTTATATTAGGGTTAAAACTATGATTCAAACGTGACAATCTGTGTACAAAGTAAAAGTATATTTTATGTACACAGATTGTCACGTTTGAATCATAGTTTTAACCCTAATATAAGTTTCGTATTATAGAAACAATGTAAAAAAAAAACTTATTATTTTTGCGAATATTTTTATGGTGTGTTTATGTAATACAAATGTTTATTACTCAATATTTGGCTTATATTTTTTATAAAATGTGTATTTGCTATAATTTAGTTAATCTAATCAGTAAAATTTAGACATAGGAACCGTTTATGTAGTTTCGACCGCACCTCTTAGGGCGCGGTACCACCGTGCGACGCGGCGAACGGATTTCCATACTTTGAGCGCGTTTTGTATAAGTGGCCCGGTGAATGATCGTCATTCCGTGTGTGAATTTTCGGAGAAAAAACCGCTATAGTGGGAATACGAAATATACTATGCCATCAAAAACATAACTTGTAAAAAAACCAAGTCTCGCACGCAACATAGTCTACCGTAAAAAGTTGTGAGATCCATGTAATACCAAGTCGGTTAATTTATTCAGTCCCTACTTAAGAGTCCTTCTGTCTTAAGTTATTACGTAATTAGCTCACCTAACAACATCTTATAGTGACCAGATCAATATTAAAAATCTCTTATGTTTTAAATAAATACATAGATTGACCTGGCAATCGCATGAAAACACAATGTATCTCACAAGTAATACATTATTATATTAAATTTGATTGTTTAGTGCGATTGCCAAGTCAATCTATGTATTTATCGCATGAAAACACAATGTATATCACAATTAATACATTATTATATTAAATTTGATTGTTTAGTGCGATTGCCAAGTCAATCTATGTATTTATTTAAAACATAAGAGATTTTTAATATTGATCTGGTCACTATAAGATGTTGTTAGGTGAGCTAATTACGTAATAACTTAGCACTGTACGAATTTGCACTGTACGAATCTGGGGGCACTGCCGTGCCCCCAGATTCGAAATTTCAGTTATATTTTCATTATATTTGTATTTAAAATTTTCCGGAAAAATCGCACTGTGCGCCATGCAAGCCAAGCCAAGCTCAGCCAACACAAAATAGGTTTGGCCCACTATATAAGCCTTTTGTGTAGTTATCAGTGATGTGTATCCGAATAAAAGTTAGATTTGTGCCAAGATCTATGCCTCGTTACAAGAAGCCACAAGTTTTAGTAACAAGTTACAATTTGATATACATTGCATAGCCAATTCGCCTAAACTGTAAGCCCTTATCGTTATCTCTAATCGTCTACGCAATGTACATCGAATTGTACTTGTAATTTGTAAATTGTAGCTTCGTGAAACGGCCCCCTAAAGGTTAGTAACCAGACCTATTAAACTTAAAAAAAAAACAATTCTTCTGGGGCGGGAAGCAAAATGTGCCATAACAAAAAAAAATTTTTGACCGTGTATTTTTAACACGTTCTTTACTGTTTCTCTGCAGTGCAGTCAGTACAGTTGTGCAGTAGTGCTCCTCCTACCTCATCCTCAGATGAAAAACAACTGTTCTACAGCGAAGGAAGAGGAGTTTTTAATCTGAGGCCTGCATCGTCGCTTTACTTTGTCTTCCCACGCTGGGTTTTGTTTTGAGTTTCATCATGAGTTACGAGAAACAGGGAATACAAAATGAACTGAAATTATTCTAAGCAGTACCTAACTTATATTTGTTGAGTATATTTTAACATTTTCGCTCAATTTCTATATAACTATTAACTATTACAAGCCTAAAAGACCCCCCGATGCTTTTCCTTCTGAACTACCTCCGTCGCCCCCCAGTAGACCACCGACAGTATTAGTCACACCGTCAATTAATCCAGTAACTCCTGAACCACCTTCGCCACCTCCCAGCAGCCCGGCGACAGAATTCGTCACTCCTTTAAGAGTTGCAGGTAACCCGAGGCCCCCTGAGTCAGAGCCACCTGGTTGGCCAGTATTTCCTACGTTATTGCTCATACCACCCTTATTACTACTTGGAGCCTTTCCACCGTTAGGAAAACAGGTTGTAAAGCTGCTGCCGCCGCTTGAGGAGCTGCCGTCGTACGTAGCGGTGTACACGAGAGCGTGTATCAGCGTGTTCAAGAGTCCGTTAATATCTATTCCATGATTAGCATTGCTCGCTCGGTCCATTTCGAGGGCTCGAGCTAAAAGTAATAGGGTGCCGAGATCACTCGCAGAATCGTCGCAGCTAGAACTACCCGCAGAGCCACTGGATGAACTTGGAGAGCATTCCATTACTGCCATTGACGGCATCAGAGTGCGTACGATGCAATGTGCGTGGCATACCTAAAATTAATTGAGAAAATGTAAGAATTAAATATTATTTTTTTAGGTACGTATCTGGATGATTTCATCAAAATCGAGTTAGAAAAAGGATTTTATTATAATAAAAATCACTTTCTTACCCCGCACAGCAACGTGACAGCCAGTACCAAGCAGAGACCTTGTAGATACGCCATTGTGATCGGCTTGGAGTGTGTGAAGCTGTCTTTTATGTAGGTATGTTTGCCTATGATTACAACATACCTACTCGTACTTCTAACATGTTATAGCAAACTCGCACGTGCAAGAAATAAATAAATTATGATCTCCGCTTTGACTGGAAAAGTCACGTAATATGAGTCAATATACCACTAAACATCAAAAATAAATACCCACATATAGACGACTAATGTTAGAAAAAAACTAAGTTAAATTGGGTTTGAATATAATGTTATTATTGTACCAGTCGAACACACCTAAATATAACAAATAAACAAGCTTTCACGCCTAAACTACTGAACGGATTTGGATGTAATTTGGAATGGAGATAGTTTGTACCCTGGATTAACACATAAAAAACTTTTACGGGAAAAATCTTACGCAATTCGAGCGTAGCCGCGTGTACTTCCCACAAATAATTATAAATGCGAAAGTTTAGATTCAACCACTACAGAGGGATTGGGATGAAAATTGGCACACATTTATGTTAGGTCCTAGAGTAGGACATAGGATAGTTTTTGTCCCGAAAAACATCTCATTCCTACGGAAAATCTACGCGTACGAAATTGCTGGCAAAAGCTAGTAGTTAAAATATATTATATAAATGACGATTATACTCATACCACATCTCTGCTGCTACGAGATTTATATCTGTAGATAGATAAGTCAAACTGAAATAAGAAAACTTATTTTATTACATTTCTAAATAGTCTGTTTTTATTCTAAACTACTAGCTTTCCGCCCGCGGCTAGGCTCGCGTTATGTAATATTTTCCCGTGGGAATAAGACTTTTCCCGTATCCTATGTGTTACTACAGGGTACAAAGTATCTCCATTCCAAACATCCAAATCCGTTCAGTAGTTAAGGCGTGAAAGCGGAACAAACATTTAAACATCCAAATATTATATTTACACATTTATAATATTAGTATGATTGATTCTCAAAATGAAAATGACTATTTATATTAGAGCTTGATATTTTTTACCGAGTTTCACAAAGTTCACGTCAACGACATAGTATGGCGCCTACCTCAGATTCGTAGCGTGGCCTACGTGACTTTTTCTGAGGATGCAATTCTTTTGTAAACACAATATTTAGAAATATTAATCATGGATACAGGTCCGAAGCAGAGAAGACAAGTAAATCCACGTTATAAAGCGAATATATTTTCTATATTAACGTTCGGGTGAGACATGAATTAATACGACCCTAACGTAGAAAGATTCGTTACTTTAAATTATAATCTTTATCGTCATTGGAGCATTCCCACTTCCTGACGGAAAAGAAAAACATAAAAAGATTAAGATATTTTAGTCACTGTTTGAATAAAATAAATTGTATATTCTAAATACAGGATAAAGATATATTATGTACTCTCAATTTCTTCTACATTTTCAGATGATTAATTTAGATCATCTTGCCAGTTACCAGTTACTGCTGCTGTAAAGTGTGAATGTAAATCTGATGTAGATGCACCTCCCTGAAAATACCTACACTAGTATTTTAACATTTTAGTTTTTATGAACAGCATGAACGCATATTATAACTAATATTCGTTTTGCAGATGGACCATAGAAACTTTTAAACTTGGATACACTCGCGACATCAAAGAAACAGATCTTTATGCACCTCTACCAGAACATCGTTCGGATGTTCTGGGTACGTACACGTTTTATTTACGTAAACATCATAAGACTTCAAAAAATAGGTCTTTTCGAAACTTATAACCAGCGCTTATAGGTCCTCCCGTCTGAATAAAGACAAAATACACTAAACTACCTGTGTTAAAACAGCAGGACCTCTACCTATCGCTGTTTTTTTACCCATGTTAGTCACGTTCAATTTCTTGTCTCTAATCGCACTGTGTGTAGTACATAGTAAAACAAATCAGAATAGTGAATATCGGAAAAGACTCATAATCACCATTTTAAAATTTTAGGTGATGCCATACAAAACGAGTGGGACCGCGAGGTAGAGTATCACAGATCGGGTAACAGCAACAGCAAACCGAGCTTGATGAAAGTAATATTAAAGGTCTTCGGAGCTGAACTGATGCTTTATGGTTTGGTGTTGGCGGCTATGGAGTTCCTTATAAGGTCAAAAATACCGTATTTCTCTATGGAAATTTAGTACACTCCATCTAAACAGAAACTTACCCAATCATTTCCTACCAAAACAGGCTGCAGCAACCCTTGTTTTTAGGATTGCTCTTGCGCTACTTCAACCCAAAATCCGATGAAACAAGGAACAGCACGTAAGTCCACTATGATTTACACACTTGCATTTTCCATTTTTAATTTATTAACATAAAAAGGTTTAAATGTCAGTCTCAAAATATAAGTCGGTAATTAAAAAAATATCATATACTTAAAACTGAAACGGAATCAAAACCGAGATCTCCTACGTGGAGGGCTGATAGATAACATGTTCTCAGAGTTATAACTTCTCCAATTATCTGTAATTATTTAAATTTTAGCTCTAGATACACATACGTAAACCAACTGCTCAATTACTACAATACGGATAGTACTGTGAGTTGGGGTGAAGCAATATTCTTCGCCTTCGGAGTGGTCTTCTGCAGCACCGTCAACGTAATGGTGCAACATCCCTTCATGATGGGCGTCATGCATATGGGGATGAAAATGCGCGTTGGAATTTGCAGCCTTATCTACAGAAAGGTACCTTATCTATCATTCTCCAGCTTGATCCTGCGTTTGACAATATTTCCGACTATCGGGCCTTGTTGGCCTCTTGGCCAGCACTCTGTGATTGCTTTGGTCTACATCGTCATCCCGTGTAGCCAAGTGTCCCCACCTGTCTCCACCTTGATCCTCCTGATGCGTTTACTTAATCGAATTTTAACATTTGGCACACGATCAACGAGAGAGATACCCAACATGTTAATAAGTTGAAAACTCAGTTTTTGATCATCCAGGACACTCTTTATTCCAGGCTTTGAAAGTGAGTTTACAAGCCATATCCGAAAACAGCGCAGGCTTAGTTGTGAACCTAATGGCTAACGACGTCAACCGTTTTGACACCGGCCCGGTCTTCGTGCACTACCTTTGGATAGGCCCTATTGAAACTTTGGTTAGTACTACTACCAGATATTCATTAGTTTTGTTGGACTCTCAAAATATTAATCAGTTGATTGTTTCAGTTAATGACAGCGTACTTATATCGGGAAATGGGAATGGCTGCTATATATGGTGCTCTTATTATCATAGCAGTAGTGCCTTTCCAAAGTGAGTTAGAGACATATAACAAGTTGCATAATAAACTTTCAATATTGGGTGTTTACTTAACTGACTTCTCTTTATTCAGTATTTCTGGGTAGTCAGACAGCGTACTACAGAAGACAAACTGCCTTGAAGTCAGATGAACGAGTAAGGCTGATGAAAGAAATTGTGATGGGTATTGAAGTAATAAAAATGTACACATGGGAAAAGTCATTTCGAAAGATCATAGACCATGTGAGGCGGTAAGAGCCCCAAACTTTAAATCGGTTTTAAGTATGAAGATTTAAGGTAAAGATTTAATATTATCTATTTTCGTCTACAGACAGGAAATCTTCTTCATAAAGATGACTTCGATAATACGCGGTGTGATACTGTCGTTTATAATGTTCACGTCTCGCTTTGGCATTTTCATCACGGTGTTTTTTTACGTCACTTACCAGAAGAACATTACTGTTGAGAACGTCTTCTTTCTCACTTGCTACTACAACATCGTCAAGCAGACTATGACTCTGTATTTTCCTCAAGCTGTTGGACAGGTAAAAGTCAACTACCCACCTAATACTCGACTTTTGGTGAAATACTCGTATCCATACCAACCAAACCTAATGATAGATAGAATTTTGAAATTGGTGAGATAAGTGTTTTTAACATCAACTGTTTCAGATTGCGGAAATGTGTGTTGCAGTTCAAAGAATCCGCGATTATTTGTTGAGCGACGAGTGTCGGCTACCTAAACGTATCGGAGCTGTTCAAGTTACGACAACCAACGAAACGGACCGTCCTAAGAAACGAGTCGTACTCCGTAGATATTATTTATGATTATGTTAAACCTGGACTTTCTATCATAAAGAAATACAATTTTTCTTAAATAAGTTTTCATGAACTTGAAATTCGCTCTCTGTTTGTTTTAATTTTCTTCGAATTGAGTAATAGTCAAAAACCTATTAAATAAAGAATCTTATCCATATGTTACAGTTGAACCAATAGAGCAGGAACCGGAGACTCCACCGGAGTTATTGTCTAAGTATACTCAAAAGGAAATGCCAAGCACTTCAAAGAAAAAATGTAAGTTATCTTTTTTATTCCAATCATTAATTGAGTCAGTAAGAGGAATATTCATATTAGATAATTCGTAGTTTCTCGCAAAAAATGAGAGCTTCTACCGGGGTATGTCAGAAGTGAAATAGTTCTTCTTCCAGAGCCCCTTATACTCGTACATACATACCGGGGTATCTTGCAGACTGTGTCACACTAAGGTTTTTTGTCAAGAGAAATTATCTGAGTAAAATATTATTTTTATGTTTAAGCCATCAAGAAAAATGAATTGGCAGTGAAATTTGATAACGCCAGTAGCCGATGGATTATGTCATATCAGAAAGAAGATGTTCAAGATCTCACATTCAATGTATGTCATTACTTGCCTACATGAGGTGCTTTTGTTAAATTAGTCATTCGTTCAAGACTTGAATCAAACACGTAAAATGTTTTTTATATATTTCGTTCCTTTATCATAGATCCCACAACTGTCCCTGACAACAGTAATTGGATCGGTGGGCGCTGGAAAATCCACTTTATTGCACTTGATTCTGGGTGAGCTTCCGTGTAACTCGGGCTCAGTAGAAGTTAATGGAACCGTTAGCTACGCCAGTCAAGACCCGTGGCTTTTTGTTGGTGAGATGCCTTCTACACCAATTAGAATTCATGGAATATATAAAAGAAAACGCAATAATAAATAGGATAAACTGAACTTTTCTTCAGGTTCAGTTCGACAAAACATTCTTTTTGGACAGCCATTTATGAAGTCTCGTTACATGGAAGTGTGCAAAGTTTGTGCCCTCGAACGAGACATATCTCTGTTTCCTCACGGAGACAAAACCGTGGTCGGTGAACGAGGAGTTTCTTTAAGCGGAGGACAAAGGGCGCGTATCAATCTTGCAAGAGCTGTGTATAAGGAGGTAGCCTGTTCAAATAAAATAAAAAACAGCTAGGCCGAAGATGTTGCAATAACTTTAAAATCAGATAAACAATTTGTAACAAATTACAGGCTGATATCTATTTGCTAGACGATCCTCTCTCTGCAGTAGACACTCACGTTGCTAAGCATATTTTTGAGAAATGCATCAAAAGGTAACAAGGTTCTTACAATAAAACAATAAACAATAGTGATAAACAATAGTAATAACATACTTAACAAAATTTCCGCATTAGGTACTTGGAAAACAAAACAGTAATACTAGTCACACATCAGCTGCAATTCATCAAGTACGTTGACCAAATAGTTATAATGGACAAAGGGAGGTTGTTAGCTGAAGGAGAATTTAATGAGCTAAGCGTAATTCTTTTCATTTTATAAAACGAGTGTAATATTTTTATAAACGACATAATTTTCTACGTAATGCAATAACAACAGGGCAAAGTGCATAGCAATAACAGGCTATGAGTATACTATACTGTAGGTAGGTGTCATATTCATGAGAGGCAATAACTTGTCTTAACTTTTGAACATGATAATAATTATGCTTCTCTGTTCCGTGCAATGACATTGGAGATACAAGCTTCGCGCTTAAGTATTTTAAAGTTGACATGATACAGTTTTAAGGCTACTCATTAATAATCTTAGTTACTTGTGTAATCTGGTGTGTAGGAACAAAACCTTGAGATAATACAGTTGATGAAGGAGAAGACGCGCGAAGCCCGTCCTGAAGAAACTCAAGGGGTTTTGACTACTGCTTCGATGATGATCAGTACTATGAGTCTGCAAAGACACCATTGGTCTCTAATCATCGATACAAGTTTTGCTGTAAGTAATTTACACCTTTCAATTAGCTCTATTAGGTCTCCAAAATAAAGAAGAAGTAGAGTCATTTAATTTAGTTTTAGACCGTGCGTGCGAGTGTTGTCTTCAATAATTGTAGGGAGACTAATACTGTTAGGACTTCAGGATCAGAAGCCCGAAGCGGAGATGCAGACGATGGGTCGCGTGCACGGGACGGTGTACCGCGACTACTTCTTGGCCGGCGCCGCCTGCCCCTACGTCGCACTCGTCTGCTTCATGTTCCTGCTGGCCCAGTTCTTCGCCAGCTGCTGCGATTATTGGATAAGCCGATGGTAATTCATTTGGAGGGAAGAGAGAAAGCCGCAAGAGAAAAATACTTCGTAGACAGAACTGATGTCAGAGGCAGACTAGGCATGTAAAACCAGTTTTGAAACTGAATGTTTTAATGTTTTAGGAGTCAGGCAGAAGATCAGTTGTCTGGCGACCCGACCTTTGACAGTGCAGTATGGGCCGACCAGGGACTTACCAGGAACGACTTTGTGCTCGTATTTGGAATCATCACGATCGCGACCATCGCCGTCGCTTTACTGAGAGCCTTCATGTTCTTTACGCTGTGTATGAGGTCTTCGATCAGGTGAGTGTTATGTTCACTAATTGTTCTAACAAAGTCACAATAATCACTTTATCATAGTGTTGGTTGAGCCTATATTAACCGACCGCTGGGCTTTTCTCTGTTGCGCTGTTATTCGCAGACTTGCCTGTATCATTTGCATCCAGATTGATCCTACTAATTTGGTAGTTACGTCGGACAATCAACTATCTTCTTTACCTTTTGCAGTTTTTTTTTTAAAACGAAATAAAGGCCACAAACAAAATACACATACAAAATACACTTTCTTCCTCAGGTTGCACGACAGAATGTTTGAAAGCATTTCTCATTCTCCAATGAGCTTTTTCCACTCGAATCCCTCAGGAAGAACGCTCAATAGGTTTAGTAAAGACATGGGAGCCGTCGACGAACTTCTGCCGCAGGCCATGATTGATTGTTTTCAGGTAAATCATTTACTCTTTTCAGCTGGGTGAATATTTTAGGGGCTCCAAATTTATGTCTCGCAATAAGACTCTTCAATATTAAAGTGTTTGGGGACAAATTATCTTGATTCTACTTCCTAAATAAATAATAAAGAAGCAATCGAGCCCGCTTAGAGCTTGAATCACTATAAAAAAAATATTAAGAATATTCCATCCAAAATAGCATTATTTGGGATGTCGCCTTTGCATTGTTTTCGTTATTTCGTCCTATAAAATATTCACTGACAAAGATTTACCGAACGATTGCCAAACGAAGTACTACATAAATATTTAATAAAAATATATAAATCATTCAATAAACTATCTTCTTCTTAAAAAAATAACAACTAAATTAATTTCAAGTTAGTCAAGAATTGTATCAAACAATGTTCAAAGATTTTTCATCATTGACGGCAACACTACTGATTTACCAAATTACGCTGAAACGAAACGCACTTCAAATTTCTTTTTGACGGCTAGCGACGAGGAGAGGGGGGGAGCCTCTCCTCAGTCAGCCGGCACGCTTCGAGAGGGAAGGACGAATCGCATTTCGAACAGTAAGTTGTCCAATTCGATTCTCCAAACTTCTGTACGTCAATTATTTAAGCATTTTATGGTGGTATTATGTTTCCATGAGGAAGTATTCATGGAACTAGATCCCCGTACCGCATTATTTGTTTGCTACCTACCATGATTCTCTAGATTCGTGGAATATTCTAGCATTCGTCATTGTTGGCAACGTCATTGTTAGCAACATCCACATCAACATACTTGGAGGTCTACCTCATGGCCCGGGCTTCGTCTCCGTCATTATGACTGGTCAGGGGTGGTGGCACTAAGGCCAGGCGTCATGCTTTGTCTGATGAGCGGCTGCTAATCAGATCGGCTGGTGCGCTCGACCCATTTGGGGATCGTCGGCGGTGAGAAGCTGAGGTGTTGGGCGCTGTTCGGGTAACTTTACATCGTTAAGGTGACTCTCCCAGTGCGCGACCGGGCAGGATGCGCGTCTGCACTGTGGGGGCACTAGGTGGCAAGTCGTTGTTGAGCGCTGGACTCCATCCCCGGGAGGTGGTGTTGGCGGACTCAATAGGTCGCGCGGGAGCGAGCACCGTTGTCGGTGTTCAGGTGGCCAGGAATGGAGGGGAGCGATGTTGTGGAGTGGAGGTAGGGGATTGTCCCGTGACCAGCTCGGTGAAACATCTGTTTCGATAGCCTATGGACGAATCCCCCACACTCTCGATTCCCAGGTATCTCTAGATAAAATCGTTGCGCACGTAGCGCCCAGCATTGGTGATGGTCCTCAAGGCACCATTCTGGACGACCTCCAAGCGGCGCTTCCGTGCGTAAGAGGCAAGGGTGTACCACGCCGGGGCAGCATAGGTGAGGCGGGAGCGGCGTATGTCTTGTATATCCTCAGCTTGGCACGCAATGGCAGCCGGGATCCAAAGACCGGACGAAGTAGCGCATGCGCAGCCTTGGCCTGGTTGGTGACATGTGTCACTATAGGCTTCATGCGCAGCGCCCGGTCGATATGGCAGCCGAGGTACTTCACTGAGGATTGTTACGTGATGTCCTGCCCCCGCAGTGTCAGTCTGGGTGGTGGTGTGCGGGTCTGTCCGGTGAGGAGGGCAGCAGTCTTCCCCTCATTGACTGCCATCTTCCATCTGTCCAGCCAGTCCGGGAGGATGTCAAGCAGCCGCTGCATCTTGACAGCGGCTTGGGCGGGTTTGCGCGATGACGCGAAGTAGGCGCTGTCATTGGCGAAGAGGGCGAGCTTGACATCGCTCTCCCACTCCTGGAGACGGCCTTCGAGCGTCGGGATATCGTCAGTGAAGAGGGCGTAGAGGCAGGAAGAAAGACAACTTCCCTGCGATACTCCGGCCCGGATGGGCTTGGGCCCGGAGATCGCCCCTTGCACGGAGAAGACGAAGCTACGGGCCTTGAGGTAGCTTGCCACCAGATAGACGAGGCCCTGTGATTGCTGTACATTGCCGCGTACTCGACGCCCACTGGCTTCCTTAGAAGCAGGACGATCACACTTGGGGGCTAATCGTTTCCAGTGGCCGTCACGGGGCGACTGGAAATAAAGATTTTACCTGACCTGAGCTCCACTGTACTTCCCTAGGTGAACTTTGCACAAAGCACTGGTCACCTTTATTTTCAATTTGTCATTCTTAGCAACACTCTATCATTATTTGAACGATAACGTCATTAGTCTCTCAAATCGTCATTATCGGCAACATGTAATAATTTAAAATATTAATTATTTCTAAAACTACTTAACTTTTTGAAGTGCCTTCTACATAAAATTTCATCTTTTCCACGGTACTATTCTTCCAGCCTAAAATTAGAGTTCTGGCACAAGGATAAAAAAAAATATATTTTTTTCTCAAGAAGAATTTTTTTCGAAGATTCACCCAGCTATAGGTAACATTTTAGTATGAGAATTCTTATTTAGATAAATCTTTGTTGTAGATTATTCTGAATTTGGTAGGGGTGCTGATAGTAATTTTGCTAACGGACATCACCCTGCTTATTCCGATTGCGGCTGCGCTTATTATATTCTATATTTTGAGAGTATTCTACATCCGGACCACGGGAGCTGTCAAACGATTGGAAGGAATCAGTAAGTGCATTTTTTTGCTAGCGAATGTTGACGACTTTATTTCCAATAGTCACTATAAATAACATTGTAAACATTTTACAGCTCGAAGTCCAGTGTTCGGTCACCTGAACGCCACAGTATTGGGTATGGCGACCATCAGGTCTTTTCAAGCGGAGGAGCTCCTCATCGCGGAGTTTGACAGGCACCAGGACCTGCACAGCGCCGCCTGGTATCTTTTTATCACTTGCAGCCGCGCTTTCGGATACTTCCTTGACGTTATCTGTTTGTTGTTCATCATCTGTGTCACCTTCAGCTGCCTGATGAAGACCGGTAAGCTCAATATCCGGTTGATTAGACTTTTCATCACTTGTCGTCTTTTAGATCCACACGTTCAGTTTTAAGAGCACATTAAAGAAAAACGAAATACAGTTCAGACGACCTCCTGACTTAATTCATCTATTGTCTGGTTTCTACACCGTTTTTGAAGCTCATGTGCTCAATATTAAAATAGGATGATAAATTTTAAACAGGCCCTGCCTGTGTTGGATCTCATGTTCTTTACATGCCACAAACCAAATATCAACTTGGTGACAATGTCTCACAACAGTAACATATTCTAGATATGCTAGGCAGCCGCGTGGGTCTTGCAATCACGCAGTCAATATCGCTAACGGGCGTATTCCAGTGGGGCATGCGACAGTCGGCCGAGATGGAAAACCAGATGACAAGCGTGGAGCGTGTGCTCGAGTACACTGCTTTGCCGCAAGAGGCCGCTTTGAGGACCGTAAATACATCATCAAACTTTTAAACCGTGTCCAAAAACTGCATTTAATAATTGATACATTTAGAAATTCACTTCTATTGTGTCATGCATTATCATTTTAGGATGTTTAAATTTCTCCGAATGTACCGTCGACCAATTAATTGGTTTATCACCCTAAGGTTGAATGTCAGTTGCATATTATAGAACAACAAAGATTATTTTCGTTTGCAGAACGATCTGTCAGATACTGAGTATAAACCTTATTGAAGTTTTCGATAACTAGGAAATTGAATGAAAAATGGTAAACCACTTTCTTGGTCAACCTTACATAATAAAAAATAATAAATAATTTCTAGCTTGAAAAATATCAGCTTTATTGTTATCAATTCATTTATTTATTGCAGGAAGATGATAATAAAAAGCCTCCGAAAAATTGGCCAACAGCAGGCGCTATACATTTCGACAATTTAAGTTTGAAGTACACGCCGGATGGCAATGATGTGCTCAACAGACTGCAGTTGAGGATTGAACCTAAAGAGAAGGTACCTACTTCATTAAAACTTCTGACACTACACCCATGCTAACAAAACTCACAATTTCTCTCTATTTCTAGATAGGTATCGTAGGAAGGACAGGCGCAGGCAAATCTTCAGTCATACAAGCGTTGTTCCGGCTGGCATACTTGGATGGTACCATCTGGATAGACGGCATCGACATCTCGACGATCGGCTTGCACGATTTGAGGGAGAAGTTGTCAATCATTCCGCAGGTAAAACTCTGACTTATTTATTTTTGCTGTAATTGTTTTTAGGGAGGAATTGGGTAATAATTGCGTTTCAGGAACCAGTGTTGTTCAGCGGTAGCATGCGCAAAAATCTGGACCCATTCAGCAATTATTCTGACTCGCAGCTCTTGACTGCATTGGATGCTGTTGAGCTTATCGCTGATGGTGAAGGATATGGTAAGTCAATATGTTTATTCACTTGAATTAACCAATAGCATTTACTGACTTGTAATTTAAAAACAATTTAACCTTCCAGAGGCCCTCGACAGAGAAGTCCTTGAAGGCGGATCGAACTTTAGCGTCGGAGAGAGACAACTAGTCTGCCTAGCGCGAGCCATAGTCCACAACGACAAGATCCTGGTGCTGGACGAAGCAACTGCCAATGTGGATGCGCAGACTGACGCTCTCATACAGAACACTATCAGAGAGCACTTCGCACATTGCACTGTGCTCACTATTGCGCACAGGTTAAATACTGTCATTGATTCTGATAAGGTGACTCTTTATTTTTTACTCAACAACCAATATTTAAACCAAAAGGCTGACAATATTGCTATAATAACTAAAATGGTGGACCAAACATTTTAAGTTTTGCTTAATTGTGCTTCATTTTTTTTTGCTGACAACTTATGCATGTAAATGTGCATGTACGGTATACCACCATTCATGTGGTTTCACGTGTATTTATGTAGAATATAACGTGCGCTTATAGTCGGTGTGGTGACGGTGACGGCAGAGTAGAATACATTTGTCACCAACCCCTACTCTTCCCGTGGGTGTCGTAAGAGGCGACTTAAGGACTACACATTGAACAGGGAACGGGCAGCAGCGCTCTCTGATACAGTAGCCTTTTAATCTGCGATCTGCAACCCGCCTGCCAAGCGTGGAGATTATGGCAAAACCCTCCACTTAAGTGGAGGAGTCTCATAGTTCAGCAGTGGACTGGGACGGGCCGTTGATGTTGATAGTCGGTATGCAAATCCTACCTATACGCTGAAATTAGTTCAATCAGATTTAGCGGAGCCGCCGTTTAGACATGAAAATATAACAGATATAAAAGTGTCAGTTCGTTTGTTAGCTTCACTTCTATGTTTGCGCTGTAATCCTCAGATTCTAGTACTAGACGCGGGCAGGCTGATGGAGTACGATCACCCGCACGAGTTGTTGAAGAACAATCGCGGCTACTTCAGCAAGATGGTGGCCGAAACCGGACGCTCTATGTCACAGTTGCTTAAAAAAATGGCCGAGGATGTACGTATGCTATTAATTTTCCTCATCGTGTAGGTAGTATGGTTGACAACCAACCTCACAAACCCTGGTGTCATTAACTAAATAATATCAATGATCGCATGCACGGTCACTATTTATGGTGCAACTTTCTAAAGCAGTCTATAATAATTTCTTGCTTGAAAATTTTTAGAAAGATAACGTAATACAAAGTTTGCTTATTTATCAATGACAATCAATTGCAGAGCTTCAATAAACTTAACAACGCTGAAGAGAATGTGGCAAAGGCGGCCTCCTCTAATGCAAAGAAATAATCGTAATATTTATATAAACAACTTTATATTAATTTATCATGTTATGTATATTGATTTAATAAAGGTGATTTATTTTATAATACCTACATATAAAATATAATTTCGAAGTTTATTCATTTTGCAATACGAATAGATAATACTTTTAGGATTTACTTTATTTGGTAATTTAACACTATTTTCAAAGTATTGCAGTATAACTTAATAATATAATAAAGTAATATGAACGTTACGAAATCAAGTAAATCCCTTTGAAACTATAATGGTGTCGATTCGGCATACGCCCAACTAAACTAAACTAAAATTAGTCTTGTCACTTTCTATAATTTTTAATTGAAAAGAGACCGAAGATCATTGGTTTTGTTTTTGTCTTTGACTTCACGACTAACTGTCAAATTTAGTCTTGTTTTAGTGCCTACCTAACACCATGACGAATAAAAAGCCACTAAAATTTACAGTTAGTCGTGAAGTCAAAGACAAAAACAAAACCGATGATCTTCGGTCCCTTTTCAATTAAAAATGATAGAAAGTGACAGGACTAATTTTAGTTTAGTTGGGCGTATGCCGAATCGACACCAATATGTAACACTTATATGCTAGTAATAATTTAAAGCTTATGCGTTTTGGAATAAGGTGGTACTTGCAATGTACCGGCGTCAGACAGTCTCCATGTTGCAGTTGAGACTGGCCAGCTGCAGCTCCATCCTTTTCTTGATGCCGCGCATTAGCTCATCCATGTGTCTGAGAATATCGCAAATTATTATTAAAACCAAAACTGCTTAACCGGTTAGCCTTCGAGCAAAAGAGTTACAATACGTGCCTCCAGAGACTGCTTTACACATGGATTCAATCAAAACAAAAGGCGGTGTAGTGGAAGAAGGTTCGCTTATATTTGGATGATGACCTGAGGAAGGTCGCTGGTGGTGGCTGGATGAGGAAAGCGGGTGCGCTTTGGCGTGCCCGAGGGGAGGCCTTACGTCTGGTAGTGGACTGCAATAGGCTGATTGATTGATTGATATTTGGATAAAAATTGCGCAGGTCATGATATTCGTAAAATTTTCTAGATGTTTCTTTCCAGCCTCCCATCAAATTATCGTCACGGAATAATCGGTTTAGGAAAGAACAACTTAAGATTGATTGTTTGATTTTGAGTGGTACTAACCTTTTCTCTTCTTCAGTTTTCAAAGGTGGAATGCCTGCTAAAGCCTCCATGAGATAATTTCTGAAAAAAAAAAAGCAATTTAATAAGTTAACAATAAAATATAGAAAGGCGTCAGAAATAAGGCGTAAGGAAGGCATTTAAACTGCATCAGAACCGTCGTATCATGCGCCTCGAATTTGCGATGACGTTGTGCGCTGTATGGCCTTGGTCACTCCATTCAACCGTTATGTTTTAAATGCCTACTACTCCATTTCCCAGTAAAGTGCGCGCGAAGCTTCTAGGATTATCGTTGCGCGCCTAGGATGTTGTACGCTGCGTGCGGCCTTTAGGCCGGTTTCCACCAAAGCAGAGAGGAGAGGAGATGTGTTTTATAACCAATCAGATTTCGCTATTGAAGCTAAGCGGAAAGGAGATGTGGAAATAACGAAATCTGATTGGTTATTCAAACACATCTCCACTCCTCTTCGCTTTGGTGGAAACCGGGCCTTATACTTGGATACCGCGGGGCTGGGTGAGGAAGCGTGGATTGGCGGGAGCTTACTCGGCTCTCCTCGTGAGGTGTTCTGCGCAGGCGTGTCTCAGCAGCGTGTATTCGAGGCGCTGCTGGAAGGCGGAGGCGGGCGAGGCGACGTGCGCGGGCGCACTGGCTGCCAAACGAGCCAGCTCCTGCCACACCGTCTCGCAGATGTCGCGCACGTAGCGGACCGACGCCGCCCCGCAGACACTGTCCACCTGGAAGATTTTTTTGTATTGAGACCTCTTCATCGTGTAGGAGTTGTCAGCTGACTGAATATACGACATAATCGAACGATACAAAATTTCAACTAAATAAAGTAAAACCTCAAAAAATATGAAATTTGATAAATTGTGGAACAAAAGATGAACTACCTGATTGTGATTTAGCTTTTTGAATTCATTGAATTGAATTCTTGAATTAATTTACTCGTAAAACATTGTATAATACAATAACTAACTGAAACAAAATAATCGAATTCACGAAAAACATTCCATTATTGTTAAACGCCTACAGTAGGAAGACGGCATTATGACAAATACTTATGAACTTAAAAATTATATATTATATTGTATATAAAAATCTCCTCTAGAAAATATTGTAATAAAGTGAAGAACAAAAATAAGCAACAGCACCACAGGATATTACATAACGCAAACATTGTGCTCACCCCGAATGATCAATCTAATAACAGGCACAGATACTGCATTCAAGGTAGGTATAATTTATTTTCAACGTGTACAAGCTAGTAAAATCTGAATCAATAAATTGCTAGATAAACTGTATTGATAATCTTATATACCTACAACATACATCTAATGTTAACGGACCTATATACGACGGCTCCGTAGCCCAGGTGGTAGTGCATCTGCCTCCGACGCACAGGGTCGCGGGTTCTAATCCCGCCCAGGGCAAACATTTGTGTGATGAGCACTTGTGTTTGCCTTGTGTCTGGTTGTTGTTTATCTATATAAGTATGTATTTATCTATTTGTGTAATGTATATCAGCTGTCTGGTACCCATAGTACAAGCTCTGCTTAGTTTGGGATCAGATGGCCGTGTGTGAAGATGTCCCTGCATATTTATATTTATATATAGAAATATCTTCGTTTCATACTTAATCATTTTACAGATTTATCAGACCTTGACGGCCGTTCAAAAATTGCCATAGCGGACGGTATTTCACGTCCACACGGCGGGGTATTGGTAAAGTTTTCAACTAGCAATAATCGCACCTCGGATAAACCTCATTGGTTACGATATTGCCTCTGCGCAAAGTTAATAAGACGAAATCATCCAAGGAGGGTCATGAAAACGCGAAGACACATCGTTAGCGAGTTGTAACTTGCAAGTAACGCCATCTGTCGATATTTTTCAGAACTATTTTTTCTTCTGTATGGCGCGCTCCTTTGAATTTTTTGTCATTTTGCTGAAAGCTCTGAACAAAAACTGGTTCAGTTGTACAATAATATTATAGACGTCCCAGGCACTATAGTGCCTAATGATACCCTCGTTCCTTTTAAGGCCTTCTACCTTTCGGATACTGAACTTATACGATTGAAACTTGCTGTGTTACACCACTAATATTTAATCTTTGGCTCTGAAGTGACACATCAGCGAATCTTTTTTTTTATTAAAAAAAATAAATGAAAAATTATCTTTGTACAATTTGTATAAAGTTTTGATTTTCACTGTTTTTTTCTCCTTTTATTTTTTGTTTTTACCATAATATTCTGCACTAAAGACATATTTTGTTTCAATACCTATCTAACCCTATTTTTATCTTGATTATAGCTGTTGTAGTTTTCAAATTATAATCGTTTTTCTGAAACCATCGCGCGCGCACCGGTCATAAACCAGTTTTATCACCCTCTGGACGTTTGAGTGGTTAAATCGACTCATACATAATAAATAATTTTATAAATGCGAGCGCAAGTATTTTTATTACGTTTTCACGACTAAACCACCGATACAATTTAAATATAAGCACAAAGATGAAGAACTTTTTGCCGCGGGAAAAATCGTATTCCCTCAGAAAAAATCTGAAATGACGCAGGCATAGCGGTGGACAGCAAGTTTTCTATAACTACTAAAACAAAGCGAATGATAATTATTTCTCTTGATCCGGGTAAATAGGGGATCGGACTGTTTCACAAGTGGGTATGTGCCTCTCTGTCTAATCTTGAATTTCAAACCTTTATAACTCGGTCAATTTTAAAGATAGAGCAAAATAGCTATTTATGCAACTGTTGCATAATGAGTGTTAAATACTAATTATGTACAGTTGCATACAATAGTTTATCTACACTCATACAACAAATTTAAATTAAAGACAAAATAAAGTAATCATTGTTTATTGTAATAATTATTGACATTTTGTATGGTACAATTATTAAAGGTTATATTTGCGGATGGAACCGATCCTTCTCGAGCATTTATAGTAGATGTAGATGGGATATTTATATTCAATGTATTTTTTTCGATGGAATTCAGTATTTGATTCGACACTTGAATCTTGTTGGCTATTGACTCATCAATATATCCCTCTGCTACAGTCGTAGATTTCGATCCACCATGTCTTTTTAAAGTTGTTATATCTCCACCAGAGTCCACTAACAATGTCGCAGACGTCCTGCGAAAGCAGTGCCCCGTAAATAATTCTGGATTGGGAAGATCTAGATAATTTGCAATCACTTTTCCAAGATAACCAAACTTATTAATGCCGATTCTTTGTGTGGTACATTTTCCAGCTTGGAAGTTTAGAAAAAAATAAGGGCTGCTGCAGGGATTTGGGCGTAGTTCTATGTATTTTTTACATACTTCGTAATAACAGCCCGTTATAGAGAAAGAGCGGCTTATCTTTGTTTTAGTGTTGTAAATATTGACTAAAATGGTGATTTCAAACACTTGTACATCTTTAAACTGAAGATTGTATAACTCCTGTCTTCGGCACGCACCCATTATTCCAAAGATGAGTGCAGTCTGTAACAATATTATGAATAAATAAGGTTTATGTAGATAAGTAGTGTCAATAACATTAAACAATCATAATAAACAATAAGTATCTGCCTACCTTTGAAAAAAGATATAGCTTATCGGGTGCTTCGCTCATTAACTTTTTTATCTGGTCAGGTGAAAAGGTTTTCGACTTTTTCCCTTTGTATCCCTCTGATTTTCTTTTGAGGAAAGCAATTAGCTTTGAATATTTTGTCATGTCAATGTTGTGATGAATTCCCAATGTACTTTTGAGCATTGAGAATTTAGTCCACAAAGTTGGAGATTTTAGTTTTTCTGACATCTCTTGAAAATACGCAAGTAAGACATTTTCAGAATATGATGTAGTGTTTTTCTTCATTCTCCAATCCATGAATTCTTCATAGGTTTTTTCGTATATCTTCCTTGATTTTTCTGGGAGAAGATTATTTGTCATTTTAGTTGCTGTTTCAAGAATATCCGGGGGTGTCAAATTTTCGTCTATATCACTATCAGTTTCAGACATTTTACTGGGTTTTTAGTAAAAAAACTTGTAATAACGACTTACTTATTACAACGAATAACGAATTACATATTATACAAACTGCATAAGGAAAAATACAAACGTTAATGGCGCGAAAATAAATTTGCAGTAATATCGCACCGCGCATGCGCGCCGCCAAGGTTGCGTTCCGAAACACGCTAGTGTGCTCAAATAGCAAGCATCTGCGTAAAAATTAAAAAAAAAACTTCATTTTGTTACAACTTTGCGATAACGAAATGAAATTTGTATGGATCCTTAGTCACGGCTGCATCGAAAGGTATATCATTTGCTTAGCGTTTCTGATAAGTAAATGAAGGATTTACGACATGAGTGTAGATAAAATCTTTTCGTGTACGATAGCAGAAACTAAGAAGTTTGGATTTATAAAATAAAAAAAAAGTAGTCCGATCCCCTATTGTACCAGTTAAGTGTAAGAGCGCAAAGCGCCAACAAACTGTATACCGTTTTGCGCATAATTTAATGTATAAAAATATAACAGTTTTAAGATCAAGTAAATAAATAATCGCTAACCTCAGCATGCACGGCAATCAGGTTATTGATGATCTCGTAGACGTAAGGCCGCGCGTCGTCGACCAGCGCCTCGTAGCCGGCCACCGTCTTGTGCTGGCTCATGTCCATGCTCAGCTCGATGGTGCCCACGATGGGGTCTCCTTTGTACTCCAAATACCTCTCTGCTATTGTGGACTCCAGAGACGTCAGTGCGTCCCTGGCGGCCGCCAAAGCTAATGTCGGCTTCGGGAAGCAGTGACTGAAATGTTAGAAAATGCATGGAACATTTGACAAATTGATACTTTTTTTTTATGTTACATTGAATAAATACACTGAGACGCTTTTACGTTAAATTACATCAAAATCTTTGTGAGTTACATAAACCTACTTAATAGGCACTGGAAATCGGTGTCATTCAATTCAATTCAAAGTAATTTATTGTGGAACATAGGTAAGTCATCACATCTGTATTTTTGACTTGTACTTTTTTATTGTTGTTTACATTATTGTTACTGGCATGAAATACCTACGTATATGTGTATACATGCGTGGTATAATTCTTGAGGCCTAAACTTAGTTTGTAATTTCTCTGAGTGCGGTTCAGGCTGTTTATCGAAAATCTGTATAAACCGAAAACATGCGCGGGACGTGTCGCGTAAATATAGTGTTTAAAGCCCAAAAGACCTCAAGTAAGGCTAGACGCATTTACACAATTTTGCTCATATGCCGTGTCACCAAAAAAGGGACATCAGTACTTTTTAGAATAAGTTTTTAAAGAATGTTTGATATGTGCTCTGTCGGTGTACTTAAATAAATAAAATGTAAAGTTAAGTTTAGGCCTCGAGATGTCCAACTGACTTGTCGAACCCGCCATCTCCACGCGTACACAAATGTGTGTGTGTCTAGATTATTAACTGACTTGTCGAACCTGCCATCTCCACGCGCACATAAATGTGTGTGTGTGTCTAGATTAGTAACTGACTTGTCGAACCCGCCATCTCCACGCGCACACAAATGTGTGTGTGTGTGTCTAGATTATTAACTGACTTGTCGAACCCGCCATCTCCACGCACACACAAATGTGTGTTTGTGTCTAGATTAGTAACTGACTTGTCAAACCCACCATCTCCACGCGCACACAAATGTGTGTGTGTCGAACCCGCCCACGCGTACACAAATGTGTGTGTGTGTGTGTCTAGATTAGTAACTGACTTGTCGAACACGCCATCTCCACGCGCACACAAATGTGTGTGTGTGTGTCTAGATTAGTAACTGACTTGTCGAACCCGCCATCTCCACGCGCACACAAATGTGTGTGTGTGTGTGTGTCTAGATTAGTAACTGACTTGTCGAACCCGCCATCTCCACGCGCACATAAAAGTATGTGTGTGTGTGTGTGTGTGTGTATGTGTGTGTCTAGATTAGTAACTGACTTGTCGAACCCGCCATCTCCACGCGCACATAAATGTGTGTGTGTCTGTGTAAAGATTGGTAACTGACTTTTCGAATGCCCGGGCGATGTCGGTGAGCACGACGCGGCGCGTGTACAGCGCGTTGGCGCCGGCGATGAGCAGCCTCTGTTGCCAGCTGCGACCCGGACCCGCTTCCTCGACCCGCTGCTCGAGGGCCACTGATAAACTCGTGTTGTTGAAATCCGCCTGGAAATACCAGCACATTCATGCAGTCAGTGTACATTTCTCGTCAACATACATCTCATCGTTGAACTTTGCTCTTGATTCTTGAAAGCTAAGCAAATTTATTATTATTAATTTTAACCGGAAACACTCACGTAATTATGGAAACTTTGTCTTCCAAAATGTACAGAAACTGTACCTACTTAAGTAGTAAGTAACTTCCTGAAGAGGATCCTCGTATAGCTAGCGGCACGTATCGTTAGCTCTGAGCGAGCGGTGACTCTCTTTCTCGCATGGGGTAAGGGTGGGGTGACTGAGAGAGAGGTACCGCTCGCTCAGAGCTAAAGATACGTGCCGCTAGCTATACAGGTTCGAAACGTTGAAAGACAAAGTTTCTATAATTACGTGAGTGTTTTCGTTTAATATAAATAATAGTGAATAAAATTCACTCAGCATATTTTTTCGTACCTAAAGGAAACCCTAATAAGATTACTCTCATGTCCGTCTGCCACAGAGTTTGAAAATACAGCGCTCACTTTTTCTCGCTGAGCAACACACTTTTGCAGTATAAGCTGATTGTATATTATCATTTGACATAATTAGTATGTCTATATTGCTTGCGTAGGTAGTTTTAACTTTGCCTGTACTGAGAATAAACATCATGTGTGAACGCCGTCGTTCAAAACCCCATAAACGCAAGCAACATCAGGGTGTGTTTGTGAAGGACCGTGGTCGGCGCAGTGTAATGCTTAAAATAGCGGGATTTTTTCCATCATGACCAGTTCACTTGTCTCGACAATGACGTAGGTAAACTGTACCTCTTCATCATTAGTGAGCGCCAGGTCGGTCAGCACGCCCACATATGCCAGCAGCATTAGTTGCGTGTGTTTGTGAAGGGTAGAGGTCGGGGCTCCGCCGTCCGCGAACAGGGGGCTCTCGCGCCGCCCGCACGAGACCACGCACTTGCTGATGGAAGATAAGGCTTCGCTGATGTAGCTTTCCAGGAGGTGGGGCTGGAATTGGTTAAGATAGTTATTAAAATAAAAAAGAATGAAGCGAATGGCTTACACAAACAACAAATATTCAGCACAAAGAGTAATCTTTGATTTAGTACGTTTTTTTTTTAAAAAACAATGTTTTTTAAAAAACGTATAAATCATTGTCACTAAAGAAATTAGTTTGTGAGTGTACGTCTCTGATTCGGTGAGCGTATTGACAGAAGCACTGCTAATGACAGTAAATATTAATCGTACATCGATTCTCTGAAAAGGGTTTGGCATAAAATCATCACCGAGTTAGCAATGGCGCCGCAGTTGGGAGCATTTCCAAATGGAACTTTGAAATAGAGGTGTGTAACTCTTGAGCGAGTGATTGGAAAGAGCTAGATCTTCTTTAGAAACCCAATCACTCTTCAACTCGTTGCCAATCCGAATAACTCTTTAATTCTTTAGCTGAGCTGCGTTCATTCATAGAGTTAGAGGCTAACCACGAAAATCTTAAAACATATAGAGACTAAGAGTTGTGCGCGGCAACGATACCGAACCGACCGAGTGAGTGAGTAGAGCGAGTTGCTCTGCCGCAGGTGACGAGACAGCGCGTAAGATAAGGACAACAACAATATATAGTTTATGCGAGTAAACGAGCGAGACCGACGGCAACGTTCGAAGCGTATGATCGTTCGCGAGCCGTACTGAGCTAAAAGAGTTACTGAACTAAAAGAGCGATTCGAATCTTGAGATCAAAAAGATCCCATGTCTACTTTGAAACTTTCACTGACCGGGGGGGATGTGAGGTCCGTACTCCTTGCTTTAGGTTTACAATCAACATCAACGAGTCGAGGGTTTTGCTATAATCTCCACGCTTGGCAGGCGGGTTGCAGATTGCAGAATAAAAGGTTACTGTATCAGAGAGCGCTGCTGCCCGTTCCTTGTTCAATGTGTAGTCCCTAAGTCGCTTCTTACGACACCCACGGGAAGAGTAGGGGTTGGTGAGAAATGTATTCTACTCTGCCGTCACCACACGGGTTTACAATAATCTTTGTCAACTATGTCGTATCTGAGATTCTTTGATAAGTTTGTAAAACATGACTTTGATTAATACAAGGTTTTCCCGAAAGTCTTTTCTATCAGGGTTCGTAACGGTACGTATGTAACAATCCTCGGTTGGTGATGGCGCCGTGGTCGGAGTACTCCTCGGTCTTCGTCTTCGTCTGCGCGAGCGCTTGACGCGGCCCAGGAACACAGCCATGCCTTCACCAGCTCCAGATTTCCTCCGAGGGTAGAAATGCTCTATATAGTCTTCACCATGCTCGTGATGGCGTCGTAGTCGGAGTACTCCTCGATCTACCAGGTCTCTGGGTAGCCCAGGAACACCGCCATGCCTCACCTGCTCCACAATACTTACGAGGTATCTACCTCTATGTTCTATAACGCCAGGTTAATCCTCACCAGGTTGGTGATGGCACCGTAGTCGGAATATTCTTCGATCTTCCAGGTCTCGGTCTCCGCGAGTCCCTTGACGCGGCGCAGCCCTCGGTTCAGGAACACCGCCATGCCATGCACGCGGTACTCGAATATCACCTCCTGCACTATGCTTAGAGGCTGAAAATAAATAATCATCATCATCATCATCGTGTGGGTTGAAAGGTCGACAACCGACCTCACAAACCCTAGTGTCAGTGTTATAGAGCCGCCAAAAGCCACTGACTTGGCTCATGTAACGACTAGATAGTAGCCGGGACCAACACGGCTTAACGTGCCTTCCGAAGCACGGAAGGCTTTCGGACAATCAGGTGATTCAGCTTGCAATGTCCTAACTGGGGAAAGTCTCACAAAGAGATTTTTGCTTGACAGTGTCCCCGCCGGGAATCGAACCCGGAACCTCCGCAATGGGCGTCGAAATCTCGACCACTCGGCCACGGAGGTTGTTAAAATTATAACAATTTATTTCAGCTTTGTTGTCTCTTTCTGGGTCACACTGTACAATACAATACAGTTAACAGGTTGTAAAAAAACAGTCACATAGCAGCGTCACACGTACAAACAGCTATTGGGGATAATTTAAAAATGTCACGCTCTAATTCCTAAGTTTGTCTATCTTTTTTCGTATTTTAAAGAATGAAAAGGGACAAGAGATGGGCATTAGAGCTGTCAAATATCGAATTTGAACCTTTTGGTCGCGTCGACTGAACAATTTATACGATGCAACTTTTTTAAATATTATTCAGTTTAAAAACCATAATAGCTGAAATATTAAAAAAAAAGTAACTTTACCTCTTATTTTGCCATTAAACAGTATGTAATTTTACTTAATAAATAAATAATTAAACGAAATAATATTAATAAGTTTTTAAAATTTTAATCTGTCAGAGCTCATCCAATAGTAACCGAAGTATAGTCATATCACATTTTAGTACATACACACATGATGATATGTGCACAGCTGTGAGGGCAAGTACACACCTGCGAGGGTAGATCTAGTTTGATGAGTGCGTCGTAAGCCTCGCGCAGGTAGCGCAGGTTGGCCGTGAGGCGCGCGTCGGCGGCGGGCGAGCCGGCGGCCTTCCTCCCGCCGCCGCCCGTTAGACAAGCACGCATGTGCTCCGCGAACAGTTCTACGGCTTTTATTATCATCTCCTGAAATGTTAAAGTAAATATCAATTTCAGGTACACAGATATTTATCTTTTGCAAAAATTTAACGTAAATTAAAGTGCTCGCGGAACTGGAACGAGATTCGGCAGAGAGTTCATTCTAAATCCGTGGTGATCGTTTGTGAATACGGTCTCGGGCCCCTCTTAAGGAAGATCAAGAAACCTGACGAAGTTTTCCAGAAACCACTAGATTCAGGCATCGCATGACAAATCATTGTGAAGGTTCTTAAAAGGTTTGTAGCAGCCGTCACGGACGTGTTTTAGCAGATACAGTCCGCGCGATATAACTTGACTCAAGATGGCGCTTCACTGCGCATGTACGGTCACCTACAAAAGTGGGGTCATATCACGTGTTTTTATACTTTGAAACAACTTATTTTCTAATAGTAATTTTTTCTTGGATTTTGAATTAACGTATGGTGTGTACGGGACTTTATTAATATAAAAATATGCAATAAAGGTCATAATAATGAAAAGATATTTCAAAGTATAAAAACACGTGATATGACTCCACTTTTGCAAGGGACTGTACATTCTCGCGCGAAACTTTTATAGTAACTAGTTTAAATTATTACAGATAATTGGAGAAGTTATAACTATGAGAAAATGTTATCTATCAGCCCTCCACGTAGGAGATCTCGGTTTTGAAAAGTATCATATAAGTTAATCCAGGTTACAAACTATCTCCATTCCAAATTTCATCCAAATCCGTTGAGTACTTTAAGCGTATGAAGGCGGAACAAACATCCAAATATGTTTTCACCAAGGACGTTAAAACAGTATTAACGTCCTTGGTTTTCACATTTATAATATTAGTGTGATGTGATTGTATTATAAAAAAGCTATATGATAGTGATATAAAAATATTATTTCGAAAATCACTAAATTAAAAATTAGCCCATAACACGGTTTAAAGCGTATCACTGTCGCTAAAATGATTGTCAACAAGTTACGACAAAAAATAATTTTTACAAAAAAATAGAAACCTCCTTCAAATTGCCTTATATGTTTATCTCCACTAAAAAGTAACAAATAAAATAATATTCCAGATGAAACATGAAAAAAAATATTGCCAATATCCTCAATTAAATAGATAGGTAGTGTATTAAGTAAATATTTAGAATTTTGTACTTCCTTTTGGAGTCGGTGCCAGCCAAAAATTTAAGATGACGAAACTACGAGTATTAATTATTTATCGAATGAAACCTACCCGGACTTTCTTGGTAGTCGCTCCTGTCGTTATCCCTGCGTTTGGTCGGGTGCAGCATTGCATCCCGCGCAGCACAACAAAACATTTATATCATAAGCGCCCACTACACTCTCGTCCGAAGTTCTTCGACGAAGTCTCACGAAGTGTCAAATTGGTGTAAAAGTGAAGCCCGAAGTTGCACGAAGTGCCTCTCTATACTCTCGTCCTCAGCTTACTTCGATCAACTTCGCGAGTAGTGTAGTGGACGCTATAGACTATCAAAGAATTTTATTGATAGTCATATAGAAATATGTACTGACTTAACGATGACGACGACTTAAAACAGTTGCCCACGACTAATCGACGTTTTTTTGGCTGGCACCGACTCCAAAAGGAAGTACAAAATTCTAAATATTTACTTAATACACTACCTATCTATTTAATTGAGGATATTGGCAATATTTTTTTTCATGTTCCATCTGGAATGTTATTTTATTTGTTACTTTTTAGTGGAGATAAACATATAAGGCAATTTGAAGGAGGTTTCTATTTTTTTGTTAAAATTATTTTTATTTTATGATTTTCAGTGTTTTATTCAATATATTTTATGTAAGTAATTAATCCTAACCGCGACACATTTTCTATTATTTTTCTTCGTTATCCAAAGCTAGGTTTTGTTATTTAACAGTTTCAGTACAAAGATATTATATTTTTGGTATTTGCTTAGTTTAGACTGCGTCTTTCGTGCTTTGCAACCGCGTTTGGTTGTTTATATAATAGTTTCTAAAATAACATAAGTTAAACTGGGTAAGAGGCTACGAAGTAAGAGGCTACGAAGTAAGAGGTCATTTGGTAGTCCAGCTGGCCACTAAACTGACAATGCTAAGAGGAAAGAATAGCTTCGCGATCCTAACGAAATAGGTATTTAGGAAAACATTTGCTATGGCTCGTGCGCTCATGCCCCCAGGAGAGAGAGAGCGAGAGCGTTGCAGCTCGCCGACAATAGATACTTTTCTTGATGAAATTCCCACTTCGGGAGAAAACGGTTTCCAATGACTAAATTTCAACAAATCACTTTGACACAGTTTTAATCAAAAAAATTACGTTACTTGAGGTGCCTATATAAGTTTGAATCTATTGCGAATTTTGAAAAAAGCAAAAACTATAAACCTAGTCTTTCATTGTGTCAATAACATACTAAAAAATCATGGAGATTGGAAAATATATATAGAAGTGGAAAAACGTTTTCTCTTTTTGTATGGACGAGCACGATTCTTCCCTCTTAATAAGCTTACAGTTTACCCCGATACCTGGGCTATTCGTAAGGAGTTTCAGGTTTGAGATGGTATCTTGAAAGTCTATCGTTAGCTGATTACAGATAGTGAACGTAAGCTGGCTTCTTCTTTTTCTTCATATTGTGGATTATAAGGTCGACAACCAACCTCACACACCCTGGTCACACAATTAATATAGTACTGGGCCCTTGTCAAAACCCACTGACTTAGCTCGAGTAACGACGCCTTCTGTAGATATTAGAGCCGAGACACACGGCTTAACGTGCCTTCCGAAGCACGGAATAATCTTTCTTTTCAGACAATCGGGTGATTCAGGCAGCAATGTCCACACTAAACTGGAGAAAGTCTCACAAGGACATTTTCGTTTAAGAGTGTCTTCACCGGGATTCGAACCCGAAACCTCCGTAAAAAGATTAAAACACTCGACCACTCGGTCATAGAAGCTAAATTATTTGTGATTTCCAATACAATATCCGAAGATTGCAGGTTCTTGCCCTGCCACGGTCGCCAATAATGTGATAAAATCGAATAAATGGAACAAGGGAAACGTAGATTTTCAGCAAACTGACAAAACAAATTTATTTCGTTGCCTAGCAACATTCCACCACAAACGGTATCGCGCGCGATGCATGTTGCTATCACTGGTTGAGGAGTTTCCGCTTTTATCTCTTATTCCATCATCAGATTTTAACAAAATTAGTATGGATCTATCCCTAAAGCACGTTCTATCGAATTAAAAAAGAATCATCAAAATCGGTTGAAAACTGACTGAGATATGACTAAAAGAATAGACGAATAACGAAGCGAATGCTACATTGTTGAGGAATTTCCAAGTTTTACCTCATGTTTCACCATCAGATCTTGACGAAATTAATATGGGACCACCTCGAGAGTAAATCCAATCGAATGAAAAAAGAATTATTAAAATCGGTTAGCAATTGGCGGAGATATCTAATAACATACATAAAAAAAAAAATACAGACGAATTGAGAACCTCCTCCTTTTTTGAAGTCGGTTAAAAATAAAACATTTTCTCTTACGTCACTGCCCTTGAAGGGGTTGCTATGGTTACGCAGTGGCGGTGCATCGTTGCTATGCTATGGATAAACTACAGAATTCGAACCGACGACGTAACAGTCCCAACGACATCCTCCTGCGCTTTCATGCTAACCGTAATGGGCATACTCAGCATTTGCTCAGGAGTGGAGCAAAAGTAAGAAAACTCAAGAAATTGTAATAATTCAATTAGGGAGGTTTTGGCAAAATCTAGTTACAATTTTATTTCGTTAAGTTTAATTTTTTTGACAGCGAGCCTTCTCTAACGTCCTTGACCGCCGGCGAAGTACCTCGCACCGACCTTGAGCTCGGCGTGCCTGCGCGGCGCGGCCGGCTCGCCGCCCAGCTCCCCGGCGAAGTACCGGCGCGCCAGCGGCCACAGCGCGTCCAGCTCGGAAGCCAGGGCTCCGCACGCCGCGCCGCACCACGCCGCGCGCACCGCCGACCACACGCCCGAGTCCGACTCGCACTTGGACTTGCGCTTGCCTGGTGAAAAAAACGCCGCGGTTTGGCAGGTGGATTGTTGTTTAAAATTGTTAGCATGAAATTAAAGGAACGATTATGAGTACTTTTCAACTTTCAGTACTTTCAACCTATAGTACTCGTAGAGGAAAAAATTACTGACTGAGGAACAGATCAACGCAGTGCCGAAGCTACTGGGTCTAGTAACTTGAAATAATAAATACGATAACTAAGCGAACGAAACCGCGGGGGCAATGCTACACTCAACAATAAATCCCTACTGCTTGACTGACTCTTCAACGCGGAGCCGCAACTACTAACGCTAGAAACACTATACGTGGAAAGTAGGTTTTTCTTATAACGTAAGCAAAGCAAGCATAAAGAAAGTATTTTAGGAATTTCCCTGTAGTTCGTGTAGAAATCCGCAGTTTTTAAGAGGGAAGAATAGTACGTACTCGACCATACAAAAAGAGAAAACGTTTTTCCACTTCTAAATATTTTCCAATCTCCATGATTTTTTAGTATGTTATTGACACAATAAATGATTAGGTTTATAGCTTTTCTTTTTTTCAAAATTTGCTATAGATTGAAACTTATAGGCACCTCAAGTAACGTAATTTTTGTGATTAAAACTGTGTCGAATTAAGCCGTTTGTTGAACAAAAACAATGTATTTAAAAAAAAAGCGAAACCTATAAACCTAGAATACATTGTGCTGAAACGATCGACATCAAAATCAAAGTGATTTGTTGAAATTTAGTTAGTGGAAACCGTTTTCCCCCGAAATGGGAATTTCATCAAGAAAAGTACCTATTGTCAGTTGCGAGCTCTCTCTTTCCTGGGGGCATGAGCGCACGAGCGATAGCAAATGTTTTCCTAAATACCTATTTCGTTAGGATCGCGAAGCTATTCTTCCCTCTTAAGGTAGCTCCTAATCGGAGGCAAATTATAATGTTAATTGTTTCTGTTACCTTTATCAGCATTCTCTAATTCCTCCTTTTGCTTGAAGTGGTCCTTGACTTTGTTCAGCAGGCTCAGCAGGTAGTCCTTGCGCGCCGTGATGGCCGTCCACGCCGCGTCACCTTCCCAGCTCAGACTTATCAGGAGCCTGCAACATTTTTACATTTACATTAACCTGAGCCTTATGGTGACGTCATAATTTCACAAATAACAAGCAAGGATGAATTTCGGCGCTGCCACTATGCCCTCCGTGGTATAGTTGGCTGCGTATAGGCCGAAGGTCCTGGGTTCATGTCCCGCCGGAAGGTTTACGTTTTTGGTTGTTTTCTATGAATCTAAAATATTTCCATTAACCTGATCAGGCTTTTCCGGTAGTCACAATTCGCCAATCTTATAACATATTTTCTTACAATAAGGCTCTAGATAGACGGACTGCAATTCAACTGCAATCCGACTGTCAAATTGCAGTCTGAACTGCATCTGAATGCAGTTTGTAGTGTTGCCACTAGATAGTCCAATATCGATAGCCTATCGATATACTATCGATAGTATTGCTCCTCAACATTGCACAAACTATCGATAGTGATCGATACTACCGATAGTTTTTTCGTTTTCAACTATCGGTACGGTACTATCGATAGTATTGCTGCTTATCAATAGTATTGCACTAAAAGAAATATCGATAATATCGATAGGCTACATCCTTTTGGCGTTTTACTATCGATTATAAAACTATCGATTTGTCGACAACACTAATTTGTATGCAGTTAGCGCGGCTGCAATAAAACTGTATGCCCGATGCCCGTCAACTGCACTGGGCATGCAGTTTCATACAAACTGCATCTGAACTGCAACTTGGCAGTCGGATTGCAGTTGAATTGCAGTCCGTCTGTCTAGAGCCTAGAAAACAGCTGTAGGTAACAGCTAACCTACACGATTTTGGTCATATTTTAAAGCGAATTATTTCTCTTTTTTCTTCGATTTCTCTATAATATAACAGGCGATCTAGCGATTCTTAGTTCGTTTTAATTTCTGTAATTAATAGGTAGGTATAAAAGTCAAACTAACTTCGCCATTTGAGGCCTACTCATATACGTAGGTATATGAGTAGGCAGGCGTAGGCCTGACGTGAATAAAAAAAATTGTTTATTTGCCAATAAGAAAATTTCACGATACAGTACAAAATTACTCTTAAACTCCGCACTAGGATAACCTGTGACGCGGCAGTCCAATATAGCAATATTTTTTATTTATTTATTTATTTATTTATTTCATAGTAAGTGAAGACCTAATACATCAGGAGATAAATACACATTAGGTAGGTACTCCTAGGTCACTAGGACGATTTACAATAGACCCCTGCACTAGTTTGCACTGTATCGCAGTAGGCTATTACTCCTCGTCATGGTGATCGATTGAGTGCGAATCGTGTTTATAGCTATTTGTTTATTAATTCTCTAACTGAATGTATTTTCTGTTTCCTCTTGAAGGTAAGTAGAACAAAGTAACAAAAATAACAAAAACAAAACGCGTTAAAATGAACGACAGCAGCGTGAGATCACTAAAATAATAAGAGATTAAGTTCTATTTTGTTAACTATATAATATAACATCATTATAATGCCTAAGACCTAAACACTTCTCGGAACCTATCAAGCAAGCACAAACTCATTTTATTATTAACGTAGGTAGATTTGTGGAAGGTACTGGTACTTACTGCAATAATCACTTCATACATGTTTGAATGATAGCATCCGATAATAACTAAGAGAAGCGTAGGGACACAAAGGTTGTCACTTAACCCCTGCTGTTTGCGGTTATGTTAGTATATTAATATGAGATAGTAAAAATGTATAAATGAAAATATAGAAATATTAAAATGTAATGTACAAACTAAAAATGTATAAGTGTGATTTCAATAAATTTTGATTTATTTGCAAGTTGAGAGAATGTGTGTTGAGTGTAGTGTTGTAGGATAATATATATTTACGTTTACTAGGATAATTAATAATATTGTGGTGCCTGCCCATACCGCAAACAACCAACCACGAAAACGTAGTCAATACGTAGTGTCGCTTCAACGCGTCTGAGTGGACTGATGCGCGAGCGCCGGCTGGTATCATTCACCGGCCCGCGCGCGCTTCGTAGGTCCGACGATGTAACCAGTCGCAGTGATGCTCTTACCGTGTCACTATTATCTTAATCAATTACAATATTACTGACCTTATATATTTAATTTGCTCTTGAACATTGATAGGCATGGTTTTCATGCGGGCATGCAATTTTTCTTTTAAATCTTGAATCTTTTTGTCTATCTCCGCTAGAATTTTCTGGAAAAGCTGAAATATAGAAAGGCGAAGTGTTGTCAAAAAAAGAAAAGAATATGTTTTGGATGTGTACCTATACAAAAACAGGTTAATAGCTAATAGGTTAATAAGTTAGCAGCTATGGTTTATGTGAGTTTGTTGGTTTACCCGTGTTTTACGCGGCCATGGGATGCACATAAATTTATATATGGGTTGATTGAAAGATAAATTTACTGCGAAAACAAAAACATATTCCCACGGCAACGTAGCCGCGAGCATGTAGCTTACAATCAATAAATTTATTAATTGCATTCCACAATGGTAGCTGCCAATCAATACTCTAGAGTAGATGTTATAAAAGGTAAATAGAAGGTACGTACATCATGGACCCTGTTGGGCAGCAATTTGAAATAGGAGAGAGGAGAATGCCCCTTTTTATAGGTGCAAAAGTGATTATTATTTATTAAATATCAATATGTGTGCAGCTTCAAGGAAGAGGCAGTCTAGAATATGCACGTTTGAAAAGACACAGTGTGCCAAATCTAACGAATAGATTCGACAAAGTATGAGGAGGAAGTCTATGGGCTTCTATCTTTTAGAGATGACACATTCAGAGTTAAACCAGACACCGATTGGCTTATTGTATCCTATACAGCTTGCCAAGTAGCAGAAGACATAAAAATATATTTATATATCAATATTCTTGTTACCCCAGTGAGCTTAGCTATAACATATTATGAAATACCTTAACATCAGTGTTGCCGAAGAGATTCTTGACCCTCGCGTAATCATTGACGACCAGGTCGTACTCCTTCTTGCGGATGTTCTTGTCGATGGAGGCCGGCAGCTGGAACAGGAACTTGTGCCGAGTGAGCAGCGAGAGAGCTTCGCGCGTCTTGTCTGCGTTCTCCTTTCGGGAGAGGATCTCCGAGAACAACGAGTCGGCCAGAGTTATTGATTCTAGAGAAAACAATCAAAAGATAAATCTTCCTGAAATCTAAAAACAGACCATCTAATTAATTTTATATTTTTATTTTTAATATTTTGTTTTCTATTTCTTATTCAATTTCCTTCCAACTCCTGTACACTACTAATCCTATTCTTTTTTCCAAATTCCGTTTTCGCTAGTACATGAGATCGCGTTCCGTTTCCTCGTTTTGTTTGTGGCAATGTGCAAATAGCATTATGCCTAAACAAAAAAACAGACCATAAATCATAAAATTTAAGTTTTTTTTAGGCAAATAAGTCTGATATGTCTTGAAGTATACTCAATTTCTAGTGTTATCTACAGGGTAGTAGGCGAGAGACATAATACAATAAAGTACTTACATAAAAACTGTAACATCCATTTCGGAGAGAGACCGTGTGGTTAGATAAATAAATAAATATCTGGGGACATCTCACAGATAGGTACAATCGTTATCTGTAGTTTTTTTTTATGGTACAAGCCCATAGTGTACACAAATTAAAGAAGTTTCTCAATGAAAAACCATAGCTTATTCTCTACCTTCGATAGCTGCTTGCAGACTCGGCAGAGGTTCCTTTCCATTCTTCCTCTGGTCCTCCTCAAACATGTTCTTAAGGAGTACCAGTCTGTCCAGCTGGTCCATCACAGCACCAGTGTTGGCCTTCAGGAATGACAGTTGGCCCTCCTTTTGACTTTCCACCTGCAAGGTACAAAGCTCTCTCTGAAATTTAACTACCAGCAGTTGTTCTAAACATTGTTAGCACTGTTTTATTTTCTCATACTCAAGACTAATCAGGCAGTCAGGCAGGTCAGGATATTAGGCCTGCCCTGGTTTTGCATGAAGAGAATTGTTTACAAGTTTATTTACTTTTAAGATAAAGTTGACCATTGTCATATCATACATCGTACTAGCTATCATGCAATATTGCAGAGTTACTTATTTATTTTAATCAATTGACAAAACCATTTTTTTTTATTTGCAATTCTCATTTGTTATTATTTTTTGTTCTGCATTAGGGAATCAATAATTACCTTTCTTTGTAAGAATACCATGCCAGCTCTTAGGTCCTCAAAGGAGGTATTGCTGTGGTGTTCCAGTAGATACCAACCTGGTTGGAAGTTGTCATCTGATAGTTTGCCTGATCTGAAAAAAAAAGAATCCGGTCACAAAAAAAAGACAGAAGGTATATTCATCATCATCATCATTAAAAGGTATATAAAAAAGGTATATTAAAGTATATTTATTAGATAAAACATAACAAATACTATTTGTTCCAAAAGTTACTTCCAAACATAAAATTTCTGTAAAAATAAAAATGTAATTTTTTATGAAATTAAGACGTATTGTTATTATAAGGATATTATTAAAATTAGATTTTTGTAATTTAATCTTCAAAATTATACCCACTTGAAAATATCACCTGCACCATTTCTGTAGTATTATGAACTACCGTGTGGTGTCGGTCGAGAATATCACCACCCCATCTCTTCCCGTGGGGGTCGTAAAAGGCGACCAAGGGACTATGTATCAGAATGTCTAGTGTTATTATCCTTGGAGCCCCACTAGCCGGTCCATTGAGGGCAGTGGTGCTTCGCTGAGCGCAGACGTTCTTGTTATCTCCCAGCAGTGGCTTGTTAGCTGTAGTACGCGCAGCGGCCACACTTTGGTTTACCGCGTCGGCTCGTGGGATAAACCTGGCTGAGAGAGACTTGCCGTATAGCAAGACTTATCAGCGGAAACCTCCTGCTAAGCGCTCGAAGCCTATACCGGTGGGGAAGGCAGCTCACAGCAGATATGCAAGGAGTTTGGTGGACCCAGCGGTATAGCAAGGCAAGGTGGATGGCCTAGGGCAACGGTAGAGGGCGTAGTTACCGTTGGCCAGACACATCATCGGAAGCCTCCTCCGGTCGTATCGGTTTTCCGTTCCACTGGGTCAAGGAGGGGGAAGACGAGTGTGTGCACTTGCGTTTGCGCGTACGTTTGTGCACCTAAATATCTCCTGCGCACCTGACTGCTTCCGAAAATGGACTCCGAGCTACGTCAAGTCCCGTGGCGATAGGTTGAAGTAGAGACCATGCAGACCGGGCTTTGTCTGAAGCCTGCACACGGGCGGCTCCGGGGGTGTTCCTAGAACATCGTGGTCGCTTTCGCTCTGCACTGGGGAGACAGAGAGAATTCGGCAGCACCTGGAGTGACAAAGCAGCCCTATTTAGGGAGACACTGCTTTCCTTGCTCAGCCTTGGAGGGGACTAGAAAAGGTGTCCTAAAAATTGTTCTCCCTACCCTCGAGGATGGTAGCAACCGCGGCTGCCTCCGCATCTTTCAATTCGCGGTCGACGCTACAAAAGTAAATTAAAATCATCTGATATGACTTTTGGTGCATGGAACGTGCGAACACTCCTTGATCGTAATGAAAACGCTTGTCCTGAACGGAAAACTGCCATTGTAGCTCGAGAACTTCGTCGCTATGATATCGATGTGGCTGCTCTCAGTGAAACACATCTTGCCGACGAAGGGGAGTTGGTAGAACATGGGGGCGGGTACACTTTCTTCTGGAAAGGTCTCGCTGCCTCTCAACCGCGACGATCAGGCGTGGGATTTGCGATCAAGAATCAACTTGTAAAGCAGTTACAAGAATGTCCGGTGCACATCTCGGACCGCGTTTCTACACTGCGCCTTCATCTGGACAATGACAACTTCCTTAATGTCATCAGTGTCTATGCGCCTACGTTAGACAAGACTGATGACATTAAGGACCAGTTCTACGAGGAGTTGACACGTTGTATCGATAGCGTACGCCCCAGAGAACAGATTCTTCTGTTGGGCGATTTCAATGCCAGAGTAGGCCAGGACTACGACGCCTGGCCTAAAGTCTTGGGCAGACACGGAGTAGGCAGTATGAACGGCAATGGCCAGTTGCTGCTTAGTTTTTGTGCACAATTCCATCTTGCGATTACGAACACCATGTTCAGACTTCCCGCCAAGTACAAAAACACGTGGATGCACCCAAGATCCAAACACTGGCATTTGATTGATTACGCTATCGTGCGACAGAGGGATGTTTCCCAAGTCCAAATTACCCGCGTCATGCGTGGGGCTCATTGTTGGACTGATCACAGGCTTGTTGTCACAAAACTTCGTCTTCGCCTCCGTCGTCCTCGCAGATCTGCAACACCCAAGCCTGCGTGTATAAACGTGGATAGGCTGAGAGATCACGAGGTAAAGGAGAAGTATGCTGAAGCCTTGCATGCTGCGCTGATGTCGTCCGTTGGGGATGCCGGGGATGTTGATGCTGACTGGGGAACTCTATCTTCTTTGATCCTAGACACCGCCACGGCTACTGTTGGTCTAAAAGTCCGAAAGAACGAGGACTGGTTCGATGAGAATGATAGGGTTCTGACGGAAGCAATCGAGAAACACCGGCGTTTTCTTCGGCGGCACGGCAAAGCACGCTATGGTGCAAGCGTTGCGGAGATTAGGCAGAGTGACCTGGAGCTGAGACGACTATCTCGGGAAACGAAAAATAAATGGTGGCAGGAAAAGGCTCGACACATGCAATGGCTCGCTGACACAAACCAGCTAGGGGAGTTCTATGGTGAAGTTAGGAAATTGATTGGTACGACCTCTCTCGCAAAAGTGCCTTTAAAACCTGCCAATGGCGATGGCCTTTTAAAAAGCAAAGAGGAAGTACTGAAACGATGGGCAGAACATTTTAACACTCTGCTTAACGTGGATCGGTCTGCAGACTTGGAACACGTGCGGTCAATGCCCCAATTACCAACTACCTTCGAGCTGGATGAGCCGTTGTCACGTGGCGAAGTGATCCTTGCCATCAAACAACAGCAAAACAAGCGTGCGGTTGGTATCGACTTTATACCGGGAGAGTTACTTAAGTACGGTGGAGAGGAATTGCATTCGGCTATATGGGAACTTTTTGATCTTATGTGGAATAAAGAACAAGTCCCGTCTTCTTTTAAAGTATCGCGAATCAGGGCCCTATATAAGAACAAAGGTGACCGTTCTGATTGCAATTCCTACCGTGGTATTTCACTTTTGACAACTCCTGGAAAAGTCTTTGCCAGAGTTCTCCTAAACCGCCTTCTGGAACTTTCTGAGAAGTTATTGCCGGAAACCCAGTTTGGCTTTCGACCTGACCGAGGGACGTGTGAGGCCATATTTTCCTTGCGTCAACTACAAGAAAAGAGCAGAGAGCAAGGTCGTAATTTATACCTCTGCTTTGTTGACCTTGAAAAGGCTTTTGACAGCGTGCCTCGTGAAGCCCTCTGGACGGTGCTTGAAAAGATAGGGTGCACGGAGAAGTTTGTGAGACTCCTTCGACTACTACATGACGACATGGAGTGCTGTGTCGCAGTCGACGATGAACAGTCAGACTTCTTTCCCGTTACCTGTGGGGTGAAGCAGGGGTGCGTTCTAGCGCCCACACTGTTTGCGTTGTACTTTGCAGTGGTGGTCGGAGAGGTTCTTCAGACTACTTCTGAAGGGGTCCGCATCCGATTTCGCACTAATGGCAACCTTTTCAACTTAGCCAGATTCAAGGCGCGCACTAAAGTGTCCCATGCAATGATCACTGAGATCATGTATGCGGATGACTTGTGCTTTGTGACTGAGTCCCCAGAAAGCCTGCAACAGCTTATGTCCGTTTTCGACGAGTCCTGCCGTAAATTCGGCCTGAAAATCAGCGTCAAAAAGACAGAAGTGATGTCCTTGGACACTCACGGTTACGAGTCGCTGATCATCAAACTCGGCGAGGACGAGCTGAAACAGGTTGATAAGTTTCGATACTTGGGGAGCACTTTGACATCTAAGTGCGACCTTGACGCAGAAATCAACAGCAGGATTGGCGCTGCAGCTGCAGCGTTCGGCAAACTAGATTCCAAGGTCTTCTCGTCACACGACTTGAAACTGGCTACGAAAATCTCGGTTTATATGGCAGTAGTGCTGCCTAACATCTTATACTCCGCCGAATCGTGGATCGTGTATCGCCGCCACATACGCATGTTGGACCGATTCCACCTCAGATGCTTACGTAAGATCATGAAAATCCAATGGTCCGATCGCGTGCGGAACACTGAAGTGCTGCGTAGAGCCAATGTAGGTGGCATTGAGTCATACCTTATGCGGCGTCAGCTTCGGTGGTGCGGTCACGTGTCACGTATGGTAGAGGAGCGAGTTGCGAAGCGCATCTTCTATTCGGAACTTGAGGAGGGCAAGCGTAAGCATGGCGGACAACTCCTCAGGTACAAAGATGTGCTGAAGCGTCACATGAAAAAATGTAACATTGCATCTGATCAGTGGGAGCAGCTGGCTGTCAAGCGGCCAGAATGGAGAGCCTTAGTCAAATCTAAAGTATTTGACTTTGAAGCTCAACGCCGCTCTGATCTTGACTCAAAGCGCGACGAATTGAAAGCCCGACCACCTGCGGCGATCAATTACACGTACCTTAATGGTGTACTCTGGTGTCCGCAATGTGCGAGGACCTTTACTCACAAAATAGGCTTCGTGAGTCACATTCGAGCACATGAGCGCCAAAATCGGAGCTGAAGCAGTCGCCGTGGCCGAAATCGGTCAGGAGCTCATCATCATCATCATCATCATCAGTATTATGAAATACTACTAAATTCCTTCTCTTTCTTATTTATAAAGTAAGTAAAGTAAACAATAACTATTTATATATAACAATAACTATTTATCCCAAGTGTAAGTTTTCATAACACTAACCCATCAGGGAACATCTCATTAAGTTCCTCTTCTGGGAATTTGCAGTCGTCTCCCTCTGTGGATAGTCCTAGGGGGTCGGGGGGAGTGTATGCTGTGGGAGACATTGGCCGTCTGCCCCATGGCAATGATGGTGGGGCTGCCTCCTCCACCCACACTGCACTCTCTTTGACGGGACCAATGGACTCATGGTAACCTGGAATTCAACAAAATTTTATATTATTGCAACTACACTGAAATTGTGGATTGTCAGCAACCATGAAAATTTTAAAACTATTATATTATTATAACATTTATGAGACATTAAAAATTTATATATTATATTATTGTAACTATTGTATACCTTGGTTGTAGCGACCATTTGTCTATAACGACGTTAAATCTAAGTCCCTTGAATTTAAAGCATATTTTAGTACAGAATATATCGCTATAGCGACTTTGGATGTAACGCCGAGTTCGGGTGTAGCGACTGTTTTTTAGTGAATAATTTGTAACAAATTCTTAGAAATCCCATGCAGATATTGCGACCGGCGCAGCCAGAGTTGGCCGCTAAAGACACAAAGAGCTTTCTTATCTTTTGTTTACATCCACACAGATGGTCAGCAACTGTGGTGACCTTTACTTTTTGTTCACAGATATTAGCTAAGCAGGTAGGTAAGCTTGTACCTTTCGGAGTTTTTATGGTTCAGTTGTAAATTGATATTCTGAGTAGCAACTGTGTTTAGTAAACTTTTAAATAAGTATGACAGTGGACATTGGGACATAATTTGCCCGATCCCTTCTACCTAAATCATAAATCATGGCTTCGTACCTAAATCATAAATCATAGCATGTAACAACATCCGGATATAACGACGAAATTACAGTTCCCTTCATCGTCGTTATAACCGAAATCCACTAACTTTGAACTATTTATTGAATGTTGTTAGTTTCTATTTTATACTGTAAAAGTAATACAAATTAGGTTTATTTTTCTTTTTGATACATTACATACAAATTATAAAAGGTAAATAAAAAATGAAAAATAGGCAAATAAAAAATATATATCATTACCAACTTACCCAATAAATAAATTTTTATCCTGAATAAAATTATGCATAATACAATAAAATCTGGTAAAAAAAATATGCAAATGATTATGGTGAGGGACACGTTGTCTTGATTTATATACTAAGGGATATTGTATGAATTTGTATGGTACCTCTAAACTGCACTGTAGAAGTTCCCTCGCCTCCGGACGTGGTGGTGACTATGATATCGCCGCGGCCCTTGCACGGCCCCGACCGCGCCACTATCTTGTTTTTGCTCTTCCATTCCGCCGACAGCAAACAATCACAACCGCATATCTTCAGCCCTGAAGCAACGATAAAAGGCAACTGTGGTACGCCCACATTCACCTATATTCTAAAATTGCTTAGGTTTAGCCTTGTTGTTCTAGTTATACGTTTGTTAGTCTAGCTATACGCCATATGACTAGAATAACAAGGCTATGAAGATACATGTTCTGGCTGAGGATTCAAATTACATACTTGAACGTAATATTATTTAAAATTGTAGATCTCGTACCGATCAAATCTGTAGCGCTGGTGCCTAGGAATTCACCCCGGATTGTGACTCTAGTCCCGGGAGGACCTTCCTTTGGTGATACTCCTGTGACGACGGGTGGTGGACCCATTGCTTACGGTTAACAAAGAAGATATAAGCACAGACTACGCAGACTACTTAGAAGAACCAGGTTGATATATAAGGGGGTTTATATTTTTATATAAATTATCAACAATTCATTCAACCAACCAACCAAAAAGACCAACAACATTCGCCGAAGTGTCAAATGACGTACGTAATTGACGTATCGATCGTTCACTCATTCGTTCCCTGCATTCCGAGACGCTCTGAAACGCTCTGAAATCAATTTTAGCGCACTCAAAGCGCGTACCGAATTTGTTGATTAGGTAAATTGGTACATCACTATTGTCTTTTGGCAGCACTAGGGCGTTGCCTGCTCTACAGTGGTCGTTCGTCTCTTGTTATTACTAACCCTGCGTTCCGAAACGCGCTGAAATCGATTAAAGCACCCGTAATCGCGTTCCGAATTACTGTCAGCTGTCAAAACTCATACGTTTTTTTGCTTTTCTGATCGCTGACAGTGCTGAAAGTCTGAATCGGAATATGCCCCTAGTTGTGTGTGATGAATAAAATACATTAATGCTATTAATCCAGCTTTAATTTATATCTAAAGGGTCCCATAACCAACAGAATTACTTTCAGCTCAGCACCTTGCAGCAGGCGAAACCCATACAATCTTTTGGTTTTCAGATCGCTGACCGGGCTGACTGTCAGGGCGAATTCCGATGCAGACTTTCAGTGCTGTCAGCGATCAGAATAGCAAAAAAAGTATGAGTTTTGACAGCTGACAGTAATTCAGAACGCGATTTCGGGTGCTTTAATCGATTTCAGCGCGTCTCGGAACGCAGGGCTTAATTCGGAAGTCAGAACACATCCATAAAATATGCATGCCAACCAAAGACTTAGCGAAAGAAAACAAATGGCTAATGCTCCACCAATGCCCACACTAAATACCGGTTAACTTTTTATCAACCACGAGGTGTATCCGATTTTTAACCATAGACAACTATTCAGTATTTTGAGGGCGCATTCCGAATCAGACTTTTAGCGCTGTCAGCGATTAGGGCCCCCCCCGTTTCACGAAGCAACAAACATAGAGGAAGTAAAACTACGTTTGCAACAAGTTACAATTTGATATTCATTGCGTAGCCAATTCACCTAAACTGTAAGCCGTTATCGAACGTCTACACAGTACTTGTAATTTGTAACTTGTAGCTTCGTGAAACGGCCCCCAGATATGCAAAAACCCTGCGTTCCGAGACGCGCTGAAGTCGATTAAAGCACCCGTAATCGCGTTCCGAATTACTGTCAGCTGTCAAAACTCATACGTTTTTTGCTTTTCTGATCGCTGACAGCGCTGAAAGTCTGATTCGGAATGCGCCCAATGTTGTACAAATTTTCATTTCCGTCCGTCATGTGGGGTCTGTGGGGTTGAATATTGGGATATTTTTGGGGGCGTAAATATAAAATTAACTCGTCCGTGAATATGGTAAATGAAACAATATAAGAAGAAATGGCACTTTCCAATTTTAGGTACGTGTAGTTTAAATTAAGCGTAAATTTGACGTTCAATTAGCGATACCATTATCGTAATATGATTTCAATTTGCACCTGTGTTTTCTTTTAGCGCTGTGGATGAGTATGGGTTCGAGAGGCACGAGGACTTCGACTACGAGAGTTATGAACATTTTATGTCGGTGTACCTAAAGGTACTGGCCACCAGAGCGCAAAAATGGGCTGCGCTACTTGGCGAAGGAAAGTCGGTCAAACACACAAACACAGTCAAAAGATATGTTCGAAAGGGCATACCGAGTAAGTTTTGTAGGACATTATTACGATTCGTGTGTTATATACGTACATTAATTTGATATGAGGTACTGTTAAAAGAACAACCTAAAAAAATTTATTAAAAATACCATTGATGGAGCCAATTGACCTTTGGCTTACCCTCTCCCACGCCATCCAGAAATATGTGAGTGTATTTCTATAAAAGCTCATATAATTCATTTGATTTTTGAAGCCATTTGAATAACTATGTAATTAAAAGCATAACTTTTATGATAGTATGAACCAGTTTTAGTCACATCTTCTGCTTCAATGTTGTAATTTTTCAGGTGCACACAGACCATCAGTATGGATGGCAATATCAGAAGCAGAAAAATTTAAAGAACAATCTCCAGACCTGTACCATAAAATCCTCGATGGCCCGTTTGAAAAAGAGTTGGTTGATATTGTGAAGACAGACTTACCGCGCACCTTCCCTGACAACATATATTTCACTAGGGAGGCCAATCACCAAACACACTTGTTTAATATACTCATAGCTTATGCACACAATAACAGAGTGGTTGGATATTGCCAAGGACTAAACTACATTGCTGGTTAGTTGTCTTCTTCTCATTCACAAAAAATACCCAAAAATAATTTAATTATTTACCTAAACATGCCTGCATGATTTTGGTTGATATTTGATTTCAAATTATAATAAGCCATACAAATATCATATTGTGTACTAATAAGATATCAATCTATCATTAGTGAACTAACTAATAATTACTGACTTAACATTATCTTAATCAGATGAATGAAAAGTGTGATATCTGAAGGGATGTATAAAGTTAAATTTTTGGTTGACAGGTTTGTTGTTGTTGGCAACAAAAAGTGAAGAAACTTCATTTTGGCTGCTCAAGGTTATGGTGGAGAGAATCCTTCCAGACTACTACACTAAGACCATGGATGGGCTTATTGTAGACATTGAAGTGTTATCAGAGCTAGTCAAAACTAAAGTGCCAGATGTGCACCAGCATGTGATAAACCTTGGTGAGGATCAAAAGCAACTTTATCAATAAAGTGATAATAAATATTAATCTTAGTTTTATCAAGAATTTGATTTTTTATCTTTTTGTGCAACAAATGATCATCCAAAATGATAATATTACAAATGATATTCCAGGTTTGCCGTGGGCGGTGATAACAACTAAATGGTTTGTCTGTCTGTTTGCTGAAGTGCTGCCAGTAGAAACAGTGCTGCGGATATGGGATTGCCTATTCTATGAAGGGTCCAAGATACTGTTCAGAGTGTGCCTGACTTTGATAAAGAGTAACAGAGCTGCCATCATGGCTTGCAATGACTTCACTTCCTTGGCAGAGTGTTTTAAAGCCATTGTGAAAAACGCCAGTGCATTGCATTGTCATGAATTTATGCAGGTGATTTTCAGCTTACAGTTCCCAAATTTAATTCTTCTAAATTTCATAGTGTTTATATATTTCAAAACAATTTTAAACATATTGCATACTTCTTGTTACAGTCAATTTTCAAAGTACCTGGAACATTATCCAATGCGACGATAGCGAAATTGCGCGCGCGCTTCGCGAAGCAGCGACGGGAGCAACAACAAAACGAGCCGGTTCCCCGCGCGCAGCCCGCTCCCTCACGCGCCGCGCGCCCGCGGTGAGCGGCCGCCGCAACGCACGCCGAGCAGTGCTTTGATCTCATTCTCGTTATACCAATTAATACCAAATCAATGTCTATAAAAGTACACAATATTATCACCAACACCATCTTTGAAACATTTAGAAAATTATCTTCATCACTTCAGTGCTATTTTAAAATCATGAATTCATAATGCTACACAAAAATCTTGATTTCAAGCATGGAAGAGCTTATTATTGACAAGATTTTTCTTATAAAAAAATAATCTATATTTTTGAAGTCTAAATATTAAAACAATGTACAAAATATTTTAACTTTGTGCATTAGATAATAATAGCTGTGCATGTTACTTTTAAGTTGTTAAAGTTATAAATAAATAGTGACAATTAGCAATTCATATTATATTTGTTTTGTACCTTGTGAGTATTCAATGAACAATATTTGTTTTTAAGTATTTTGTTCAATACAAAAAATTGCATTTATTTGGAATATAAGTTTATGCACAAAGGTAGTTAAATAGAGATGTGGCATTATCTTTTTTCATACCAAGCAAGCAAGCTTTGCAAGTTGTTTTTTCTTATTCTTAGCCATTTTCTTGATTGATTGGTTTATAGTCTTTTTATCATCTTGGTTATCAGAATAATGCAGTATTCTAGATTAATCACACACATTACTGGTTCCACCAACAATATGATTCATATCTCTTCCAAACTCAATCTAAGATTCAAAGTCAAATTTTTTTATTCGAATTAAGATTTTTACAAATCATTTTTCGACGTCTATCTTTTATTAAATAGATTTAAATCACAGTCCACTTTTTAAAGAAGCTCATTGCTTTCGATAGTTTTAGTATTTCAATAATATAAGACACAATATTTTACTCCCATTCACTTATATTTTTAGACATTTTGTTATTACTTGTATTAAATCATAATGCACTGGTAAAAACCAAGCTTCATACAACTCCTTTATTATGATCATTTGACAATGAGATTTTACATATCTAAATAGATTTTGTTTGTGATATTGCTTTTTTTCAGTAGTATTAACTGAAATGTAAAGGAACATGAAAATTCATTCTAATGTTTGCTCAATGTTTTATTAATAATTTACATATTAATTCAAGTTTAGAAGTTTTATAACATGTGCTTGGCTTCAAATGTTGTGACAAAAAATATATAATGGCAATCATTATTAAGAGTATGGTAGGCATGTACCATTTCAGACCCAAAACACCCCAAAGCTCTTGTGTGTACTAATTTTTTTTTAAATATATATTGGTGGAATTAGTCCTCAATATACTAGAAGATAATAACTATTGTATACAAATAATATTTAATGTATTTTTGTAATTTCACATTTAAACTATATTCTTCAGCCAGCAAATCTGATTTTAATGTACTGTGAACTTGTGAAGGTTATTATGCTGTTTGCCAGCTTATTTCACAAATAAAATAATGACTACAAAACAAATTAAAAATAATTAATCTCAATGAGAGTGGAGTGCAGTTTTTAAGTTGTTTGTGGTATAAGCTGTGCACCTTGCCTGGATTCTGACTGTTAGCTAGAAATATTGCCATAATGTTTGAATGATTTACTGTAATGAAATAGAGTATTGATATGTTGCAACTGGATTTATTTTAATATTTTATACACTTTTTTTTACAACAAAACACTATTGCCTACATATAATGACCACTGCTACTATGACTGGCTTCGAGTGCCTTAATGATAAGTTTATAATGTACACTAACTACAATGTTCATTATGATTTGCCACTTTCAAGAACGTCTTTAGCCTCATTGATCTTAGCTGCAATGAGGGGAGAGCCACCTTTGTCTGGATGATTGAGCAACATTATTCGCCTATGTGCTTCCCTTATCTGGAAATATAGTAATAAACTGAGTTTAAATGTTTGTTTTTATAGTATAAATTAACTATTGGAAAATCACTTTTATACTTACTTTCGTTTTATTCGCTGTGGGACTTACTCCTAAAATAAGGGATGCTTCTCTTTTGGTCATCTTAGGTTCAAAACCACCTTTGTAATATTTAGAATTTGCTAAACTTTCTGTGTCAAATTTAGGCAAATTTTTCATAGCCTCTGCAAACTTTGTCGAGGCATTAGGCATTTGTCTCATAATGAAGCGACCAGCAAAACCAACCGCTGCCATGCCTAAGCCTGCTAGAATAAGTGAACTTGCCTGGAAACATGATTTAAAGTTGTGAAATAAAAGCTTGCAGTAACAAGAAAGTTTTGAGGTTATGATTTACGCACCATCTTGCGATTTTATATTTTTATATAATTTATGTCTACTAATAATCGTGCATAGTTTCAGTTATTTAAACAAAGAGATACTCCGAAATCTTACATACAATAGGAAAATAAAAACCCAAACGAATAGTGATGGACTGACAGAACTAGATTTTTGACATTACTTTTTTTTTATGTTTTTTGGGGCGCATTCCGAATCAGACTTTTAGCGCTGTCAGCGATCAGAAAAGCAAAAAAATGTATGAGTTTTGACAGCTGACAGTAATTCAGAACGCGATTACGGGTGCTTTAATCGATTTCAGCGCGTCTCAGAACACAGGGTTAGTCCGCTATGGATGGTACATACCTACCATAATACATTCCGGATCCAAGATTCCGACAGACTTTTCAGCGTCGCGCAGTCACAAAAAGTGTTGATGCTTATTCGTTTTACAATATTTCCTTTCCTATTTGACTACGAGGTGTGAGAAAGGTGAACGCATGTGCGATAGTTCGCCCTTATTTTTTTCAAACTCTTGCCATGCTGTAGCTCTGTGGTGCTGTCAGCGGGCGAAACCCATACAATTTTTTTATCATCTGATCGCTAACAAATTGATTCGGAACACACTTAGGGCGCATTCCGAATCAGACTTTCAGCGCCGTCAGCGTTCAGAAAAGCAATACATTTGAAAGTCTGATTCGGAATGCGCCCCTGGTTCATCCCAAACCCAAACGCAGAGCTACAAACTACCTATAGGTATCAGACAGCTGATATACATTACATAAATACCTTATATAGATTAACAACCCAGACACAAGATAAAATGTTTTCCCTGGGCGGGATTCGAACCCGCAACCCTGCACGTTGAAGTCAGACGTACTTCCAACTAGGCTATGGAGCCGTCGAATAATTTTGGTTTTATTTCGGTGAACCTGTTGTGATTTCGAAGAATTTGTTAATTTTAACCCAAAAAGTTTAGAAGAAATCACGATGAGATAGAGAAATGTAAGAGCACTCCCGACAACTCCGTTTTTAGTCTGGATGGGACGATGCTGATAAGGATCTCGATGTTGTTTATTGCAGACCCTACGGGTATATATCATTAGTTCTCTTTAATTTATAAAATACGTAACTACTAACACTCGCCCGCAATTTCGCTTGGGTGATATCATGTCTATACTATACAGACAATTTTTTCATTAAAGATTAAATTCTAGATGCAATTTAACTGTTTACCTGATATTCTGCAGCTAACCCCATCGATCATGTATAGTGCGTGGGCTGCCGAAAACAACGAAGTAGAAAAGATTTCGACCACAGCCGCTAGCTGGGTGTTTCTTGTTCATGCCAGAGATGGCGATGGCTACACACGTTTACGTCGTGCTGCATAGAGTACCTACTGCAGCATTCCGCTGCGGCTCTAAACCTTTTTTTGATCTTCTCCCCTAATCTCGTCCTTTCTTTTTTTGCTTAGGCGCATTTTTGACTGTCTTTCAAATTTTAAATTCCCCTTTTTTGGCTGACACGTTCGATTTTTCCCGACATTCATTCATTCTGATATTTTTTCTCGACACAAGAACAATCTAAATGTTTATCTCTTTTTTTTATTAATTTCAAAGCCTTTTCTAAGGTTGTGTCTTCAGTAACGTGCCCTAGCGGCTTATTACGCGTTGTTTACGCGAATTTAGTTTTGTGGCCAAATGCCCGAATTATTGTGATTCGTTTATTCTTCAACCGGTAAGTTTTTCCGCACCACGTCTTCCTCTCGTAGTTCTTTAGCAACGTTCTGTTCCTTTTAACTTTCTCCCTGTAGTCCATCTGTTAGCCAGTGGTTTTACTTTCTCCTTCTTTTACAGCCCCGCGCGGTCTTATTTACCGCGGGTGCGAGGATTGGATAAGATGAGCACCAATCCTTAGAAGCGAACGTCCCAACCCCTACCTACTGGATGTCTCGAACGGTTGCTACAATCCATTCTGGGAGTTCTGCTGGACCAGCACGAAGACACCGCCGTTACATTAATCAAAGTCGCGATATTCTCGTTTAGGATAGGCTAACTTCCCAAATATTTTTTTTTAGTGCTCTTGAAGACCATTTTAAAAACACTTTCTCTCTCTTACCGCAAAATAATTTATCTACTGGTGCCAATAGATCTTTTAAATAGCGAAGATAATAATAACAGATTACCTGATTGTGTGTGTCTTCAGTTGCAGGTAGGCTTTGGACCAAACTTAAACCAATTCTGTGCTTTTTCTCAATATATTCTATTTACTGTCGGCTAGTTTAGATCTTTTCCTTTCCAAATCCTGGCTTAACAGCCAGGTGACTATCGGTAGTTCTTAATACAGTTAGTCTTGTCGCGCATTTACTGATTTGGCTTTAACCTTCCAGCCTAATTCCTTTTATTTTGCGTGATAGTATGGCGCCCGAACAAAAGCTTCCATCCCTTTAACCAGTTTTCCCTATCTTCATCTAAAAATTAGCAATTTCCTAATTTTTTTCTATCCGTGACAGGAGGGTCACCGATCCTCGGTTTTTTGACACTTCCTGTCATAAATATTCCCCCTATTTACTCTTCCACCTAAACGTGAACAACTTCACACTTCAAAACCCATCACAAAACACATTCTACATTCACTCACTCAATAACTCTACTTTTCACCTGAGTCTTTGTCGAACAGGGTCTTCGAGACCGACTATCTGTTTGGCAAACGATTTCAACACTCCTACAACACCTACCTTTCCCTAGACACTATTCACTGATGAGTAGATTTCAATTTCGCTTAGGCAGCAGAATACGGCATAGCAGCCTCGTTACTTACATTTTTGGTTAGTTTTAGGGAATTTCCCAGTTGTCCAAAAGCTTTCTACGAAACAATCAGTAGGACAATTTAGGAGTCATATCACATTTATTGGCTTCCCGTATCAAAAACAATAATAAAGTAAAAAATCCTTGCTTCCTTTCTTCACGTTATGGTATTAGTAGTCGTTACCTGTTAAAAAAAAATCAAAAGTAAAAATAACATTACACATAATATGTCAAATCTCTTACTCCATTTTGTATGAAAACGCGAAATATTACCTGAGATTTTACCTTTGAATACGAGAGCGTGAGTTGTTTGATTTTACGCGTCGAATTTCCCTCTCCTATGGAAACGGGATCAAGATTTCAAAACCCAATCAATTTTACGCAAGTCTTACCAAGAGTTCCTCCGGTAGCTCATCCCCAACATTGTAGTAAAGGTCTTAGCTTGTCCAGGTGGAAGCTATCTTTTGACGGTCATACTTGTGTTCGTGACTTTTTTATAAGCCTAGACGAAAACATTATCGCATACGACGTCCATGAGGATTACGTCGTACGTCGCTTCCACGAGGTGTTGTCAGGTCACGCCCTAAAATTTTATAGGTCGATTAGGGATGACGCGCTTACCCTCCCACAAATAAAAACTATTTTTATTCGAACGTTCGGACCTGTCGATTTCGACGATGCTACTGAAAGGGAATTACGCAATATGAAACAAAAAGGAAATCAGCCTATCCGTGAGTTCCTTATTGAGATCAGGGCCTTAAATAGCAAACTTGCCCTGCCACTTTCTGACCGTTCATTGCTCCCCATTATCAAATTTAATTTGCACCCCAGGTACGCTCTGTGCCTTTCCACTAATCGCATTACTGACCTGGATACTTTGTTGGAGATCGCCGCTAATTTCGAAGCGTATGATCACCCGACGCAGAAGGCTCTTTCGCGTGACATCCCCGCTATTTGCGCCACTACTAATAATGTTTCTGTCGCGAGTACGTCCGCGCTATGTCCCAAATGCGACAAGCCGGGACATTCTTATCGTTCGTGTCCCAATATACCGGGCCAGATTTGCTTTAAATGCAAGAGACCTGGCTTTTTGACCCGAGATTGTCCAAATTGTAACAAACTTCAAAAAAACTAGTTTACCACCGGAGATATCATCATGTTCAGATTTCTCCGGTACATTTAAGGGATTCCACCGACAATCGTCTTTTTATCGAGATCCGCCTTTCGAACCAACGTTGCGAAGCCCTTTTAGATACTGGCGCGCAGTTATCGCTCCTTTCCCGGAAGTTTCTCCAGGAAAATTTGAATACTTCTTTTATCACCGGTTCTCGACCCTCTGTGTTTTCGGCCGATGGATCGCCTATGGTTATTTTAGGATCAGTTTCTCTCTTAACCACGTTTAATGGTATTTCTTTTTTTCATGACTTCCTAGTTGCGGAGCATGTTTCTTCTCCCATCATTTTAGGTATGGAGTTTTCTAATAGGTTTGGTCTAACCGCCGTGTTTAGTGAGGCCTTTGAAAAGAATATTCGCGGCAGCCTTTTTTTGTCCAAGGATTCTTTTTCAAAGAAGGTTTACGTTAACGAGGTTCGCCAAGTTCAACCACGTTTTTTTTTATCTCCAGAGCAAGAGTCCGAGCTTCAACGAGCGATTAAGGATTTCGAGGAGATTTCGTCTGACAAAATAGGTCTGGGTAAAACCAGTTGGCTTTCCCACAAGATTAATACCGTTGGTCCACCTATTCGCCAACGTTATTATCCACTTTCCCCAGTTAAACTTAAGATTCTCAATGAGGAGATTGACAAAATGCTCGAGGCTGGTGTTATTCGACCCTCTCGTTCTTCATGGGCTAGTCCAGTTGTTATGGTAACTAAGCCAGATGGTTCTGTACGTTTTTGCGTTGACAGTCGTAAACTGAATAGTGTCACGATTAGAGATTCGTATCCTCTTCCTCGTATTCAGGACATTTTGGATAACCTTCGTGGAGCTCGTTTTATTACTTCCCTTGATTTTCGAAGCGCTTTTTGGCAGATTCCCCTCGCCGATAAAGAAAGTTGCGAGAAAACTGCTTTCATCGTACCTCAACGTGGTCTATTCGAATTTGTTAGGATGCCATTTGGTTTGACTAACGCCGCATCTGAGATGCAACGTCTAACCGACATGATTGTTAATTATGAATTCACTAGTAATTCTGATAATTGTGTGTTTGGGTATGTTGATGACTTAATTCTTGTTTCTCGTGATTTTGACGAACATCTGATGTTGCTGAAGAAGGTTAAAGATCGTCTTAAGGAGGCAGGTCTTTCTGTGAACATCAAAAAGTGTGATTTTTGTAAGTCTGAATTGAAGTACCTTGGTTATATTCTAAATGAACAAGGATTGAAAACCGATCCCTCTAAACTTGATTCTATTCGGGATTTTCCAGTTCCTACCACTGCGAAGGCTCTTCGTGGTTTTATAGGTCTATGTTCTTATTACCGACGATTCGTCGATAACTTCTCGTCGATCATTGCTCCACTTCAAATGTTGTCCATCGACCTCATTGGTCCCCTTCCCACAGCGTACTACGGTTTCAAATATATCTTGTCCGTGGTAGATGTTTTTTCCAAATATGTCTGGCTGTTTAGCCTAAAAAAAGTGGATGCCAAATCTATCTGCGAATTGTTGGAGAACCAAATATTCTATAATTTTGGTGTTCCTCGTTCTGTTCTTTGTGACAATGCTACCGTTTTCAGAAGTTACCATTTTAATAACTTTTTAACTAAATTCAATTCCCGCCCCTTTTATACCCCTTATTATTCCCCACAAGCTAATACCGTCGAACGGTATAATCAGACTATAGTTACTTGTCTGAGTATGTTGGTACGGGATAACCACAGACAATGGGCTCGTATGTTGCCCAAAGTCAAGTTATACCTGAATTCCTGCATTAACTTATCCACATCATTTTCACCAAACTTCCTTATGTTTGGTAGAGACGTCGTTCTCGACACATCGCGTGACGAACGCCAGACTCGATGCAACAATTTAGCAGAAAGTCGGGCAACGCACGCTGCGATGTTATCATCGTTAGACGAAGTCTATGCAAAAGTTGCAGATAATTTATCCTTCTCTTTCTTACGAAATTCCCGCTATTATAACAAAAATAGGCATTCCGTCGCTCTCAACGTAGGTGACATTGTCTGGAGACGTAATTTCGCGCGCTCCTCTGGAGCCGACTACTTCTCTAGTAAATTTGCTCCCCGTTTTATTAAAACCCGTGTTCTCAAAGTTGTCTCTCCGCTAGTTTATGAGCTGAAAGACTACGATTCGCCCCACGTGGGTACTTATCATGTTAAAGATATTTTAAAGTAATGTACCCACTATTTTTTCTGTCCTTTGAGGGTGTGGCCCGCGTCCAACTCTGGCCAAGCCACGCTCCATCTTTTTTTTGCGTACCTTTTTCCACCGTTTATTTTGAATTTTATTTGGCGGTCAGCTGTTTGCATTCGGCAACTGTCAAAACTTTTCGGGCGCGATTTTAGAAGTTGTCTGTCAATCCCTTGAAGACACTTCGCTTTTTTTTCGTAATCGGTCGTCCATCTTCGTCGCTTATTTGTGGATGTTCCACGTTTGAATTTTTTTGTGGCCAAACACTTGTTGTTTTCCACAGTGTTCTTGAGATAGGTGAGACTTATCCAATTAGTCTCAACCCCTTAACTTACGCTACTAGTCTATTGACATGACATACAAACTCGAGTTTTCCTAGGCTTAGTCATTAGACTTGGAAGTCCATAGGTGTATAAACTTAGGTTTTTGCGTTGCAGTCCTATCTTTTGATTGTTTATAACGCTATGTGTTTTGTATAGGTCTTCTAATGTTAGGTTAGGTTAATGATTAGGTTGCGTTAGTTTTAGGACTTTAGTTGTTAGTTAACTTAGGAGCCCGGGCTGTTTAATTAATGTTACTCTTAACTGTTGTTTAATTAATGACAATTTTTAACTGCTATTTAACTAACGATTCTTTTCATTCTTCTCTTTCATAAAATTGGAACCATTAATGTTCCTCTCTTCATACTTTCAGTTGGACCTCGGATGCATGCAACCGTCTGCTGTTTTAAGATCCTCGCAACGGTCTGAGTGTTCCATACGCCTACCTGACTTCTTGCTTGGCGGATGATTAGCCATGATGGTTCATCGTTAACCATCTCGTCTTTCAACTACTCTGGCGTTTCTTTCATTTGGATCATCTTTAATTTTAGTTCTCCTTTGCTAATTTTTTTTCTTCTTTTAGCCGACTTTCCTCTCTTTTTGCGTCGTTTGAGGGTACTGCAGCATTCCGCTGCGGCTCTAAACCTTTTTTTGATCTTCTCCCCTAATCTCGTCCTTTCTTTTTTTGCTTAGGCGCATTTTTGACTGTCTTTCAAATTTTAAATTCCCCTTTTTTGGCTGACACGTTCGATTTTTCCCGACATTCATTCATTCTGATATTTTTTCTCGACACAAGAACAATCTAAATGTTTATCTCTTTTTTTTATTAATTTCAAAGCCTTTTCTAAGGTTGTGTCTTCAGTAACGTGCCCTAGCGGCTTATTACGCGTTGTTTACGCGAATTTAGTTTTGTGGCCAAATGCCCGAATTATTGTGATTCGTTTATTCTTCAACCGGTAAGTTTTTCCGCACCTCGTCTTCCTCTCGTAGTTCTTTAGCAACGTTCTGTTCCTTTTAACTTTCTCCCTGTAGTCCATCTGTTAGCCAGTGGTTTTACTTTCTCCTTCTTTTACAGCCCCGCGCGGTCTTATTTACCGCGGGTGCGAGGATTGGATAAGATGAGCACCAATCCTTAGAAGCGAACGTCCCAACCCCTACCTACTGGATGTCTCGAACGGTTGCTACAATCCATTCTGGGAGTTCTGCTGGACCAGCACGAAGACACCGCCGTTACATTAATCAAAGTCGCGATATTCTCGTTTAGGATAGGCTAACTTCCCAAATATTTTTTTTTAGTGCTCTTGAAGACCATTTTAAAAACACTTTCTCTCTCTTACCGCAAAATAATTTATCTACTGGTGCCAATAGATCTTTTAAATAGCGAAGATAATAATAACAGATTACCTGATTGTGTGTGTCTTCAGTTGCAGGTAGGCTTTGGACCAAACTTAAACCAATTCTGTGCTTTTTCTCAATATATTCTATTTACTGTCGGCTAGTTTAGATCTTTTCCTTTCCAAATCCTGGCTTAACAGCCAGGTGACTATCGGTAGTTCTTAATACAGTTAGTCTTGTCGCGCATTTACTGATTTGGCTTTAACCTTCCAGCCTAATTCCTTTTATTTTGCGTGATACTACTTACTATTAGGTCCTTACATATGAAATTGGCGTTTTGTCGTACTGGCCACTTTGATCACAAATTTCTCCTATTTGGTTAGGAATTCGAAATTCAAATTTATACAGCTATTTCCACATGTAGTTGTGTTTCGTAAACCGTCATTCATTTGTTTTTTTACTTATCTTTTTTCTGTTTGCATCGCTCGATTTACAAAATGGAAAATTTGAAATATCGCGTTATTTACGAGTACGAGTTCCACCGTGGCACCAGTGCTGCGGAAACGGCTCGAAGGGTTAATGATGTGTATGGCGGTTGTGTCGCAAAAGAAAACACAGTGCGTTTTTGGTTCCAACGTTTTCGTTCTGAAAATTTCGACCTGCAAAACAAGCCCCGTGGACGGCCGGAGACCCAAGTTGATAATGAAGCATTGAAGGCTATTGTGGAAGCGGATCCATCGCAAACCACGTCCGAGTTAGCTGCAGGCTTCGGTGTTAGTGATAAAACTGTTTTAATCCACTTGAAGCAAATTGGGAAGATTAAAAAACTTGAAAGGTGGGTTCCTCACGAATTGAGTGAAGCAAACCGGCAAACGCGCGTCAACTGCTGCGTTACATTACTTGACCGGCACAATAACGAAGGGATTTTAAATCGAATCATTACCTGTGATGAAAAGTGGATTCTCTACGATAATCGGAAGCGCTCATCGCAATGGCTGGACCCTGGCAAGCCAGCCAAAGCCTGCTCCAAGCGAAAATTGACCAATAAAAAGTTACTTGTAAGCGTTTGGTGGACTAGCGCCGGTGTCGTTCATTACAGTTTTCTCAAATCTGGCCAGACGATTACGGCAGATGACTATTGTCAGCAATTGCAAACCATGATGGAAAAGCTAGCTGGTAAACAACCGAGGCTGGTCAATCGCTCTACGCCACTGCTGCTTCACGACAACGCTAGACCACACACTGCACAACAGACGGCTAGCAAATTAGAAGAGCTTCAATTGGAATGTCTAAGGCATCCACCGTACTCCCCGGACCTTGCTCCAACAGATTACCATTTTTTTCGAAATTTGGATAACTTCTTGCAAGGGAAAAAATTCAACTCAGATGGGGCAGTCCAAATCGCCTTCAAAGATTTTATTGATTCCCGTCCGAATGGTTTTTTTAGTAAAGGGATCAATGAACTACCTATGAGATGGCAAAAGTGCATAGATTACAATGGCTCATACTTTGATTAAATAAATATACTATATAAAAATTTTTCGACTTTTTGTTCCTCCCATACAAAACGCCAATTTCATATGTAAGGACCTAATATTATTTCTTCTGCGATAGAGGCAATTAGTGTTGAAGCAAAAACAGACCTTGGATGGACACCCCTACATTCTGTTTGTAATTGCAGCAGCTGGTGCAAACCCAACAGCTTTGTCTGATGGAGGCTACTCCTCATTCGTAGGATGGAGGTAAAAGGGAACATGCACAATTTTTTAAAATTCATTAATCGAAATATTTCAAGTTCCAGCTAAACACACAAAAAATAATTTTCCAAATATCTTGCTCAGATATAAAGTTATAAGGCTTCAAAGTTGATGGTTAGACAGAGAGGTCCGATTTCATATGTGTCGCGGGCCATACATCCGCCATAGAAAATTTTGTTCTCCTAGAGAGGGACAGATATATTTGTTTAATAATGTTGTAACTAGTTTGTTTATCGATCAATTTCGATTCTGTTTTGACTGTCAGTATTCTATTTTTGTATACTTTCAGATGAACTATAAAAAAAAATTATTTTTTTATGCATGTTCCCTAATATTGCTGATCTTACAATAAAAAAAAATTAGTACATAATGTTATTTATCTTTAGAATAATAATTAAAAAAATATATATTATTTTTTAGATCCAAGTCCACTACACTTGGCTACAGCGATAAGCCATTGTAAATCTACTCTACTTATTTTATTTTTAAGAAAAGATTTGGAAGACATAAACACTTTTAGATTTTCGCGGTTGTTAAATAATAATTCTGGTCAGATACCACACCAGAGGAACTTGCTCATGGTCACGACACGACTACCCATTGAATTGCATTACAGGCAGCTTCTTACATTCGCTCTTTGGCTTTTACTTGCAGCTATGTAAGAACAGAATTTTATTAGGCCGCTTTTAAACCCCTCATTTGCACTTTCGCACAAATGATTTTTGTATAAATACTTCCATTATGTACTTACTTAGTGTCTAAATTACCCTTATTACATACTGTCTCTAAAATCTTTGTATCTTTTGTCTGAGAGGTTTATTTTTGATTTTATTTTATTTGTCATTCTTCTTTTAAAATGTGCTCTCGTGTCTGTTCTGATTTTTCTCCGCTTGCTTAAATAAAGTAAATTGTAACTTTAAAATAATCTTTTGCTTTTAAAAAATAGTAGATAAGTAACGGCGGCACCTCGGCGCTCAATACCAGCTATCATGATGTAAAGTGATATTCACTGCTTGTTATGTTCGTCTTCCTATTGTTCTTATCCTGCTATAGCAGCTTCGATCACAGTTCGAAGTATAGCAGCTGCAAAATTTTGCATTTGTGAGAATAAAGTGAAAGGCAGTTGTATACAGACAGTTTTATTTTACACTTAACATAGTAAAAACTTAAAATATTTTGATAGTTATTTTACAAGTTTTTATATTTATCTGTACCTTGCAGACATACTTTCTACTACAGTCATAGCACCAGATACAAGATATGTTTCAGAATGTAAATTTTTAAGACTAGCTATTAGATTTCGCCTATCTATTTTTTGAAGCTCTGTCAAAGTTTGCCTTTTTTGAGGTGTTATATAAGGTAATACTAGACACCCTATACCAAAACATTTGCATCGCACACAATTTTTCCAGATCTCTACCAAATCTTCATCTTTGATAATTGGACAAACTGGTAATAAGTTGATAGCATTCAAACATATAGCTTTTTGGCGATCTGTAATAGGGTAGTCAGCTCGTTGGAATGGAGATAAAATAACAGCACGCCAAGCAGTATATACCATATCGTCTGGTGGTGCAGAGAGTTTTAACAAGAGTGGAATAATCTCTTCATATAATCCTGAACGTAATAAAAGTGGAATTAATTCCCGAATCAGATGAACGTTTCCAAACTTTCGCGCAAGATGCGATGCTAATTTTAGCCCTTCGACATTTCCAATAGATGCTTGCAATAATTGTTCGATAGCGAGAATCTTGTCTTGTGTAAATGTTGCCACTAGCCATGGCATATCAATGCTTTCCAAGTTAACTATGAACAACAATTCCAACAACGCAGACCATAAAGCATCGCGTTCTCGGTAAGTAACTTTCATGGCAGTTTCCGGTTCAACAACACTCATAAGACATTGAAGGGCTCGAAGCTTCTTGTTTTTGTTAAAATCACATTCATCATCAAAAGCAATTCTCGATAAGTAAATTGCTCCCATTTTTGGACAAGTAGCTTTTAGTATGTACTTCGCAGTTATCAATATTTTTGTATCTAGACCACAAGAAGCTTTTGTTTTATTTTCCTCATTAGATTTTGTTAAGATATTCTCCAGTATTTGGATACGAATGGAACTTATGTTAATTCCATTTTTATCAGCAATTTCATTAGCGGCTCTGTTTACATCGTGACGCGACATTTTTTCTATGAAATTAGGATGTAAATACATTGCTCGAAGTAACTGTGCAGGTTCTGCTGCAAGACGGACAAATTCTTCGCAAGCCCATTCTATTTTATGCAGCGCATGACGTGTTGATAGAGTTGAATGTAATCTTTCCATCTGACGTACAGCACGATTTCCAGGCTGTAGAGCTGCCCAACGTTGAGCAAACTGATAGCATAAATGTGCTGCCGCAACTTGGTCTGCCCCACGAGCGCACCCTTGCAGAACGTAAAAAAGGCAAGCCCCTGCCCATTCCATATTAGCAATGTGCCTGACACATCGATGGGCAGCACGCAAAAGAGGCTCTTCACGTGTTGTCAAACGCCATGGTTCACTGTCTTTGGGATCTTCTTCGTTTGGGTCATTGCGTTTTCTTGTAGTCATCGTTTGTTTTAGAGCATTGCTGCATATCATATCTCTTGCAGTTTGTGAATCTGCGTCTAGCGATAGCAAGACGACTGCTGGTAACCAACGTTCATAAGTTTCCAACGTAATTTCAGATTTTAAGTTCGACCACATGTCGTCTCTCATAAATAGGTGGAAAGGAAGCCGGTAGTGACCAATTTCCGGAAACATTCCTTTTACAGAAAACAATTCATATTCATATTGCTTTGGAGTGCTTTTTCTTCGATATTCTTTTAAGAAATTAAGCAAATAATACTCTCTTTTATGACGTAAGTCAGCAGAAGAACCATAAATCAAATGATATATGCATACATACACTTCGTAATAGTAAGGATTGATTGAAATCAATCTGCCATGTAATGTAATCTCACCATTTTTCCAAAAATCATTTAGTATATCTTTTATAAAAGTTTTATCATCTATACTTTCCCAAATTGCAAAGCATTTTGAAATGATTTCATTCTCATCATTTTGTAGATACATCTTTCGGCATGCAAGATCATCATTAAAGAGTTTATAACTTAGTTCCCAAGTACTTAGCAATGAAATAAGTTGTAAAGACAATCCATCATTAATAGGGACAGACAAAGTATGGCATAGTTCAACAAGTCGTTGAAAAGAAGTATCAGGATATTGGCGGAGGACATAGAATAATGTGACTCTAACATCCCAAGTTTCTTCGGTATTGTCAGGAAGAGCCATTTCAGCCATGTTTATATTGTATTTTGATTTTAGAATATATTGAGGTGGATAGGAAGTTGAATTTCCTGGTAAAACGTTGTCAAGAGCAAATGTACGTCGAATTATGGTCGACGTTAAGTAGCCCATGAGAACAGGGGGTAGTGAATCATTTTGTCCTTGTAAGATATCTAACATCCAAATCTTATCCTCAGTTTCTTCAATACCGTCCAGAATCAATAACAAACCTGTAAGTAATACTTCATCTAGTTCTTGTGCTGCTGTTAATTTTGACAACACTCGTTTGGCGGCTTGTTCCTTAATTTGTTGCAAATTTATGAGTTCATTGGAGGTATACCCCATCGCATTCGATAAAACTCTGAACGCCATGAGTTCGTTCTTTTTTACGATGTTTGCGGTAAGTTCATCAGACTCACATATTGACAGACTTCTGCAATAATATTCAATCAAATCATTTGTTGCAGTGACGGACAACATAGGCAAAAATATATAGTGAAACTTCCAAGTTATGGCCAAATTTTTCACCACAATGTTGGTATTAATGAGAGCGTTCAATATTGACAAATACCTCACGAGGTAATGTACATGCTCTTCAAGACAAGTACTCATAAGTTCGATGAGAATATCGAAAGTCTCTAATAAAAGCGAGGAATTTAGTCCGTCTTTAAAATTAGACAACGCTATTGAAGTATCTGCTGCTAATGAACTTTTATCATCTGAAAATGATAGTATGAGATTTTCGATAAGTTTTCGGATTCGGTTGCTTGTAGATGTACGCCGGAGTAAAGCAAATAATTCTGAATGGCGGGACTGATGATCACGAGTAAGCTGAGTGACGCAGTGGCCACGCCCTGAACTAGCCGTGACTTCATCAGAGCTAATCCAATCGTGCGTTTTAGTAGAAACGTATTCTTCGTTGTACAGGGTATTCATACTCAATGGAATATTATAAGAATTCTTTAGGTGATATAAGTTTTCAATGTTGCCTATTTGAGTCTCATTCATCAACTTGGTACCTTTTAAGAAGTCAAGGTAGTTGCGTTCTATTAAAGCATCGTTAGTTGTACCATTAATTATCTGTTCAAATTTCACTACTAACGTTTTGAGTAGGACTCTCTTTTCTTTATTCGACACATCATTAAAATAATTTAATGCTGATCTTGTTTCGCAGTCACGAAGACATCGATCAATGTACAACACACTTACATAATATGTGTAATTAGTCATTGCGCCAGTTATTACTTTCAGATCATTAAGATCTACATTAGCAGCGTTGATCAATTTGTGAATTACAAGTGTGTAATCATCAGAGCATGTTAGGGGGAAGTTGTACTTTTTCAGAACAACTTTAATTTTAGCGTAATTTAGTTCCTGTTGTATTTCCTGGGCTAAAACGCGATCGGCGTCAGTTACTGTAAAGTCTTTAAATACGGAAGCAGCTGCAGCAACAGCCAAATCTAAAACAGTATCGTCCCATGGAACATCTAGAACCTGTAATACCTGCAGTAAACAATCCAGCTTACTGGTAGATGAGCGAAAGGCCCCTATTATTATTTTTAAACGAGCACTGTCTATACTTCCGCCACAACTAGCTGCTTCACTCTCAATAAAAGATATAAGTGTATCATCCAATTCAAACAAATGTCGTGTAGCATACGCTGGTAAGTAATCTTGTAAAAATGCGCTTAGGTCTTCTGTGTAGCAACGTCGTAACATAATAAGTGCAACTTCACTTGGTCCTTGTGAGCTAATTTCTCCTAGAAGCATGTTTATTTTGTATTTTTCTTTCAACTCCATTATGTACTTAATGTGATCTTTTAATACATCTAGATCATCCATGGAAATTGGTCTAACACGTATTGTCTTTGACGAATTTTCTAAGACATTTAGAATTTCATCAATAAATTTTAATCCAATTTTTGGCCAATAACTTGACTGTTCCAATAAAAAAACTCTTTGAGTTGTCCACCTGACAAACAAGTCTATAAAATAAGGATTTTCATCTATAAGGGATGGAACAAAATTTCTCAGCCAAATAATAAGTGCCCCCATTTTTATATTGTGTGGGATGGAATCTAGAATTTCCATAACATCCTCAGGCAAAATACTGAGCTTTGTTTCTGAATACTTCAACCAACAAATAGAAGCTAAATCTAAATCAGATTTGGAGATAAATGTTTTGCAAAGTTGCTTATAATTTTGTTGAAATAAATTAATATTTTCGTAAGTTTTGTTACCTCTGAACAAAATGTACTCTAAAAGATCAACTTTTATCATTAAATCACATATCTGATTGATCAGAATGCTATCATCAGTTGTATGAATTTTCTTTTGTAAAGGATATAACAATGTCTTGAAAACAATATTGTGTTGACAAAGTTTTAAAGCATTATCATATAGAAAAGTCAAATCATCAATCTTTTCAAAAAATGTCTTGAACTGAGTGAGTACCTGTAATGGTTCTGTAGAACTGGATAATGTAGCATCAATGAGAAGAATCATTTGTGACTTCAGAGTACTTTGAGATGATTTTGTTAAGGACTTATCTGTATTTTCAGAATCTTGATAGTCATCAGTAGGAGAAGAAGTGTTCCAAGCATAGATGAAGCTGACCTGAAATCATAAGTAGGTAAGTTGGTGTACAAATACGAGTACTATAGGTGATGCGGTAGGCAGTTAACTGAAAAGGCTAACTAAATGATGAATCTCTGATTATATAAACAAAATTACTTTTATAAAAAAGAGAACTACAATAATAATGAATTAGGTAGGTATGTGGGATGGAACAAAATTTCTCAGCCAAATAATAAGTACCCCCATGTTTATATTGGGACGGACAAGATGTGGATGTCTTTCAGCTGAGATGATGAGGTAGGTATATACACTTTTGTCCAGTAATGATGTCTATCAGCTGAAATGATGAGGTACATACAATATAAAAAAATCTTCTCACCTCAGATTTATTCTGCAACATATAGTAGAAACCATGGTTGTGAGTACCCAAAGGATAAAAATTTGCTTTTTCCTTATTATTGAAATTATAAATTATATTAGATTCCTTCAAATTCACTAGCCACATATTTGATTTGGCGGCAAGAACTACTAACTCCGACCATGGAACAACATGCTCTATATCAGCGCTACTTTCAATGGTTTCAAAGAGTCCAGTTACAGGACATTGTACCACAATATTACCAGAGTCAATATATATTTTAAATCCTTCAACAATCTTTGCAGTAGTTAGGTCTTCACCACCAGGAGGTATGCGGGTTTTTTCTAGGCTTACAGTAATTTCCTTAGCACCTTCCGCGAATTTTTCCTCTAATTCCTGTGTACTAAATGGAGCGCGCAGGCATTCCCCACTTTCGCTGAACAAGAACAATTTTTCGTCAGCAGTTTGTAAGCGAGAAATTTTGTAGTTAGCGAAATTGTCTATTATAATTTTAATGCGTGAACCACTTTTTACATCTATGACCAGGACTTCGCCAGACTTGAAAACGAGCCAGAGATGGTGTTTTATTAACTTATTATCCCGAAACTCTTGGTCGAGTCTGTAAAGACGATCTTGGTCTTCAGATCTTACGTCGATATCCACTATTCGAAAAGTTTGAAGATCTTCAAACACTAGCACTTTGGGATGCAGAAATTGGACTTCTAAAATGTCATTATTCCCACTGCTTTTTAATGTTTTTATTTCAGATAAAGTTACACTCATGGTTACGAAAAGTACGATAGATATCTTCAGGAATAAACACAAATAACTTGAACACACAGAACACTATCACTCCTAGCGGAGCTTGAACCACAGAGTACCTTGTAATATACGGTAGCTTGAACACAACTCAACGTACATTTACTTATTCATCTGTGAACTCAACGGAAATATTTTAAACCGACACCGAGAGAAACGTCAAACACCTAGTTTTTTTCATAGAGTTTTTTTTAGTAAGTTTTGGTCCGGTCTCCTTCATAGATGCAAATAAAATCGGATACACCAAAGAATTTAATCGGGGGTCGGTCTGTGGTTTTAACCGATTTCACCTAAAATCCATAGACACAGAAAACCGGTAAATAAATTAAAAATAATACTGGCAGCCATGGAATGTCATATCGCCAGATGAAATTTTATGAAAAAGCAGGCCTTTTTGAAGAAGTTCAAAATGGCAGGAGATCAGGCGCAGTTTTTCCAATTATTAAATACTTTATTATCTTCAGACAATGACATCCGATCCCAAGCAGAAGTAAGTAAAATTGTTTTTTTCTTGTATTCTAAATGAATTGTAGTGATAGCTAGGAGATATTTTTAACGTATTAGTTGAAAGCCGCGGCCTCGTGTCAAAACGTGGTCATGGAGGACTTTTATAAATTGTGCTTGATAAAAGGCATTTTTATCAATGCTAAAAGCTTTAAAACAATTAGTACGGCAGGTTTTCAGCTTCAGACAACATTTTGTGTTCTCTTAGGAAATTTTAATTTTTGAACTAACCATTATGTTGCAATAAATTGGGCGGTGAACGAATCCCTAATGTATCTATAGTACATGTGGTTGCGCCGGATTTTTTATTAGTAATTATAGTATTGAAATAATTGAATTCGCTAAAAATATTGTATTATAGTGGTAGTTGGATCTTGGTACAGGATTTCTATAAAGCCTATCTAAGCAACTCTACTTGTAATTATTATTATAAATTACCATGTATACTTACTGAATCTAAGGTCAAGTTCAAAATCCAGTAATTACATAAACTTTGTTGTGTTGTTGATGTCAGGAATTTGTATTCATTCCAAGGACCTTAAAATATTGATGAATCCTTTTAAAATTATAAAAGTATGTATTTGAAAATTGATATTTAATTGTGTCAGCTTAAAGTCTGATTCTACTTACAGAACACTAATTATGTCCGTGATTCAATAGGAAGCCTACAACAACATTGCAACAGAGACAAAGGTGGTCCACTTGGTAGGAGCCCTGCAAAATGTGGAACTTGGCGAGGAAGGGCGCGCCACGGCGGCCGTGCTTCTGCGTCGCCTACTGTCAGCGGAGTTCTTCGAGTTCTTCCCCAAATTGCCATTTGAGCAGCAGGCCATGCTCCGGGAACAGCTGTTACTCACACTGCAGATGGATGTCACCCAACATCTGCGACGAAAGGTATTCAAACATTTAGTTTTAAATAGTTTGTGTATGTAATAACACTTTAACTATTGCCATATTTTGTAAAAGTATCTTTTTTTACAAAGTTATGCTCTTAACCTGAAGACATGCTTTCACTCAAAATAATGCAATGGCGAAGCTAATAAATGACAGAATAAAAAAATTAATATAAAGGGGTAAGAAGGTCTTTAGGCCACAGGAAACTCACTAAAATATAAAGGGGTAAGAAGGATTCTTTAGGCCACAGGAAACTCACTAAAATATAAAGGGGTAAGAAGGATTCTTTAGGCCACAGGAAACTCACTAAAATATAAATGGGTAAGAAGGATTCTTTAGGCCACAGGAAACTCACTAAAATATAAAGGGGTAAGAAGGATTCTTTAGGCCACAGGAAACTCACTAAAATATAAAGGGGTAAGAAGGATTCTTTAGGCCACAGGAAACTCACTAAAATATAAAGGGGTAAGAAGGATTCTTCAGGCCACAGGAAACTCACTAAAATCCAAATTGGTTCAGTATTTCCTTATCTTCACCTGTTATAATTTTGGGTTGCATCTTTCAACTGATTCACCATTTCATATATTTAATATCTGACCATATAGCGAGGATCATCTCATCACAAGAAAAATCCTCAATAGTTTGTTACATGAACTTGAAGGGTATATCCTACTAATATTATAAATGTAAATGTAGGGTAGATGTTGGGAAAAAAAACAGGATGTCTACCGGGTCAGCTAGTATATACTCAGAAGCAGAATTAACTGTCCCCTTACCCACATAAAAAAAATGTTACAAAGAAATTTATAATAATAAATTAAGTTGACCTTTACTAAAATATAGGTATCATGAATCAAATGTTAAGAAGAATATTTAAAAAGTAATCTCAAATCACTTAAAATAAAATCTGTTTATAAGGCATCAAAGTACAACTGCTGTAGAATTGTTTCAAAGTGAAATACCACTCACATTTATCAAGTGCAAATGAACTTTTCTTAAAATAGGTCAATAAATATTCTAATAATCTTACAAGACTGGTCACTCAAAAGTATAGAACATAGACCCTAAGAAGCGATCCCAAGTCCGCATCCGCTATATTACTACTAGTAGAAATAGCTATTAGTCCGTTCAAAAAATAAAAATCTTAGCGAAGTATTTCAGTAGGTTTGAGTCTTATAAAACCTGATGTAGACTTCTTAATTTTAAGAATGAATCATTCTTATTGTATGAAGCATGCTCTTATTAGTATAATTTTTAGCAGTCAGTTCTATGATTCATTTAGACAGCTAATCTTCATTTGAATCAGAGTCATTGTTATCTAATAAGGTTTTTAGTATTCCATATAGTATTGAGATAGTCAATATACTAGAAATGCAAAGAATATTTACTTATTATAGATTTTTATTAGCAAGATAAACAGCAAACATATGTCCCGATTTATAATCACTATGACTAAGCCATGCGCCTCCCAATACTCTAACAAACTAATAGACCATGTGTACATGTGCCAGACTAAAAATAAAAAAAATACGAATCATTCTCACGACACGATGCGACGTATTAAAGAAATGCGTTATTGCGTTGATTTCTTGATAGATAATTAGCGTGGTTTGCGCGGGAAAATTTGCGGCCTTGGTTCTTATGAGAATTTTATTATTCTTATCAGACTTTTCTGTTATTTCTTACCTTTAGAATCACGCCTGAAATTATTTGATGCAGTTTAACGGCATGGTCTTTGTTTTATTTAGTAGTAACCTCTTATTTTATTTATCTATTCAAATCTGATAGGTGGTACGTCTGCCCGTGTAGCTTGAGGTCGCGGGTTCGAATCTCGCCGAGTGCTAATATTTGGGTATTATATTACTATTTACCAGTATTGTGTTTGAATCCCAATGGGGACCCTACAAACATCTGTCCCCCACAGCAGGCTTTATGACCTAATGTCTGAAAGATGTTTTCGTGCTTCGAAAATAACGTTAACCCGTTAGTCCCGCGTAGTATCATGTATTCTTTTTTCTATTCTGTGTGTTGTGTTATACAGCGAATAAATGAGTTTTCTATTCTATTCTATCAACGGAAGAAATAATTGACTTGTGTGAGGAGGGAGCCTGGGTGCTCAAGAACATTGGCACCAGGGATTGTGAGGTTAGTCGTCCTTCACACAATGTGACGGGTGTTGTTGTGTGCAGATCTGCGACGTGGTGTCGGAGCTGGCGCGCAACCACATCGACGACGACGGCGTGAACCAGTGGCCCGAGTTCCTGCAGTTTATGTTCAACTGCGCCAACTCTCAGGACTCCAACATGAAGGAAGCCGCCATCCGCATGTTCACGTAAGCTGACCTCTTAATTTTTAGCCCTTTACGAATTAAAGGGGTGTGTGTTAAAGGTTTTGATGCCTGTCTGTAGTGTAGAAGCTCCCTATCAGATTTTTTTTATGGTTCTTAGTTTGACTAATGTGTCGAGGGTATAATTTAATTTAGAAGTTATTATGCAGCTAATCTGCTAGTTTATAATGAATTGCGCAATTATCAACAAACTGACAGAAGAAAAATAATGTTATGTAAATAGGTAGCTATCTAGTACTATCTACTCAATGAATGTTTGCATCGCCAAATTAATAATTGACTACAATGGATATTTATTGATTTTCGACTCGTGGTCGACCGATACGTACTAGTTCGCGGTTGTCAATACTCAATACTCAAAGTTTTTATTGCATTCCATAGGTTTTTACATGGGTGTTGTTTTAACAAGTTAATGATTATTGTATCTCTATGGACCTTGTCAGGCACGCCATACAAGAGAGAGACACTACTTTTATATACTTAATGTTTTGTTTGTTTTGTTTTGTTATGTTTTTAATGTTTTGTCTCGGTTCGATTAATCCAAGTGCAGGATTTCCCACGCTATTATAGCCCTAGACAATTCAAAATGACCTATACAAGCTACCTAGAATGCACACAACTATACGTGCGTGTCTGTTCGTAAGACATGTTACTGCCAGAGTGTGCTAAAGAAACTTTGAGATTTCGCTAACACCAGCCTTACATAGGATGGAGTTTGATAGTAATCCTCAAAACAACAGTCCATATGTTCTAGGTAGAGCATGCTAAGCAACTTTTAGGTTAGCTCATCATCACAGCGTTTTTTTATAACGTTTTTTTTTTTACAACATGTTAGCTTTATAATGCAGGCGATTGCTCTGTAGAGGAATTGCGTTATTTTAGTTAACATGTTGTATAATATATAAAAAAAAACGTAGCTCTGCACCAAAATTAACTTAACCAATACACGAGCACAATACGATCGGCATGCAGGTCGGTGCCCGGCGTGTTCGGCAACCAGCAGAACCAGAACCTGGACGTGATAAAGCGCATGCTGATGACGTCACTGCAGCCCAGCGAGCCGGAGATGTTGCGCGTGCAGGCCGTGAAGGCGGTGGGCGCCTTCATCCTGCTGCACGACAAGGAACCCGCCATACAGAAGCATTTCCAAGACCTGCTGCTGCCCGTCATGCAGGTCTGTAGCTAACTAAGCCACTATAGCTGTTGACTCTGTAGCTTTGTTGGTTGCCTGCCTCCAAAGCTCACGGTTGCAGGAAGAATCCCGCCCAGGGCATACACTTGTAATGGATGAGTGTGTATATTAATTATTTATCTATTTATATTTTTATAAGATGTCTGATGTTAGTATAGGCTTTGGGATCAGATGCCCATGCTTGTGTTGTGTCAGATGTCTCCCTTTATTTACTGTTTTCAATATAGGTTATATTATGTTCTGGATTACAGCACACAACTATCACCGACTCCAGAAGCATTATTTAAATTGACTATAAACAGTGATAAGAGAAACAATGTGGATTTTAAAATTACTGCAAATATATGAAACCTGTAATATCACGGTTGACCTGATCAGCAGTGATTTATAAACATACCTTGCACACAACAATACGTGCGTATCTGTTTGTAAAGATATGTTACTGCCAGAGTGTGCTACAGCAAATTTGAAGTTTCGCTAACACCAACCTCAATAGGATGGAGTTTGATAGTAGCTTTCAAGACAAACTTCCATTGAAATACGACTATTTTCCTGGACGTTACTTGGCCAACTTACTCTCGTGAGAGCGTAGTTTTATATATTTATATGTATACTCTCAAACTGTATAGTGAGTTAAAACGGGTTTGAACTGGGTGCAGATGGCACAGAACATAACTAAATGAACGAAAAGTAGAAGATGCCCGTTGTATTCTATGAAAACTAAAATGGTAACTTAATTTAATTTAAATGAAGAAGAGAAGAAAGTTCCTTTAAACTATTTTATTATTAAGCTTTCCTTAAAAATTTGATAAATGAGTGGTAGGATGAACATGTTGTCACATGGCCGTCGATAACGTGATGTGGTGTGTGCAGGTGTGCGTGCAGACCATCGAAAAGGCAGACGACGACTCTGCGCTGAAGGTGCTGATCGAGCTGGCCGAGTCCACGCCCAAGTTCCTGCGCGCGCAACTCGAGAACATCTTCCAAGTCTGCATCAAGGTACGTCTACTCTTACAGACACGCCGGAAGACGTTTCTTCAATAATAATTTCAGGGACTAAGTAAGGTCGGTTTTAGAAAAGTTTCATGCGTTTTGTAAATAAAATAAGGTCACATCTGTTACGCCTTTATAACATGCACGTGTTTCGTCTAACAAATTTAACCCTTGTCTTTTTACTAATTGCGTATGCAAGTGTGTTACGCATAGAAATATTCTTAAATAAAAAACAGATAACTTGAGCATAGTTTTTCTCGTACCGGAATATTGAAACTAAGAGCACCAATAAAAAAAACTAAAATAAAAATCTAGACAGTGTTCAGATTGTTCTAAAGGTCAACTCATTGATTGATAATAATTGCTAATATGTAGAGTTATTACTACAATGTACCATTGTATTAGTCTCCTTTGACTCAAGTTCTATTGGTACAGACACAATAAACAAAGCATGAATGAACAATTTGAAATTAATTATCAAAAGGAAAAGATTTATTTATCAGCCAAGTACAAGTTGTTATCAAAAAAGATGAAAACTACAGTAATTTTAGAGGATTTTTATCATATTTGCATTTTGCGTATCAGCATTGATATTAAAATACTTCCTGTGTACCAGAATCTATGTATAGAGCTGGCTCTCGTATCGTATGCCTCGGCTCCAAAGGTCGACCGTCAATTATTGCCGGACTAGTCCAATGTGGTTTCAATTTTACAAGCGCGGTTCAAGGCCGCGCCACAAGTTACTCAAAAACATTTTATTGTTTACGTAACAGACTGGAGTGAACAAATGTTTGCAAATGTCTTGTGCGAACAGCGGTTTAAACAATGATCATCATCGTCATCATCATTGTGTAAAAGTCGATTATTGAGTAACTTGACGCGTGGCAAGAATTATAACTTGGCTAATTTCTCCAAAACAATATCGTGACAAGTGGAAACAAATTTTCCGTGTTTACTAATTTGATTAATGTTTTGCATATTTTCGTTAGACTTGTTGTTAATGACTGTGTAGGAAAACTGTCGTCTTTAGTACATTATTCAGATCAGATAATTATCCAAATAATAATAATTATTAGAATGGATAATCATCCATCTACTTGCACACAAATCATAATCATACTTATAGCTAATTTAAGACTTGCTTTTAAATTCGCGAGTTACAATACAATTACATAGTAGGTCCCTACTACAGAATTTCTAAAATGGCCAAAATACTAATAATGGAACTACGACTATGATCAGTTGAAATGCAATTTTGTATTAGTATCTATGGAATAAGAGTACGAGTTATAATCTCTCTTCAACGGTTTTTTATTGATGTTTCTACACGATCAAAATATTAGAACTCAGACCAACCACCCACTGGACACCACATTCTGTTTTGAATTTTCATTTAGTGAATTATAACTAACAAACTAATTACGAAGAAAGTTGGGGCGCGGGGAACACGTCATGTTTGGTTCATCTCGCTTACGCAACGTGTCATAATTGGTCGAAACTGAAGCGAGCCGCGAGGCCAGAGATATTTATATGTGCAAATGCACCTATGCGTTTCGGAAAGTTTCATAATTTCAAATTTCTGACATATGGTGTCTAGTGGGGGTGGTTGGTCCGAGTATTAACATCTTGATATTCACAACAACCACATGATATGACGTCGTTTTGTCCGCAGGTGATCGGCGACTCGAACGCGGAGGACAACTGGCGGCAGCTGGCGCTGGAGGCGCTGGTGACGCTGTGCGAGACGGCGCCGGCGATGGTGCGGCGCCAGGCGGCCGGGGCCATACGCGCGCTCGCGCCGCTCGTGCTGGAGATGATGTGCGAGCTGGACGACGAGCCCGAGTGGGCGCTGCAGGACGACGCCGCCGACGACGACAACGAGAAGTACGTCAAGCACATATTACGCCAAATAGTTGTTCTTGCTCACATGTAGGCTGCAGCCATACAGGCAGTTTTTTTTTTAATGAAAAAATAAATTTTTTGCATACTACTAAAAATTAAATGCATGACATTGAAATTAAAACTATAGATATGTAGGTTAGGTAGGTGGCCTTACTGCGACATTGTGCAAGCTAAAGTAAGTTTTGTAAGGTTCTGTTTCATTGGCTACATATTCTGTAATTGTGGCCTCAGAGAATCTTACTAGATTAATATCGAGATAATTAGCATCCGATGTTCCTTATACATTACGATGTCAGTCCCTCGATAACATTTATTTTTAATTTACACGTGTTTTTGTAAACTTGCACTTGTTTTAGCCTTCTTCGGCTCTTTAACGACCATTAGCGACAATATCATGTTGAATGGTGTAACTTGTTCCAGCAACTACGTAGCCGCGGAGTCAGCTTTGGACCGCATGTGCTGCGGGCTGGGCGGCAAGATAATGCTGGGCCTGATCGTGGGGCAGGTGCCGTCCATGCTGGGCTCGGAGGACTGGCGCCGGCGCCACGCCGCGCTCATGGCCGTCAGCTCCGCCGGCGAGGGCTGCCACAAGCAGATGGAGACCATGCTGGACCAGGTCGTCTCCGCCGTGCTCAACTACCTCACCGACCCGGTCAGTACACTGCCATCGCCGACCTTACAACCCACGCTACAGACCTACCTTATCTGTGAAATTAAAGGTGAATGATGCTAGTATTCATATAAAATGGTATTTCAACTAATCACAATGGTTCTGAAAGTTGACACATGTTGGACATCCCTAGTGAAACTATAGTTTCGTAATCTAGTATCCAATGTTTTTTTAATGATATAACCTCACCACTACTGGTTGCATCACATCCATACCATTGGAAGAACAAATGTGGCATTTGCTCCCTTTCTCTCTAAATATAGGGAGTCGGGAATCTCAGTTCACTTACATTAATCTATTCACTAGAAATGTTTTCTTTGACTAAAACAGATCAGGTTTTCTTGATGTCTAAAGCAGAGTCAAATTTTGGCCAATTTTAAACATTTCACAGATGCTAAGGAAGGTCTGTAAGTAAACTGTCGTTATTGTAACACACGTTTAACAATTACGCCCATTTTCTTTTTATTTGTTAAAGAAACAACATTGAAAGAAAAAAAAGAAACAAAGAAACATTGACATCTAAAACATATTCTATATTCGTGCTACATTGTCAGGGAACAGTAGCGTCTAAACTTATGACGGGTAATCTTAAAAGTATTTTACCCATAGTGAAATTAAAGTAGATTTGTATGATTCCAGCACCCGCGCGTCCGGTTCGCGGCGTGCAACGCGATTGGTCAGATGTCGACGGACTTCGCGCCGCTGTTCGAGAAGAAGTTCCACGACAAAGTGGTGCCCGGCCTGCTCATGGTGCTCGACGACAACGCCAACCCGCGCGTGCAGGTCACCTGCTACTATTTACTGGCATACATTCATTCATTTACTCACTATGATAGGTCCTTTTACTTAGTGTACAAGTGAAACTCGCCTTAATTGACAATATTTTATTTTAAAAAGGAAACGCGAAAGATGTGATGACTGTGGAGTTTCTTTGGTGAGCTCTTCTCCACAGATTCCGCCATTGTGTTAGTGAACTCACCCAAAAAAAAATGTAATGACGGATCTAAGTGATGTAATAACATCCTATGGAAATAAATAATTTTGACTTTGACTTATATTTTATCTGCTTTTAGAACGTACTATGAAAAATTGCTAAAAGATTCAGGTTTTATGATGGCCAGGATACATGTTTACAAAAGGATCCTAATTCGGACTCGGCCAGCCTCAGGCAGCTTAAAGACAAAGACAACGGCCTCTCCCAAGGATCTCTTCATAGACTGGGTTACATGCTACCTTCACCAGATCGTCAGTCTATCCATCAGATAGAAACTAAGAATAAGAAAACATAAACTACATGGAGAAAAAAAATAAAAAAAAGCTATAATTAATTTTTCTTGCAGGCTCACGCGGCGGCGGCTTTGGTGAACTTCAGTGAAGATTGTCCCAAAACCATTTTGACTCAATATCTGGAACCATTGATGGGCAAACTTGAAGCTATTTTGACTACCAAATTCAAAGAGGTAAGTTCCAATTTCTTTTCCTAATACCCAATGAATCGTTAGTGATATAACCTTCACACTGGTTGCATCACATCCATATCATTGGAAGAATAAATGTGGCATTTGCTCCCTTTCTCTCTAGACATAGGGAGTCAGGGATCTCAGTTCACGTACAATCTATTCACAAAAAATGTTTTCTGTGTCTAAAGCAAATTGGGCTTTTTAGATGCCCTGAGCAGGGCTGAGTAACAAAAGCTGTATGAAATAGAGGTGTTTGTGTGCTTTATGAGGTACTACAGTACTGTGATTAAAATACTAGTAGTGAGTGGCTATTTACTATACTCAACTCTAGAATGCCTACAAATAATCATAACGCGGCGGTCAAATGCAGAAATAAATGGATCCCGTCACCTAAGGCCACTTCCCATGAACGGCCACTTCCCATGAACGGCCACTTCCCATGAAAGGCCACTTCCCTGAACGGTCACTAATTACTCCAAAGTGAAATGGCATAGCTCACCTTCGATCACCTATCCGAGTTGCGAGTTAATAATTGTATTAAAAAATAGTTCTCATTGTAGGAACTGTTAAATAATATAGAATTTTAGAAATGTACTATTTGACAACATTAATATTGTATGTTGTTTGCCTTTATCAGTTGGTAGAGCGCGGCACGAAGCTCGTCCTGGAGCAGATCGTGACGACGATCGCCAGCGTGGCGGACACGGTGGAGGGAGACTTCGTGCCGTACGTGGAGCGCCTGCTGCCCTGCCTCAAGTACATCATCGCCAACGCCAACACCGAGGAGCTGAAGATGCTGCGCGGCAAGACCATCGAGTGCGTCTCGCTCATCGGTGCGTGTATACATAACACAATTAGTCACACAAAGCACCTGTGACGAACGGCTTAACGTGCTTTCCGAGGCACGGAAAATGCTCAAACTCATTTACCATTATTGGCCACTACTTGATGCTTGATACTTGATGCTGCTGTTACCAGCTCATATCGTCGGACAAATCGGAGACGCTACTGATTTTAGCGATTTTACAAAGGTAACTTTTTCTCGTCATCTGTTTAAAAGCCGTAAGAAATTAATAATAATAATAATAAAAAAGTTTCCTTGTAAAAATGAAGTCGACCGACACGTGTTTGATTAGAAAAAGTCTGCAGTCTACTACCCACGAGCTTTACTGAATGCTGTAAATCCTTTTATAAATATTCCAATAAATGTCGTGTTTGTTTGCAGGTCTGGCGGTTGGGTCGGACAAGTTCGTAGAGGACGCGGTTGAGGTGATGGGGCTGCTGATCGGGCACATGAAGGGCGAAGGCCTGGTGGCTGATGACCCGCAGACCTCGTACCTCATCTCCGCCTGGTCCCGCTTCTGCAGAATCCTCGGTACGTTTCTTCGGAAATCCATGTTGCAAAAGTTGAAAGCTTTGCGTCGTGCTAGGGAGGGGAATGCTCTCCCTACGTCGATCTCGTGTATTCATGGCGAGAGTGCATATCCAATGCTCCGGGAAGCTATAAAGAGGCGAGCGCGGGGAATTTATGGGAAAGCTGTAGAGATAGCAACGCATTTTAAATGGTAATCGATTGTCTATTACTGAATCGAGTTGTATATTGCAGAATATAATTTATTTTTAAAATTATTTTCAGTTTCCTTGGTTGTTCGTTTTGATATGAAAACTTAGAGAAATATTACCATTTAAAAATAAATAAATAAATATGTGGGGACATCTTTACACACGGCCATCTGATCCCAAACTAAGCAGAGCTTGTACTATGGGTACCAGACAGCTGTACATTACTTAAATAGATAAATACATAGTAAACAACAACCAGACACAAGGCAAACGCAAGTGCTCATCACACGAATGTTTGCCCTGGGCGGGATTCGAACCCGCGACCCTGTGCGTCGGAGGCAGATACACTAACACCTGGGCTACGGAGCTGTCGTATACGAAAGACGAGTCGCGGGTCTCGTTTTCGTTTATTTGGGTAATTTTAGACGATTGTTTTTCTCCGTTGCAGGCAAGCGTTTCTCGCAGTTCCTGCCGATGGTGATGGAGCCGGTGATGCGCACGGCCGCCATGAAGCCCGAGGTGGCGCTGCTGGACAACGACGACCTCGAGACCATCGAGGGGGACCTGGACTGGCACTTCGTCACGCTCGGCGAGCAACAGAACTTCGGCATCAAGACTGCCGGTAACAACACTACCATTCAATTTAGCTAACGCGAATCCCGAAGCCCAGATTCAAAGGCACACACAAGTCAAGGAATACGTAGTGCGACCGAGCAGAGCTAATCACGCTGGAAGACTACTCGGTGGAGAACTGTTGTTTTTATTTCAAAATGATCGCGCGCCGTTTATGATTTTAAAAATTGACGTTTAGACCAAAGGTCCCACATTGTTTTTACTTCGATTTTACACTGGACGCTTAGATCAAACGGGTGACGTAAAATGATCTTCGCTAACGGTTCGAGTACTTAAGTGTGCGTGTCGGTTCTATCGAGCAAGCAACAGGTGCATTTGCAACTCACCGAGAACTAACCACTTGTTTTTCCCCAGGTTTGGAAGACAAAGCATCAGCGTGCGACATGCTGGTATGCTACGCGCGCGAGCTCAAGGAAGACTTCGCTGAATACGTGGAAGACGTGGTGAAGCTGATGGTGCCGATGCTGAAGTTCTACTTCCACGACGGCGTGCGCTCGTCGGCGGCCGAGTCCCTGCCCTACCTGCTGGAGTGCGGCCGCGCCAAGGGGCCCGCCTTCGTGCAGGGCATGTGGGCGTACATCCTGCCCGAACTGCTGAAGGCCATCGACTCTGAGCCCGAGCAGGAAGTGCAAGTTGAACTACTCAACAGTCTCGCTAAGGTATGCTTTGGTACTTAAAAAGATAAAGATGTTTGATGTAACATTTCGCTAAATGATTTTGCGCTGTCAAATTTTGTCCATAGTTGGCATGTTCATTACAATTTTACGAGAAGAATAACCAGGGAGAACTCCACAAAACTCCGATCTTCGGTATAGGTATATGTAATTGTTACTTGAAAATAACTTTTGAAATTGTGTCAGTTTTCATCAGTGTGAGTAATAAGTTAAATCAACCGATGAAACATGTTTTCTTTAAGAGATGTTTTCTTAGTGATAGACAACAATGTGTTATAATTGATAAAGTAGACGAAAGCAACAACATGGTATCATATTCTTCTGAATATAAGAAGGTCACGCAAGGTGTTCCGCAAGGCAGTATACTAGGGCCAGTTCTGTTCTTGCTCTACATTAATAATATTACTGAAGTCACAAATTATCACAGTGTACTTTTCGCTGATGATATTTCGATTGTAGTAACAACAGAGAAAACGAAACTTACTATTGACGCTATTAATAATCACGAAAATGAAATTAATCGTACATTACGCGACATAGTCAGATGGTTGGAAAATAATAATTTAAAAATTAATTTAGATAAAACGAATTATATACAATTTAACAATTTGAAACAAACTAAATGCAATTTGAAAATGGACATAACATATAAAAATATCGAAATTAAAAAAAAAAGAGCAAATTACATTTTTAGGATTGGTACTTGACGAAAATATTAATTGGAAAATGCAAATAGATAATGTTTGCTCTCGTATAAATAAATTTGTTTACGCTATACAAAGAGTAAGACGAATTGTTAATACCAAAACGGCTATGACACTATACTATGCTTACGTAGAATCAGTATTGCGGTACGGTCTCATGATTTGGGGTAATGGCACTGATTTTCGTAGAGCTTTCATTGCACAGAAAAAATGTGTTCGAGCAATATGCGGAGTTCCCCCTTTTGAATCTTGCAAGCCTCTCTTTAAAAAGCTGGGTATTTTGCCATTACCTGCTTTATATATTTTCGAGCTGTGTGTCTTTGTGAAAAAATACAATGTGTTTAGAAAAGCAATAGAAGTAAATCCTCGCGCAAGAGACCCTCATAGACTCGTATTAGAAGAAACTCCTAGAACTATGGTTTATAACAAGAGCTGCTTAGCGATGGGTGTGCGTGTTTTTAATAAGATACCTGACGATATGAAAAATTTTAATTTAAGACTATTTAAGAAAAAAATGTATGAATGGCTAGGTTCCAAGGATTTATATGACATAAATGAAATAATTTGACAATTTGTAGTTTAGTTTACTGTTTGAAATTGATTAATATTTCACTTATATTTGCATGCTATTTATCTTTATGGCAAAACATGTATGTACGTTATTTTTATTTTACCACCTTTTATACCGTGTTTTTGGCAAATAAAGACTTATCTTATCTTATCTTATCTTATCTTTAAAATTGAATAGTTTTTGCAATGATGTATGTCCTTTAGGTGAGGACTCTTGGAATACATGAGACAATTAAAGTTATTAATAAATACGTGTGTTTTAGTGCATCGAGCTGCTGGGCGCGGGCTGCCTGCCCGACGAGATGATGACGGAAGTGCTGCGCATCCTCAACAAGCTGCTCACCGAGCACTTCGAGCGCGCCACCGAGCGCCACCAGAAGCGGCACGACGAGGACTATGACGAGGTAACACACCTCACACGAGATGATAGCGGAAGTCCTGCGCATCCTCAACAAGCTGCCGATTTCAACAGATAAATAATACACCTTTAGTGTTGTTGTTGTTGTGTATTTATATTTTTATTTATGGTAATGAGGAGAGTTAAGCTGTAAAGACGTCAGCTCAGCTCTGTCAGCCCACTGCTGGACGAAGGCCTCCCCCAAGGATCTTGGAACGAAGGTGGAGGTGGTATTTTAACTGAATTGACCAGATGTTATAATAGATCTTTTATTTATTTAATTTCTTTTGCCAGATTTTTACACACGCGCTGACAAAACTAGAATCAGCTCTTTTTTCATCCAGTTAATCTTATCTTCCAAATTCAAATAAATCCAAAGATACCAAAAATGTTTACGGCCAGCAACAGCCAAAGAGGTATAGGTATGCACACATACCTAACAGATCGCCACAACGTCCGGTCCTGTGCTACCCGCACCTGTCCGGCGGCCTTCACCAGCTCGCCTGCAGACGCAGCAGGCCTGCCCTCGCTGCGTCTTCCGTTACGGTCGCCACACGAGAACTTTCCGTCCCAGCGGCCGTCAGTTCTTCGAGTAAAGTGCCGCGCCCACAAGTTTGGCGATTTTGACGGTTATGTCAGGTACCTTAGTTCTCCTGCGGATCTCATCATTTCCGATTCGATCCCGCAAGGAAACTGTAAAGACGTAAAAATTCTTAATTAATTCTATGTGACTTGTTCGTATTTAGGCGCAACAATAAATGCATCCCATTTCAGGTGGTCGAAGAACAACTAGTAGACGAAGACAACGAGGACGTGTACGGGCTATCCCGCGTGGCGGACGTGCTGCACGCGCTGATGTCCACGTACCGCGAGCGCTTCTACCCGCACCTCGACACGCTGCTGCCGCACCTGGTGGCGCTGCTGGGCCCCGGCCGCCCCTACGCCGACCGCCAGTGGGCCATCTGCATCTTCGACGACGTGATCGAGTACGGCGGTGAGTGACGCTAGTAAAGAAAGAAGAAACAAAACTTTATTTAGATATTACGACACTACACAACACAGTACATTGAGAGATAAAGGATAAAATTGTAATGACACTAACTAAAATAGTACTTCCATGGTGACGCAATAATAATAAAGGCTAGCGACTCAGCAAAATGTCTATCTCCAGCATGGACCTAGAAAAAAGGGCCCTTCATGGTCTCATGGTCATTTAGTAACACCGCGCGCTTCTACCCGCACCTTACAAGGTTCAATGAAGGTTATTCATTAGGCTATTGTAAAAAATTACATTTGGGTGGTTGAATGAGCGCTTAGACTCGGAAGGTAACCGTTGCCGTTTGCATCTTGTAAATTACAATACGTAATATATAATAAATACACAGAATATACTGAACATTTAAATATTTGACGGCGTAGTGTTGGTTGGGACAGATGACTTGGTGGATGCAAGTTAGCACAGGACCATTCACGGTGGAAACCTATGGGGAAGGCATATGCTCAGCAGTGGACGTCTTCAGGCTGAGATGATGATGATAAGATATAAATTGTATTGTAAATTTTCTAATAATTTTTTTGTGCTGATGCGTTCGTTGGTCGTTCCAGGCCCATCGTGCGTGAAATACCAAGACATATTCCTGGAGCCGATGCTGGCGGGGCTGAGCGCGCCCGAGCCCGAAGTGCGGCAGGCGTCGGCGTATGGCTGCGGGGTGCTGGCGCAGTTCGGCGGCGCGGGGTTCGCCGCGGCCTGCGCGCGCGCCGTGCCGCTGCTCGCCGCGCTCGCCGCCGCCCCCGACGCCAGGTACTTACTGACTCCACCATGGCGGAGCGGCGCGGTGTTTGCCAAAGCAGCCTACAGTTCTACAAGATATGCCCCACCTACTGCCTCTAAAGTAATATTGTAGAATAACAGAATGGTAGAAAGTAGTTACTAAAGTAATAAAGTACAATAATACGTACAGAATGGCTCTCACTGCCTCCCGCCAAACCCTGATGCCGCATCCCACCCCACAGTTCGGGGGAGAGTTGAGAATGTCGAAACAGGCCGCGCCGCCGCTGCGCTCACAGTTATCATACACATCATCATCATCGTGTGGGTTTTAAGGTCGACAACCGACCTCACAAACCCTGGTGTCAGTGTTATAAAGCTGCCAGAGGCCACTGACTTGGCTCGTGTAACGACTAGATAGAAGCCGGGACCAACGGCTTAACGTGCCTTATGAAGCACGGAATCATCTTTCTTTTCGGACAATCAGGTGATTCAGCCTGCAATGTCCTAACTCAACTAGGGAAAGTCTCACAATGAGATTTTTGGATGACCGGGAAACGAACCCGGAACCTCCGTAATAGGCGTCGAAATCTCAACCACTCGTGCACGGAGGCTGTTTAATTATACACTGTGCGCGCATTTATAACCCGAAGCTTCGCGCACACTGGGAAGCTTTGGGTTTGAATATAACCTGAAAATGAGAAACTAGTTGTATGATAATAAAATTGAAAATAATTTCCATTTCTTTTCCAGACAAGACCACAATCTGAATGCTACCGAGAACGCTATCTCCGCCGTCGCTAAAATAATCAAATATAACCACACGCAGATCAACAGGGACGAGATCATAAGACATTGGTGAGTGTAATTTTTATACTCGACAACCCCATAAATTTTGTATGGTAAATATTTATTCCGATGAGTATCTGTTGGCCATATAATCCCTGAGAGTGTTATATTGAGGCGGTATTGAGTTTAGTGCCACATAATCCATGTGACATACATAACAAAGGCACACAAAGGTAGAAACCTTCGTCACAGCTCCATTTTAGGCTGCGATTCCACCAGAGATGTGCGAGGAAAATGAGCAGTGTGCTAGGTAAACATCAAACAATAGCATCACTTCATTTTCCTAGCCTCGCTCAGCTCTGGTGGAATAAGGCTTAGAAGCGAGTTTTTTCTATATACAAAACTGTCAAAACAAGTTAGGAATGCGTTGTTAGGAATGTGTGTGAGTGACACGTGTGACAAATGAGTCCGCTACGCAACATCGCACCACTCGTCTACACAACATTTCACAGCTTCGCGACGCATCTTCGCACCGGCGATTATCTTCCTCGCACATCACTGGTGGAAACGCTCGCACATTTTGACAGCTCCTGCCCCCGCTGCATGAGATGACCATCGATAAAATATATCGACGGTGGAAAGGAAAAAATTACCAAGCGACATATAGGCAACTTTACAGTAGAGCTGTTTAAAGTTTGAATTTTCTGAAAAAAAATCGTGTAAATTGTTGTAATAGTCCAAAAAGCCTAGTTCTTAGAAATTTATCTGTTTATTTTTTTATCTACATTATAGTATACGTAACTATTAATAATTGTGCTTAGTTTTAAAGTTAGTGTCGCTTAGTAAAATTTTCCCCAAAAGTAGAGACGGGAAAAATATACTATGCGCCTAACACTATATTGCCAGATACTGAAAAAAATAACTAAGTGGAGTAATTACCGTACGAACAGAAATGTCAAACTTGACCAAAGGCAAATTTAGCATTTCACAATTACGACAACCACCAAATTTTCAAAAATGGTCGAAAATTTTGTCAGTTAGTAAGGAAAAAATAATTAAATCTCGCTAACTCCAAAATGTCGAAGCGACATCAAAAGTCGTCGTAGAAGGACGTTAGTAAGATAAAACGACGCAGAAAAATCAGGCGATTCTAACAATGTATATAACTCAATATGGCCAAAAATGTCGCTTAGTAATTTTTTCCTTTCCACCGTAGATATATAAGTAACGTAGTTCTTTTCTTCGCGCGATACAAACTGGGATACTATTGGCGGTCACTTTATATATCGCGCGGATAAATTTATCGACCGTCGCCATGCAGCGGGGGCAGATGGATATGCATGCAGCCTTAATGATACAAGCGTGACTTATGCAAGTCTTAAGACTAAATGACTTATTTGTTTCCAGGTTGACATGGCTGCCTGTAGTGGAAGACACCGAGGAAGCGCCGCAAGTATACTCACTGCTGTGCGAGCTGGCAGCCAGCGGTCACCCGGCACTGCAGACGCCCGACGCGCCGCAGAGGGTCATCCACACGCTGGCGGAGGCCTTCCTGCGCGACGCCGTGCCCGCCGACAACCCCGTCTACCCACAGATGGTCGCCCTGGTGCGTCAGATACAGGTGTGTATAGTGTTGCAGCGGTTCAGAACTATGAAAGGTGTAAATGATGAGGAATATTGTGTGAGTAAGAAAGATATTTTCACATTCAAGGACTGCCTGTAGCAACACGTCATCATTTCGCTAAAAGGCGTTTCTCTAGGTAAAGACTTAGTATCTGTGAAATGCCAAAATTAAAACTAAGGTCATCATTACATCATGGCAATGAAGTATCTTTAAAATTGAGTTATAAAGGTTTGAAATTCAAGATTAGACAGAGAGGCACTTACTAGCATGTGACGTCACTTGCTAGTAAACAAAAAATCGTTTTTGAAAGAGACAGACATATTATTGAAACTTTATGAGTGCATCTAAGTCTAACCACCTTAAAATAAAAAAATAATTGTTTCAGAGCAACGCAGAATTATTCAATCAGTGTCTGATGCAGCTCAGTAACGAACACAAGGAGGCTCTCCAGACCGCGCTGTCGACGTAAAGGCGCTCCCTCCCGCGCCCGCGCTGCCCCGCCCCCGCCCCGCTCGCCTCACGCTACTTGAACGACGCGATTTATAGCCGAAACAACACTCCACCACACATGTTTGTGTCATCCCTAAAGTCTCACGTTTTCGTCACGAAAATGCCTGAGAGGCAAATTCGACATAATAATGAGAACTCACCTTTCTTCCTTTCTCGAGGTTCTTCTTCGATCTCACTCTCGACACGAGTATCAGTTGGGCTTATTGAAATTGCTGTGATATATTTTTATAATAATTTTTGATTTTAATTTCATGCTTTGATCCAAATAAGCACACTCTTTTACCATAATATTTATGTCGATTTCTAAACTTTTGAAGGTTTTTTTCTTAATGTCGACGTTATGTAATAAGCTATTAGTGCAACTGGGATGGTTCAATTTGTCTAATTCAGCCATTGGCCCTGCCCGGGCGGCTTGCCTCATCATCACGATCCCTGCATTTTCATTATTTGCATTATAGGAAACTGGATTGATGACATCCATTAGTTTTCTGACATGTAAATCATATTTTCCTTTGTATTTAGTTTATATTTTAACCCAGGTGGGTATGTATACAAGATTTAAATACATTGAATGTCTTTTATAATCGTTATAGTGTAAAAGAATGTTCGGCAGCTGTATGAAATGAGACGATGCATTTAATGAATTGTTGCATGGTTAGAAAGATTGATTCATCTCTGTTGTATGGTCTGCCATATATCGGCTACGACGGGAACTTGGTGGCTGTCTCTCGCAATGGACGAGATGTCATGTCTGTTTATAAGAAATAATTTTATTCCTTAAATATATAATATTATTATTATATATACACATTTCTTTGTTTAACTAAAATAAAAGTTATTGACATTATTTTTGTTTATTTTATTTATATTACCTTTTTCAAAAGGGTTGATTTACATGGATCCAGTACTTACTGTTACAGGACAGAGCATACTTATGCTCTGCTCTGTCCTCAATCGAACAAAGGGTACTGGAATTGAAACATGTTTATACTAACCAGTCCCAATTCTTTTTATTAGTTGCAGTAAATCGGTTGTTAGTCCGGTTTAGAGAAGTACAACGGGTTCCGCGGAATCGCAGTCCGGTGGGTAGTGGGGTGGACTGGTATCAAAGGGAATGCCTGCATTGTTTAACCGAGGGAACCACACCATCCCTTTACGTTCGGCAGTGTGGTATGGTCAATCGCGTGCGTAACCCCAGTCCATATATTGCTCCTGAACTATTTCTCCCTGGAGCAATATCTATCCATGCCAACCCTAGATCTAAGATGCCAACAACGAATTCGCCCCTTTGGCCGATAATTTTTGAAACATTTGGCAATGCGTGTGCTCAGACGACACTGGGTGCTTACATCCCTCTCAATCAAAAAATTGTTTTATAGATTATTACCTCCAGGGGAGCCTTGGATCCAGAAGGATTATGATCACTTTGAATGCCCATGTGGACACATGAGTTGCTAGCTACTTTTGATGCTGACTGTACATTTGGCGGCTGGCGCCTTATTGCTGGGTGGTGTGCATCTGGATTGAGAGCCCATTTTCTAATTATTGCGAAACGAAAGGATTTTAGTAAAAAATAGGTAAAACGAAGCAAAGATTCTACTTGAAACAAAACCGTTATGATCAAGTGGCCCTCAATTCTGACGCCTGCATATAGTGGCATAGCCTAAATCTACTATCCAATAAATTTTATTTGAAGATTTTCTGAAGCAGTGTTTGATAATGCAGCTAATAGGAGTATTTAATTTTAGATTACTGGTTACCTAACAGAAATCATATCAGTGACGTAATTTAACAGGAATGTTGAATTCTTAGTAATCAATGGTTAGGTAGTAGGAAATAACAAACTCGTGATATACAGAGTGGCCCACCTAAACCGTACCAGCGAAGGTCTGTGGCTAGGTGACACTTTACCTATCAAGTGCACTCGCGTGAACGTATGTTCCGCGATTTTTAGTACTTTTCGAGTGAAGTGTTTAGTTTTTTTTTTTATTAGTATACATGTTATCCATAATACGTAAAAATTTTTTTTTCAAATAAACATCACAAAAAAAGTTATGACAAAAATCCTACAATTTTGAGAAATCTGAAAAAATCATCTCGAAAAGAACAAAAAATCGCGGAATATACATGGGGGTCCACTCGATATAGGTATATATGTGTCACCTAGCCACAGACCTTCACTGGTATGGTTTAGGTGGGCCACCCTGTATAATAATGGTAAATATACTCTTTGGTAAATATTTTTTCTCTTAGTATACTTACTTGGTGGGGACGTATATGAGCTGTTGATGATACTTATTAATTATTAACCAATTAAGGTTCTTACCTTAATTCAAAGAAAATCTCACATAAAAAACTTATTTACTTTAAACTTATTTTATTTTTATTTACAACATATTTTAACAGATAATGTTAATAGAATAAATAAGAGGGTTAAATATAAACAGCTACTTCCTTATCTTTAAAGTTCTCATTTTTAACATGCCATTCAATATTTAAAGTCAAAGGGAACTATCACCTTTGATGTTTATAGTAAGCCCATATTAGTTTTATTATTATTATGTATTTATAATTACGTTAGATACTTTTTACCTAAAAACTGCACTTTTTTATCAAATGCTGGCATTGCAATTGGAGTATCTTCTTTATAAAATGGATTCAACATGAGTTTGATGTATGCCTCATATACATCCGTGAAGAAATTCTTAATGCCATCTTCATTGCGAGCATCATGCACCATTATGAAACGCATCTGAAAACAATATTAATCATTTAAAATAGGTAGAGGTAACAATGAAAAAATGTTTGTTCCAAAATGAAGGACACATCCCACCAAATAACAATTAGTTAATATTAATATAAACTAGTTCAATGTGTAGTCCCTAAGTCGCCTCTTACGACACCCATGGGAAGAGTAGGGGTTGGTGACAAATGTATTCTACTCTGCCGTCACCACATGGCAAGAAATTCAGTGACTTTATAATGTGGCTACATTAGTGAGGTGTGTGGAGTGAAGAGTGAATGAGTGATAATATTTATTCAAAATTCAAAATCAGAAGAAAAAGAAAAAGTTGTGGAGATTGAAATCCATATTTACCTGGCTAGCAGTAACAAATGCTGAGACGAACCATTGGTTGAACTTATCTACTGACTTCAGGTAGCAGTTAGTGACCTTCCACATATGTTCATCGACTAGATCCAGAGCTGCGTGAGCTATAAATTGGTTGAGGTGTCTATTGTCCTCTTTCTGTAATATTGGATAATGATGAATAGTTTACATACGCAAGTTAACAAACGTTAATTGTTTTGGTTATGATATTTGTCAAGTCAAGACCTACAAAACAAGCTGCAATCAAATATAGTTCGGCAGCTGCTGTAACTTTGTGAATACAAATCTTGAAAATATCTACCTTAACTTCCTTGCTAACGGGAATAAAATCCATTTCAAATATTGGATTATCTGCGTGACCTACAATAACAAAATAGTACGTCCCAGCCATTATAACAGAAAAGAACTTAAACAACCGTAAAGAAAGATTATTTTACGCTTACGCCCATTGAAATATATTGAAAGTTGAAACAACCAACACTAGCATATAATGACAACCAAAGAAACAACAAACATCAAGATAAGGAGTGCATTCCAAAACGGGAGGGACAGCAGTCTGTTTCACTTGCACTCGTTGGAAAAAAAGTTTCCCTCTAACCCTGCGTTCCGAGATGCGCTGAATTCGATTAAAGCACCCGTAATCGCGTTCCGAATTACTGGTGCTGTCAAAACTCATACGTTTTTTTGCTTTATTGATCGCTGACAGCGCTTAAAGTCTGATTCAGAATGCGCCCTAAATAGTCCGAATGATTCACGCACGTTTTGGAACGTACTTAGAATGACTGACAGAACGAACGGACTAGGAACAACTTGCTAGGAACGGCTGACTGACTGATTGATTGACTGTCATCAAAAGACAGAGATGCAAATATAATTTGTAATAAAGTGTGAGCGAGAAAGAAACCTATTTTATCCTTTCTATGCTATAAATAGGATGTGTAGCCGTTTCTAGCTTTTTCATGTTTCTTCAAATTGAAATATTATTTATATTTCAACCTACGATTTCAACCAATTTTGATTTTCAGCCTTAGAAGAAGAGTTTGTTCAATATGATTAACGAAAGAGCAAATTCCACATACAACCTGTTAAGTTGGCTGTACGTAGCAACAACACCATGACCATCGCATACATGCAGTAAAAAAAAACTAATGTCAGTCAACTTGTCGATTTCGTCATCTTTCTTTTAGCCGGATAAACACAAAATTTTAGCAATTTTCTGTGGCTTTAGATTTAATTAACTTTGAAATTGTACAAAACAATAAGTTAGGTCTATCGTAAAAGATATTTGAGTTTCCAATTAGGTAAACACGAGTTTTCGAGTACCATAAGTTGAAGGTTCATAGAATATGATGAGACCCGTTTGCATTACGTTACGATTCGGTTGGTTGATTGAGTAATAGAAGTCACCGCAACGTCACCTTTTAATTTTCTAGCCTACCTATCCTCGTGCTAGCCGTGCGCGTGCAGCTGGGAAGGAGCTGTGGTGGTATCCAAACTCGCCGTGATCGTTTAAGCGTAAAGCCGGCTTGTCGTACCATGTGATGATGTCCCGCAAACGAATCAGGGCAAGCAGCGAGGAGGAAATGAGCGCAGCTTTGAAGACGGGCGGCGGGGAGGGGCAGAACGGCAAGGAAACAGACATTGCTGGTTCCAGCACACAGCTACCCCTGCCATTGGTAAGTAAAGTTATCTATATTCTTAACAACACAACCAAAATATTTATGAACCTTTGAAATAACTTACAAATATTCTCAGAAACTTGGGGAAGATTAGAAAGAAATGTGAAAATATGAATGTAGATAGAACTAATGCAACATATTTACCTAGCAGGAAATGTGCTGCTTTAAGAGGAAAGAGCATTTCATTCGAGTCCACAGGTAGTTTGAATGGGTTGTACTTTGTTCCATATGCTCTGATTAGAGGTTATGTTTTCATCTGATTTAGCTCAATTGGAAAGAAGCAGGTAGAAAGCATAATATCCGTTCGAAAACATTTATAGTTTATTATATTTAAATGAAACTTATTTTATGTTTATGAAAAAGATAAGGGTCAGAGGGTCGCCTTCAGGGCTATATTTTCTAGTTAATGGTCTCCATATTTCACTTCGCTGTTAACATTTTCAGAAAACACCAAATTTTTCTCCTTAGTATATTAAAGAAATGGGAAACTGCAGGGTTAGGGGAATATAAATGGTGGTAGGTATCTTATATTTTGAATATTGAAGGTCATTATGTGTTTTGCAAGTAATGTCCAATCACACACAGCTATGTTTTTAATTTAAAAAAAAATATGCATAAAAAATATATTAGAATTTTTTATAGTTCATCTGAAAGTATACAAAAATAGAATACTGACAGTCAAAACAGAATTGAAATTGATCAAAAAACAAACTACTTACAACATTAATAAATATATCTGTCCCTCGGATGTATGGCCTGCGTCACATGTGTCGTCGGACCTCTCTGTCTAACCATCAACTTTGAAGCCTTATAACTTTGTTTCTGAGCAAGATATTTGGAATTTTTTTTTGTGTGTTTATCTGGAACTTGAAATATTTTGATTAATGAATTTTTTAAAATTGTGCATGTTCCCTATTGAGCTTATGGCTCAGTGGTCACTTTTTATTTTATGGGATTATGAAAGATTAGCAAATACAAATCCAGCAAAGTCAGGAATATGGATCTTATGTGCTTTAAAGGTCTATTTTTCTTACATTTTTCAACTGGCTGTTTGTAAACATTGACAACAGGCATAGTTGGCCTGGCTACTACACTAAAATTGTTAATAAACGATACATATCCATTAATGTACATAAAAATAAATTTGGCCACCCTTTTTTACATAATATGAATGTTCTACACCATTAACCCATAATGTTAGAAAAAAATAGATTACAAACATTAAAAACCAGTGCTACCAAATTAGCTACACATAGTAAATAAAACTATAAACAGTTATTTAAATTATGTGACTGCCTCATAATCATTATCTTAACGTATTTACAGTTTTTGTTTCTGTATTCATCCAATATACTAGTAGCTTCCTTAAATTTAACCAGTTTTAATCTGTTTATGTATTTCATCTGAATTAGTAAGAAATATTTCAAAATTTTGAATATAAGTGACTGATATCAATTTCATATAGGTACTTGGTTATTTCATATAGGTATAGTTATTACAATATATCTTAACAAAGATTGCTGTTCCATCTTTCTATTGCACCATGTGTAACTTGGTGACATGATGAGGTCAATGCTCCAGCATTGAATCAACATTTCATAACAGGATTGATACTAATCTTGTTACTCGTAGGTTGCTTTCTACTTGCATACGTTTTACTTCCGTGCAATATTTATTGGTTAGTAAGTTGATGTAAAAAAAAAATTATACAGAAAGAAGAAAAGATGATTAGGATTTAGAAAATGGATCCCATAGGAGGACTTATTGTTTTCTCACATATGAAATTCTAGCTCTCTGTCATCCATGTTTTCAATCTTTTTGTCGAACAGAAGATTCCTTTCTGTGGTTTAAAATTGTTTATAAATATCACTTTCTGGCCCATCATCAACATCAACGGTCCATTACAGTCAACTGCTGGACTATGAGCCTCCTCCACTTAAGTGGAGGGTTTTGCCATAATCTCTACGCTTGGCAGGCGGGTTGGAGATCGCAGATTAAAAGGTTACTGTATCAGAGAGTGCTGCTGCCCGTTCCCTGTTCAATGTGTAGTCCCTAAATCGCCTCTTACGACACCCACGGGAAGAGTAGGGGTTGGTGACAATATGTATTCTACTCTGCCATCACCACACGGCTGACCCATACTTTCTGGTCCATACTTTATAAATCTCTATGCAAAATCGACAAGTAATCCTTTCGGATCGTTGCTCTGTTGCTTGCTGTCTTTAAGAAAGACAAATCAACCAACAAACAATTACACTTCCATATTAACATTAGTTCAAATAAAATTGAGATTATTATTTTTGTGATCAACCACCAGTATAGTACTTATAAATAATAAATAAATATGTGGGGACATCTTCACACACGGCCATCTGATCCTTAACTAAGCAGAGCTTGTACTATGGGTACCAGACAGCTGATACATATTACTTTAATAAATAAATACATACATATATAGATAAACAACAACCAGACACATGGCAAACACAAGTGCTCATCACACAAGTGTTTGCCCTGGATTCGAACCTGCCCTGTGCGTCAGAGACAGATACACTACCACCTGGGCTACGGAGCCGTTACTTTACTTATTAATTTTCTACTCATTATAAGTATTTATAACCTGTTTATTTTTTAACGAAGCCATTGTAAACATGTTTATAAGAGTATCGCGTAGTATTCGCATTTACGCTCGTGACGTGGAAGCGAAAGCCAGGGGGCTGGGAAGTGACGGAATCTCGCTGGCGGCGCGCTGCCAACAGCGTGGCGTGATCGCAGACCACGCGACAGACAGACACGTCGGCATATCTTCCCATTTGGATAGACCACATTTCTTTTTTTTGCTTGTGTGAACCCAAAATCATTGCCTCTATCTTTTACTACAAAAAAATAATTGTGGGTTAAGCTGTTCTTCGCTTTCTTTCCATGTCCCAAACACCTATTCGAGACTAGTTTACTAATTCGAGACATACATACATAATGTCACTCTGTTATGTTGTTAACCCCAGAGTCAGCAGAGTTGACTCACAAGGAACAACAAAACCACGATTGGTAAAAAATATCCCGGTAAATCGTGCAAAAGATATCGCATTCAAGGGTCGGGAAATTTTATATGTCTACGTCATTATTAATGGCTATAAAAAAAAAGTTTATTGTTATAAATTACAAGTAAAATGTTCCTGACCCCCAAACTAGGATTCCCTGTATACTATGGGTGGGAAACCATCCAAGGAAACCATGCTTTTATGAAGTTTTATGCGTTTGAATACAACCTTATCAATACAGCCTACTTGCCCGCTCGCTCCACTAATACTCCTCTGTAAATAATACAATGTGCACCTTGTACTACATAGTGTAGCGTTTAAAAAAAGGGGCTAGCTAACCTGTGGTTGTCAACCACAGGTAAAACGTGTAATTTAGGAGACGTAGTACAAAAGTATACAAAAAACCAATTAATACAAAACATATAAAAAAACAATGTTAGATGATGTTGAAAAGGTGACGTAAATCATGTACGACTCAGCTCGGCCGTTGCTCGCAGAGAAGACTGGGTTCCAGACGCTTGCGATGCAGAAACCACAGCCAAGCCTCTGCCGCAATGTACGGGTCAGGAGCAGGTTTCAGTATGAAGCAGGTACTGCGTTCTGACCATTGGCTGGCTACAGATCGAGGATCGAGTCCGTCGAGTTATGTCCGTACTCAGTTTCCGGACGGTCCGTATTCAACACAGAACACAACAACCAGAAATTCCATTCAATTCCAGCACTTTATAGCTAGATTAGGAGCTGCAAAAAATTATATTCACGCACTTTTATGCAGGAACTTTTATGCAAAATTAATTGTCAAAATCAATGCAAAGATGCTTAGCCGAACTCTCCAAAGCAAAAAAAAAACAATTTAAAAAAAGGTCAATCAAAGAAAATTTCAAATTTGAAAAAGTGACATAAAAAACCAGCCAAAAGAAAAAAGAATCATACCAAAAACATTGAGCTATTATTACTACGTATAGAAAAGACACCGCCCCATCTTAAGCGTTCCGTTCAACTGTGGCCAGCTGGCCACAGTTCACTCAGTTGCTTACTAGCTCTTGAGCGCTTCAGTCTTGTTTGTTTTAAAGCGAAAAAACGTGAAATATCATCAAATATGCCATCGTGTGTGTTATGATGTTGCACTAATAATTCTAGTAATACGGCGAAGTGCAAAGGAACAACTTTCCATCGGTGAAAAACTAGATAATCATTTTTAAACTTAATTCGAGCAAAATATTTAGCGGACGCCATGTTGCGTCATTTGTCATAGATGAAACAATTAAGATGTGACATTTGGATGTGTAACAAGAGTAGATCATAATAATATCTTTTACAGTGGAAAATGATAATCTTACACATTATTTAGTAATAAAATTAGTAGTAAATCAAGAAAGATGAAAAACAATTGTTTTTGATTGATTGTTTGTACAAGTAGATATTATTTATTTATTACGAGATATTTTGTAACATTGTATTGTATTACTTCAAGGTTTTCACGTCTGGGCCGTAAGGAGAAAAAAGGAAAAATTGATAAAGTTCATCGAATATTGTTTGTTTCGCAGAGTAAATTCAGTACTTATAATTAAAATAAATATTATAATTAAATTTATTTGTCAGACATTTTTAAATGTTCCCACCCAATTGGATAGGCAGAATATAAACAAAGTGTCGCGTCTATGACGGTGACCTCGCATCTATGACTTATCAGCCGCCCCCCGCGCGCCCCGCACTGCCGCGCTTGGCGCACAGATTTTGTAGGCAGCGTCTTTTCTAGTACGTAGTACATTATACTTCAATGACCAAAAAGGTTATTAAAAAAAACATGCAGTAATGCTGCAATAGTTACTTGCGGATATTAAGTTATCATTATATTATAACATTTATAACTAATTATATCTTCTGGTTATTCATAATTTTTTTAACTAATTTAATTAGCTAATAATCCTGTACTTTAATTATTATGGTTACAACTGGGTAAGTTAGTTAAAACAATCACGTTAATCATGAACTACCGAGTTAACTTGAATGTTTAGTTTTATTAATAAATATTACAATTTTATTAAGCTCCCTTTTAGCACGAACGGCTAAAATGTCATTTGTTCATTGGGTTATTTACTAACCTTTCCTTATTTACCTAATAACAATTTATTAGAGAAGTGTATAGTGTGTTTTTTCTTTTTTATAATTTATTATTATATTAGACTACGCATTCTTATGAGTCACTCACGTCTAATGCACGTTGCATATCTTAATCACCTGTGTTCATTAACAAACACAAGATACTGTAATGTGCCAGTTAGCGAATGACTATATCGATGAGGTTACGTCGAACCGTGCGATGACTAACATCATTTTTCTTAAGTTAGTCACTTTGACCTACGTTGCTCTGCTTTATCAGCCTAGACTTTGGATGACCATTATGAACCCTACATTATTAATAACTAGCTTTCCGCCCGCGGTTTCATCCACGTTTAATGAGTTTTCCTATGTCCTATTCCAGGACCCAACCAATATGTGTGCCAAGTTTCATCCCGATCCGTCCAGTGGTTCAAGCGTGATTTGGCAACAAACATCCAAACTTTCGCATTTATAATATTAGTGGGATACGCTGTAATTTATCACTTCTTGAAAGAATATCTGTCACTTTCAAAAGCGTCTATCTTATCTTGATTACGAAACAATCTCAAACTGAAATCAGAAGTGGGATGTAGTCTACGCTCACGTGTTGTGATTTATTCTGGTCCCCCCCCCCGCATTACCGCAGCGTGACTTAGGACTGAGGTGTTGGCACTTGGCACCGGAACAGCCCCCGTATTCACAATCGTTCGACTCGGCGTCGTTTTCGGAATCTCTACATCCGTCACTGTTATTTTGCACTGCGTAGAGTGAAATGAAGATAGCTTTCTGAACCGAATACGCGATGCACAGTGTATGTGACTACGGGGCCAGGTCTCCACCGACCCGATCCGTCCGGAGCTGGCGCCGCATCTCGGTCACTGTGCCGGTCGTTGCCTCCTAGTTGGACAGCAAGCAATTACTCGGAAATGTAACTATGGACGATGTCCAGGAATTTCCTTAAATTACGCTGAAAGTAATATTCTACACGTTTCGCTTTTTTATCACTACGTTGTTTTTAGTCGTTTCTTTCATTGTCAACAATTGATTGCTTTGATTAATTAAATTGATCGCTTTTTCATAAGATTGAAAATTACGCTCCATAAGAATTTAAAAATACAAAACCACATAATAAAATAACGCATCCATACTATTCCTATAAGTTTTATAGCTGGCTTATAAATTTTGTAGTACAACATTTTAGCAGAATCAGAAAAAGGAAACGCCGGGTAACTGTTCATTTATTGTTACACCCTGCAGCTATTTCCTGACTGTAACAACTGTTGCCCAAGAGTGTCGTTCCGAGCGCATTCCAACAGAACATGGACTACATCCTCAACCACACCACAAACCTCAAAGTTTGGGAAATGTTACTTCTTCATCATGTGTGCGAATTTGTTCATAGGAATGTGACCAGAACGAAGCCTCATAGCTGTTATTAAGTCCCTTCTACCCATAAAGCAGTTATCAAACCAAGGACCCTCCAAAAGAACTGAAGGGTTTTATACGAAATACCTTTTTCCTTGCTTCTTTTGTCAAAGTACTCCTTCCATAACTCATAACATAATTTCTTGACCATAGGGAAGCAGTCAGAATAATAATATCGAATAATAAAATCGAACGGTATACCTTCAAAGGAGGCCTGTCTAGCTCACTCATCCCGGCTGCCGCTATACCTATATGTTAAAGAATCCACTGCAAATAGACAACCCAATTATTCCGCTGCAAACTCTGAATTAGCTCCACAATAAAATAAGCGGTCGAAACATTTCGAATAGTTAAAGTACAATGAGCGACGACGACGTGTTGTAATGCGCTTCTAGATTCTGAGAGGATAACAAACCTATCATCGGTGCTGACAGTACTTATGTAGGAAAGCGATTCAAAAATTGCTATAGGTCCGACATTCATGATTGAAATTGATGCTTCTATATTAAATTTAACCCAGTAATTCATTATGAGGATTAGACACGATTATCATTTACCAAAAATCAAATAGACGATAGTCCAACTACTATGAAAAAGTTAATTATATTTGATCACAACGTGGTACATACAGCCAAAAACCTTGGCGTACTGCCAAGTAATCTAACAGATGACATAAGTTGAATAATTGTACAGTAATGTTACGTTTGTTTATTTACGTTTTTCTGTGCTATTTGTTTGATCAGTTAAATAGGATATTTTACAAACCGGAATGTGCTAAAACAACGCAAAAGGATGATGAAATCTCAAGTTTGTTCAACTCGACAAACTGTATCAAGGGCCTTGCCCTTATCTATGTTATTTGGAAACTACGCGGGTATATTTCCCGATGTAATTTAGGACAGGTCACGTTAAATGAAGACCCAAATTAGTGGTAGCTTAACGTCAATCGAAAGACCGCTCGCGTCATTGTCGCGTCACGAGACGAGCAAAGGAGTGGAAAAGACTGAATAATCGTTTTGTAATAAGTTCGCAAACACGACGCGTCAATCCGATGTGTTAATTTAAGGTTTACATTGAGTGTGGTGGCCTCACCTCATTGTGGGTAAACAATTGTTTACTTAAGTATCTAGTGTAGTCCATCTATTTTTATAAGGATTTCTATAATAGTAATAATAACATACATCGCTTTACCCATTTATTCCGGCTGACCATCCAATGATAATGTTGCTACTTGCTAGTTGAATCATATCAAAAAGTTAGAGGGTCATAATTTCCAGGAGAACAGATCAGAATTTATTTACCGACAGCCGACAACACAAATAGATATCTGAAGTCTGTTTAAATTAGTTTGATGATTAGATATCCAAATCTAAATAAATGATGTATCTTCTAGTTAGGCAATTCGGAAACTCTTAGAATCATTGTGGAGAGAAATACGAGTATGTCGCCAATATAGATTCAATGTATTGTTGGTGAACTCTGTTTCCTTACAAGACCTCCTGTTATACTTGTAATCAACGTAATTAGTCACATGTAAATTCGATAACGGAATCGTACAATTTTAAGCTTGTTATCAAAATCATACGATATTTTTATCTGTGATACTACCATCTGTAAAACAATCTGATTAACGATAGTGATAAATACATGGAGGTACAACACTTGCGACTGTTTACGAAATTAGTAAACAATCCTCATCGGCATGCGTTTCAATCCTTTGGAACTTGGAAGATACAAAAGGTCAATTCACTCAGAAGGTATCTTTGACGTCAGTTCACTCAGAACTGAACTCCTGAACTGAAATTAGTAAACAATCCTCATCGGCATGCGTTTCACAATCCTTTGGAACTTGGAAGATACAAGAAACTTAGGTCAATTCACTCAGAAGGTATCTTTGACGTCAACCTGAACTGATATCATATTTATAATTTTTTTCACCCAAGGATAACAATTACGACTTGTCGTATATTTGTTAATTACTGTGATTGTGTCTGTGCTGTGTGGAGTCTTCCGTATACCTTTACTCAGCAAATACGTCATGGATTTTTTATGACGCCTCACCCTAGTTGAACTTTCATGCAGGTTCCGTATGCGCGTACTCTGGAAATGATTTTTAAAACTAAGCTATTTTACGAGGAGGGATCAAAAAGTAGTGAGAATGAAATAGAATATAATGACTATTGATAACTTAATAATTTATTTTTCTACATAGTCTCCGAGTCTCTCTACACACCAAGTCCAGCGCTTTTCCAAAGCTTCAATCCCTTTAAAAAAAAGTTTTGTCTTGGTCCTGAAAAAAGCTCTCCACGGCATCCATCACCTCGTTATCGTCTTCGTACCTGTTTCCCCTTAAGTATTCTTTCAGTTTGGGGAACAGATAAAATTCGCTAGGCGCCAGATCTGGTGAATAAGGGGGGTGGTCAACCAATTCGAAGCCAGCTTGCTGAATGGCAGCCATCGCAACTGCCGACCTGTGCGCGGGTGCGTTGTCGTGATGAAACAGCACGCCCCTTCGAAGTTTCCCTCTCCTTTTCTCTTTGATGGCATTCCTCAACTTGGGAATTAAAGCTGCATAATATTGGCCTGTAATAGTGGTTCCACGCTCCAGGTAATCAATCAACAATATCCCTTCTGAGTCCCAAAATATTGAGGCCATAACCTTGCCAGCCGATGCCACGGCACGAAACTTCTTCGGGGTCGGTGATGATGGCCGTTTCCATTGCGAAGATTGCTGTTTTGTCTCAGGATCAAAATGATGGACCCATGTTTCGTCCATTGTTACGAAACGAGACAAAAAGTATTCAGAATCTTCTTGAAACTTGTCCAACAATATCTTCGAAATGTCAAGTCGATTTTGTTTCTGACTGTCGGTTAACATTCTCGGCACCCATCTTGCGGAAACTTTTCTCATATTCAAAGATTGTTTAAATATGGATTGAATACTTCCATATGAAATGCCCGTTTCTTGAATTAAGTATCGGATGGTAATACAATTTTCGATCGCTCAATACAATTTTCTCGATTTTCGCAACATTTTCTTGGGTGACTGACGTCGATGGACGGCCGCAACGATGTTCGTCTTCCGTGCTCGTTCTCCCTACTCGAAATTGAGAAGCCCACCTTGCGACAGTAGAATACGGCGGAGCAGACTCTCCTAATGTTGCCTCCAAATCGCAATGAATCTCTTGAGTCGTTCACTTTTTTAAACAGAGGTATTTAATAACGGCTCGCACTTCGTTTTTCTCTATTTTCGAGAACACGTTCCGACACGAAGCAAACAAATGACTACATTCAGAAAAAAACAAAAGAGAATCGAAGATTTTTTTCTTTATTAATATTACAAATATGTATCTGAGCTATGCCTGCCAGTATTTTTTTTCTTACCAAGGAGTATGTCGTTCTCACTACTTCTCCTCGTATTTAGATCTTACTTGTGCAATTTTCGTTGCCGATGCAGCTATTTTACTGTTCTACTTTTGTCTGCATCCAAAGTCCGTTCCGGACTAACTGCTTTGTTTGCAAGGCATGTCAACAATCCAAAGTGCATTGTTTAGTATTTGCTTGCCGGATAGATGGTAATCGGTATGAAGAGTGTTTCGGCTGGCTCTGGTGCGTCGTGCGTCGATGCCGCCGGCCGGTCGGGCGCCCTCGGGCCGGCTCGTGCCGCATCGTGTCAGACGAGCCTCCACGTCGGCGTCGCGCCACCGTCCTCCCCCCCTCCGCTCCTCACCTCCTCAGGTCCTCACTCCGACACCCTCCTCACTCGCGGCTCAGTTATTCACGGGCTATAGTAAATATTACACGCACGCAATTATAAATTGCGCTCAAAATAAAAACTAGATTTCCGCATTTCTACTTAAAACTTAACTTACCTACTTATTTATCACCAAAAAGACCTGCAACTTAGAAAAAATAAATTTGACGTTTTTTGTCATTTGTTAAATAAAAATAAACATTCAGAAAATTATATAGTTTTTATCTTTTTTAAATTTTAGTTGATAACGATGCAAAGAACGTATCGTTTTATGTAATTATACTTAATACAATTTTGAACCAAGTGTTAGTTGGTAGTATCGTGTGTGGGTGGACCTTATACTGAACACTGAGGATGTCGGCGTTGACGGTGACGGCGACGCTCACAAACGGCCACGGCCACCTCAACGGCAAGCTGGAGAGCCCCACCATCAATGGATATAGAAAAAACGGATTTTCCAAGCCTGAACCCTCCATAAGCAGACCTGTAAGTTGCATCTTCTACCCACATAATAAATTAATATTGTTGATTTCTTGGAAACGCGTCTGAGCACTCCAATCAACACGCTTGCGAAAACTTGCAAACAGAAGTTCTAATAAATGATAACAAGTGTAAATTCACATTCAAGGGTAGAACATAATACTGTGTTGTACATAATACTGTCTTACAGAATATTTATATAACTAATTATGTTGTACTTCTGAACTAAAGGATGAATTATTATGATTATTAGAAATTGTTGGACAACCGCTATACAAACAAATGCTATGCACTGGCTGGAGTGAAAGTGCTTGCTCTGCCCACATAAGGTGCCACTGTGAGTCTTGGAAAGTCTCAGTAAGCACAAAACGCATTTGAAACCGTATTACTAAGAGGATCTATTTGTAAAAACGATAGATACGATACTTAAATTATCTTCGAGCATATTTATTTATTCTTTAGCTAAGACAACTCCTCAACTTAGCCGTGTGGTGACGGCAGAGTAGAATACATTTGTCACCAACCCCTATTCTTCCCGTGGGTGTCGTAAGAGGCGACTTAGGGACTACACATTGAACAGGGAACGGGCAGCAGCGCTCTCTGATCTGCGATCTCCAACCCGCCTGCCAAGCGTGGAGATTATGGCAAAACTTATGATTATGGTGGAGGAGGCTCATAGTCCAGCAGTGGACTGTAACGGGCCGTTGATGTTGAAGACAACTCCTCCCCTTACTGATTGATTGTTATATCATTTCCTAAAGTCAGTTGATATTGTCATATCAGAAATACGATTTACCGTTATACGATGATACCGACTGTTATTAAATTAAAAACATGCTGTTAGGTTATTGACGTAAAGGGGTCCGTTAGATTCCTTCATGCAGTTTACCATCGCATAGTGAACCAGCATTTTATTATTTGAGGTTTTCCTTGTGATACAAAGTATGGGAATTTGTTGTCACTTCGTGTAGAGATTTTTATTACATTCGTCCCTTATGTGATATACTGGAAGCAAATAGCACCATCCAAACATGCGTCTGCTACTGTTAGAATGGTGCGTGAACAAAATTTGCTTACGTATTACAATACAACATAAGTAAATTACAATTTGACGCACGCTATGCGCCACTGTGTCATCACATAAACAAACACTTCCTTGGAACAATTCGTAATTATCGTTTGACATGAAAACTATGAAAGGCTTACAATTTCATTCCATAATAAATAACATTGTTATAAATAAGGAACGAGCCCATGCGAGGCATTCAATAACTGGACTGGAGTAAAGAGACTGCATGGCATTGGTTGTCGGTGTGACACACTTGTGCACGTTCTCCCCATTTTGAACTAGATTTAGCGCTAACAAGTCAGCATGGCAGGCAGCCCACACACAAAAGCCGGTCGGTATCGAAACATTCGAGACCGTTCGGCGCGTGCGTTGCCGTAAACCTGGCTATTAATTTTGCGAGCTTCATTAGCATTTTTACAGCCAGCGTTACATTGAACCACAATCCCATTCACGCGCTATAAAAGTCAACGAGACAGTTTAGGTTCAAGTACGCTTGACTTGAAGTCCGGAAGTGAAGGGCGTATTTGGAATGTTGACACATTTTTCGCCACTATTGAATATGGTGGAATCGAAGGTGTGCAGTCAACAGTGAAGGATTGCTATAACTTAAATGCTATTTCTGTAACCGCTCAACCAGCAAACTGTGAGTGGCAATATAGCAAAGCAAAGCAACCCTTGGTGGACTTCCGTAATGGATTCCATGCTTGCTTGGACGACGTCATTAATTAATAATGGTCAGCTGATGAAGTCGCCTGTTTCACGCACTCGTCGCGTGCTCGATGTGCTGCGAGGCAAAAAATAATGCTGATTCAAGCGCCTTGGGTTAAACAAAACACATTCAATTACGTATTTGCACGTAAATACTTCAGAACTAAAAGCTTACATTGCGATTGAGTATTCGAAGGTTAGCAAAATAATCAGCATTTCTTGCTCAAAATTTTTCATAATTATTGTTAGTTACATTACAAAGTCTACTCCGCGTTTCCGTTTCTACCTTTTGGAGTAAATAGTTTTCCTGTTTATGAATGTATAGCATTATTTGGTTCCTTGATTTTTTGCCGAGTAAAAAACGTTTATTTGTGAATAGGGAGCTGAATATTATTATGAATAGCTAATGAAAAGACAACCCATTATGTTCAACAGCAATGTCAACAGCGACAGAGTAATTTGGTGCAAGTCAACAATTGTTGTGATTCTTCGTTTTAGGAATTCAACTTAGATTTAACTTTATGGTTCACATTTCCATAATAATGGTGACTGTGTGGTAGTTGTCGTCGACAAATACTAACATAAGTTAGCAAGTGCATCAGTAGCATTTACCAAAATTGACACAAACTTTTTAAAATTATTGTTAAAAAATATCGCCTCTTTAAGAATCTCTTCAAAGCTGACATCCTCACTGTTCAACTGTATTAAGACATATTCATCCGTATGTAACAAATACGAAACTTGGTGTTAAGCTGAATACCGTGTGCTTCTCTGATCAATGGAAAATATAAACTGGTAGATTTTATTTTCCATTTCCTTTATCTGAGGAAATGGGGTAGTAAAGCGGTAACGAGCTCAACCGGTTATCTGGCAATATTTTATTGATCCTCTTGATTTCCTATTCTGACGTACGTTTGCAGTAGGAATAGATATAGCATCATACGTCTGTTTATTATTACGGATGATGTTAATTTCTCAGAAGGCTTGGAAGACAATGAGCTGAATCAGAGCCTGTCTGTAGAGATGTTCTAATAGGCTGTTTGTTCTTGCCCTCTATGTACGCCCCCTTATCAGTTGTTATCTTTGTTCAAAATGCAAACCATGTCCGGTTTCCATTTACATACCTCTCAAGTTATGAACATTACCTACGTTGTGCATATATCAAAATATAAAAAGAATATCAAATCAAAACTACTCAACAACAATTTTAATATATTCGCTAATAGAAACTATTGAAATGGCATTCATATGGCTATCACAGTCCTAATATAAATGCTTTACAGACAGGAAGTTTTACCTTCCTTAGTTATGTTTGTCCAAAGCTCACCCACTTTCTGTTACATTATATCGGTTTCTAAAAATTTAAAATTACACCCACCTTGGATTAGCTCTCTATGCTACGTAGCGGATTTTAGAGAATGTAGGTTTGTTTGTATTCAAAAGGCTCGAAGAAGACATGGCGACAGAAACTGCGGTCTCGTATAAACTTTAAAGTAGTCTAAAGTAAATGTCTGAAGCTGAAATTTTGGTCTTAGCTTACTTTCTTTGTGTTTCGTGATTTGTTGCCTTTTATGACCCTATTTATTACGATTAAAAAACGTTACCTACTTTTTAAACCTTATGGAATGTCCGCTCAGCACACAGCTAATTTACATCCTTGAGACCACTATTAGTAGTACTATTAATATTCTGTGTAATGTTCTGTGTAGTAGTAATAATATAGGTACTTCTAATCACAAAGGACAAACTATAAAAATTTAAGCTTCTAAAGATTTAAATATTTGAAACGAAAAATTAATTTATTGACAATGATAGTAAAAAAGCAGCCGAAGTAATGCAAGCTTACAACATATCGATCGGCCAACCTACATTTTACTAATATTGTGAATGTGGGCAGCAGCACACACAACTGCTCGTAGAAGATTGTTTCCTTATCTTGAACTTCCGTGAAATGTATGGAATATGGTTCGGTCACTTGTTTTTCTTTACACTATAAAATCTTTTCCTGTTTGTAACATGTATGGAAAATAACCAAGTGTAGTCCAGATGTAGAGCCCAGCAGTCACGAGTTGATCGCAATATTTTCGCCAGGAACGATTAACGAATTTAGGATTGATTTCGCCACAATATACCTCTATTGTCAAGATCAGGTAAAAGTTAACATTATTCGTAAGTCTTTTTGCCATGGTAGAGCTTCAGAAAGATTTGGCATAGTATTTGAACCGGGGACTAATATGTATAAAATTTTGGAAAGTTAAAACAATTCTGGAGTTTTCGTGTGAAATGACTCAGTTATGTTATCACAATCATCGCCTACGTTTACTAGCAGCGCAGCGCAGCGGCTTGCATGTGCAGTGTGCTGCTGGCGGTAATAGCGTATAGCGTCGCCAGCCATTAAATGTAATCATACAGCACAGTCGACAGTGAGGCAATTTTATCATTTAAATTGAAATACTAGGGTATTTTTGTTTCTATTCGTCATGCTCGCTCATTACTTAATAATGACCATGAATGACACAAGGAAAAACAAATACTACTTGTAATTTTAGATTAATTTCATTGTATAGTTGTGCTTTATAGCGTACCAATTAAACCTTTTTAACAGTAAGGTATCAAATATTCATCATAATTTTTTTTTATAGCTATTTAAAGTTTTATTATGTGCGAGTAGAATACACATGGTTGTTTGTTTGGTTCTGTTGAGATCTTAAGTTTCTTGTAACGTGTGTGGGAAGGAGGATGTTTAGATTCACAAACAGTCAAAGAAAACTTTCGTTGTCTTGGCATTCTGTTAGACTGTTAAAGTCTACTTACATCATCATATTTTTTACACGACCGCCCCAAAAAAAGGAATGTTATGGTTTTATTATCTTTTATTTTTAATTGAATGAAAAGAGCTTTTTTTGTTTTGTGTTTTGACCTGTTTTTTGTTGTTACTTCTGTGCTGTCTGTATGTATCATTCAATAAAAAAAAATCTATCTATCTTTAATGGTAGACGCAAATCGGATGATGATGATGCATGGTAATAGTAAATCGTGCGTGCACATGTCGTAACGTAAGTCGAGATCTGATCGTGCTCGGTGCAGGAGCACGCAGGGATTCTTATTATAGCACTCGAGTCACGATTAGGGTCAGCAACGGATGAGTCGTGTAGCTGACCCGTCACCCGGACACGCGATATCGGGCGCCTGGCGAGTGCTCGAGCGGCGACACCACAAACCTTACCGCGTCAATAACGCCCCGTACAAATCAAGAAATTAAATAAAGAAAAATAACGCGTTCAAAAATTATTTTCAAATTCGCTGAAAAGTCATTCCTTAACATATTTCATAATAGCTCAAAATTATTTATTTTTATGTTCTATTTTTTAAATTATTCTATGACCCTGAAAGACGGAAAACAAGACTGTCTCAGGTCGCAGTTGCCATTGGGATTTGGGATTGGATTGATCTAACCCATTTTTATTCCAATCAAAATCTAAAGTACATCTACTGTCTGTTGTTAACGTGGGTGTTTGAGTTACTATTATTATATTAATATAATTATTCACTGTTTACATTAAATTAATTATTTTTTATAAAACCTTATATCGATTTCTCGTCAGATTTTAAGACGACTAGACGGAGCTTTAAAGCTGAAATCAAATCACTTGTATATAATGCACTAGCCGTTCGCCCACGACTTCGTATGCGTGGTCGAACTTTTATCTCCGAGAAACATTTTTTAGCACAATAATAAAAAAGAAGATTCGGCGTATAAAGATGAGACAGACATGCATCAGTTTTTAAGTTTCCAACAATACAACTGCGGTGACCGCATCCAAATTCGTGCAGTAGTTATGCGTGATGCGCAAACAAACATAAACAGACAAACAAAAATTCTTAATTTTCTGTTAGATATCTCTCTCTATACAACAGCCATCATCAAGGGCCCGTTACAGTCCACTGCTGGACTATGATCATCCTCCACTTATTTGGAGGGTTTTGCCATAATCTCCACGCTTGGCAGGCGGGTTGGAGATCGCAGAAAGGTTACTGTATCAGAGAGCGCTGCTGCCCGTTCCCTGTTCAATGTGTAGTCCCTAAGTCGCCTCTTACGACACCCACGGGAAGAGTAGGGGTTGGTGACAAATGTATTCTACTCTGCCGTCACCACTTACACTTTTATTAATGTAGATAAAACCACACTCGTAATGCATGGAATAATCGGCGGCCGCGTCACCGTCAGCCGCCACGCATCACGCCACCTCTTTATCGTCGCAATCCCGTTGCTCCTTGACCTCCACCTCCACGCGATTGTTATTGCTATCTATATATCAGCCAACCACACTTGCGGGTCAACGTTCTCGAATCTCCAACACCATTAACACCGTCAACTAATCAACAGTATTGCCTATCCGTATTTAACAATTCATTTATTTTTAAACTCTCAAGTGACAATTTGACTGATAATGCCTAAAATAAAATGTGAACGCTGTCATTCATGATATGATCCCTGACCTTGTTGTCATGATCGTAAAGGATTGTTCATTTTGTTCAATGTTCTTTTTTTTTTGTTCGTGGCACTAGTTAACTTTGTGCCAGTTCTCTTCTTATAAATACTTGCTTATGTCCTATTTATGCATGCATTAATTATTTACCTACCTGACTATCATTCAAAATTATTTCGTTTGTCTTTTGTCATTTAATGTTTTTAGTTTTCCTACCTTTTAAACTTGTTCAATGTTCTGTGAGATTGGATGATAATGGCCTCGATTCGGGATGTCATGCTCTAATTTTAATTTTAAAATCCAGCTATCCTTTTCGTTTGTATGACCAATGAAAGAGAGGTGATGAACGAATGATATTAATTTGAACGAATGATAACCTAAAATAAGGGCGTTGCTGTCGGTTTAAGAGATTTCTAAGTCGCATATTTTAAGTGCTCTCTAAAATTGTGCAATCGACACGGCCATAAGGTTCAAATTCGATGTTTGTCAGCTCTAATATTAGGATGGCCATCTCCTGTCCCTTTTCAATATTTAAGAGGTAAAAAGAACGGACTAACTTAAATTAAGGATTAGAGCGTGACTGTGTGAATCGTGGCCAATATGATAACCAATATGCCAATATGTACGAAAAAAACAATTTGTAACGTGCGTACGATTAACTTAATTTTAGAGAGCTAACAATTTTGCGACTGTATTTTATTTTAAGGGGCTGGTGTGAGCAAATGGCCTTGAGCGTTCCAGTTCCGCACCTCCCTTCATCCCGCACCGTTCCCCGCGCTGACGGTTTATACGAGTTCAACGAACCTTTTTAAGTGACGCCATCTATTCACATCAGAAAGAACCTTTACGTCCAGCACCATCTGTGCCATTCTTAAAACAATTTCTCATTCTTTGCTCGTATCCCAACCCATCACTAAACCAAACTAAAATACTTTATGTATTTTGTAATTTAAATTTGATTATTCTCTTTTTTATTTGCATAGAAGATTGTTTTTATTGAATAAAATATAACAATTGACGAAACTTTTGATTTACCTACGTGTGATAATTTTATTAACTAACAAACGTGAAACACCTACTTTACATACCTACTTTACGTATTATTCAGTGCGTATTTACACTATAATAACAAGTAATAATATCTAAAAAAGTAAGACAACTATAGACTTGGGTGTTCTGAAAAGCCGGATGACGACCGACGACAGTTAACCATAATAATACACTACGTTATGACAGAAATAGTGGTATTTATATTTCTATTTTAATGATATTTATATTATTATTTGATGATGTTTATGTTTATATTTAGTTTCTTTGAATGAAACAAAATAACTATGATGGGTAATCAAAAGTATAATTTTCACAATATTGAGAATATTGAACATGTTCTCATTGCTTTCGGGACGTCAATTTTTCGGATTGTGGGTCCTTTATTGGCATTCCTCGTGGATGACGCGGGTCAATAAGCTCAGGTAATAAACAATCCATGTAAAATTTTACCAACTTCTCTTTCATGTTTTTTTCCCAGAACTCGTCATCTTTGGAAATGGTCGCCGTTTATTCCATCGATTCTTTCAATCGAATTTCTGTAAAGAAATAATATTATTAGAAAAAGAAAAAATAACTACCGAACGACAAGGATTGAACTTCTACTCTGAAACCAATAATCTGGATTGATTACGACGACGCCACGGCGGCTTACATATATTATGTGAAATAAGGATACTTACCCAAAGCAAAGACAATAATAATATTTTCGATGCCTATCGTGTCGTATTGCTAATAGTTTGCTAATAGATAGGTAGGTCTCACTAAAAATAAATACTCACATGTCATGAACGGGAGTGGTTGTTCCATTGCCTTTATCAATGTTATGTTCTGCATTTAGGTCTTCAATTACATCACACGTCCGTTTTCTGTAAAAATATTAAAAAAAAACTGTCATACCTACCTTCTTAAAAAAATAAATAAAAATAAAAATGAAACATCCATAGTAGGTGTAAGGATCGAACCAAGTACCACCAAAACAGAAATAATTTTACTTATAATTCTTGTGACTTTCCCAAGACGCCATAGTGTCTTGGACTAGGCATGCGAAATAAAGATACACTAACTATTGTTGATCAATGAATTCATAAGCACTTTTTCAATAAATATTGCAATTAGCATTCGTAAATTATAAAATAATAAATAAATCACACCATTTCTTACCTTTTCACTTCCAATATGTGTAATGCATGATTTTTTTGGCCCTTTTTGTTGTTTTTTTCTTAGCATTGTCTTTGTTGCCCATTTTATAAGTTTATTCACAAGTCTTACTTTGTTTTAATATTAAATAAAAACATACAGCACATCACAAAACGAAATACACACGAATATAGGAACAAATCTCCAATCATTTAAAATATTAGTCGTGAATTGCGCGCGAGTCGGTGGAGGATGCGAGCGACACACGTCCGCCTAGCATCACGTTTCGGCCGTCACTGTCAGGCGCTGCGAATTAGTGAAGGAGACAAGATTTGAAGTCGCTCGGAATTATTAGCGTAAGTGACAAGTAACAATTTTTTAAAATTTTGAATTAAAAATGGATCAATATCAAGAAAATTTACCTAAACGGATGAAGTTAGTTATGGTTAACATTTAGAGACAAATTTCAGTTGGTTCGTGGCGTTTAATAATCATTTAAAACATTTTAAAAATTTTGGAAGACTGAACTTTATGATATAATTTTATCGAATGAAATTATTTCCATCGTGTTTTCATTTTTACCAACGGACTATAAATATCATTAACATTACTATATACACAGTTCAGCTACAAACATTGCGATTTGTGTCAAATATAGCTTAGATAAAACATGGAAAATTCGTGACAAGCCCCTTAAGGCTTGGGTTATTGTTGCTATTGTTGGTGTGGTGTGTAGCTGACGCAATAGTTATAAAAACTAAAGCTTCCATTTATTGTATTTATAGAACAAGTTGATAACAAAATACACACAATTTGTAAGACTATTTCATATTTCATGAATTAATATTTAATACTTATACTACCTCTACACGTAGAGATTTTCTTCTAACAATGCTCTAATGGAAATTAATTTAACATTAAAATTCCTGAATTGTATTAAATTAGTAAAGTACGTGCATGCTTGATTATATATAGCATGTATGTATTTATATTTCATTGTAGTGTAAATAAGAATGTGACAGTTTTACCTTGGCATAGTTTCGTACAGTACTCTACTAATGATGGAGTTGCTTGCAGCGTGCTTGTTGCAAAAACCACATAGCTTCGCGTGCCTATTTCTGTATCTCTGTCCGTGATGCAAACTTCAATCACGTATAATGTATAAGTATATCCCAAGAGGCTCTCCATTCAATTAATAAATAATATCCGTCAAATATCGCCTGCCGAGTGCCGATGCAGACGTCAGACCAGACATTATGTTAATTTAATACACAGTAATAAATAATTACTGAAATCTAACAGCTGCTATAATCATTTCAAAACCGGAATTATAAATACTTAGACATTTTCGAATTTATTTACTTTAACTGGTATTGGCTCGACTCACGTGCGAAAGAACGGGAGAGAAATAAGAGAAACTTAGCGGAGCGTTGTCTGTAAATACATAACACCCTGTCTTGTTATGATGCGTTGTTCACGAATGTGCAATATGGTATGTTTGTAGCCAACATAGCTAGGATTGCATACAGCACACTAAATGTTGTATTGGAGTAATAAGTAAAATATTTAGTTCTTAATCCAAATGGTTGCATTTTCGGAGATGCGATTGTTTATTGATTGTGCAATATGGTATGGTATAACATGCAATATGGTATGGCAGTACCATTAAACATAAATTTTGAAAAACTATTTCTATTGTGGAACCTAATTAATAAAATAAGTTCTTCAAGATAATAGTCAAACGTCTTATTATGAGTAATCACCACCACACCAAGTTAAGATCGTTTGACGTCGTCGCCGCCGCCGGGGAATTCCACTCATTAGAATATTAACATTGTGAACAACGAGTCGACGAAGAGACGCTCTGGGCTGTGTACCCAAATAATCCTCAAACAGAATAATTTAAATGACAATGAGACGAAATTAATTACTATCTGAATTATAATTAATACTGCAAATATTGGTTCTTAGTAAAATGGATTACATAATAACTATTCTTATAATTGTATGCTGGTCGTATTTACTTATATAATTACTTAATTTTATAATATGGTTGACATTTATCTTTTAGTTTTCTTATAAAATGCCGTTTTCTATTATAGTTGGCTATAAATTATATACCAGTATGACGACATTTTATTATTTGATTCTAAATGTATTGAACTATACTAGCGAAGATTTTAAGCCATAGTTTACTGTTTACTACTGCGGGCCCGGCCTCCTGTCCTGCTCTTATTCTCCTAAAAGTCGTGGTGCATTAACTAATTGTAAAAATAATTTAAATGTTTCTATAATAATAACTCGATCAATAAAACTGATTAAAAGTCTAATAATTTTGCGATTATTTAAGAAAAAACAAGCATAATTAGTGCATAAAGAGACTACTTAATTAATTCATAATTCTGCCTATAATAAAAATAATAATTTATATTTTTTTATTAAAATACATAATTAAAAACAAATTAAAGTAAAATAAACTTCACTGCTGCCCAATGTCCTACCAGTTCAGTAGTATATATTCTACACAATTAAGAGGTCCAAAACTAGAATTTTACTGTGAATAATTACTGTGAAAATGTGTGAAAACTTTAATAAAATCAGCTTTAAAGTGTTGGGTCTGAATGACTACAAAACATTAGTCCTACAGATAGCACCTTGGTTAATAATGATAAGGTTATTATCTGGGCCTTAGGAGGGTAAGATAATTTACTTGCCACAACTAACAGAACAATTGTTTTGTTTGCAGTCGTTACGCACAGCAGCACCATACAGTACAGACCCCGCGGCGATAGCGGAGTGGGACCGGTGCCACTATGGCCGCATCCCGCGCGCCCTGGCCGAAGCCAACTCGGCAGGCCGGCCCGTCCGCGTCTACTCCGACGGCATTTACGACATGTTCCACCAAGGCCACGCCAGGCAACTCATGCAGGCCAAGACCTTCTTCCCCAATGTTTACCTCATCGTTGGAAGTGAGTGATATTTCTTTCTCCTGCCCTTGTGTCACGTTACGTGGGGTGGGCATTACATGTTTCCTCCGAATCCATATTGTAAAAGTTTTGGCTAAGTGTTTTGCAACCGTTCATCGCAAACCTTCCTCTTAGTTTGGAACAAAACTTGTATAGAAAACAAAATATAGACTATTACGTCTGTTAACGAAATAACTAATAATTATAAAGCATTTTAAACAACAAAAACCAACAATTCATTTTCTGCTTTATAAATTATTAAATATATATATACAAACATGCCGTACTATTATATAGGTGACTCTGAAGCAGAAGTCCTTTAGGAGGAAACACCCGCAGGAGGATATGGGTTGGCTTTATTATCGTAACATACGACATACGTCATTATGCCTATGTTTTTTTTTTATGGTGCTAGTTATACTTTGTGCCAGTGTCGAGTTTTTAAAGGTAGGGAAACTTTATTATTGCATACGATTAAAATGTGAAAAACTAAAAGGAAAGCTAGGTAAATTATGTAGCTTCATCGTTAAAATTAACAGCTAGTGTAAAACTAGCAGACGAGCACTGAATAATAGAAATATGACAAGTGATTATAGATGGTATATTTCATGCGCCGACCTTCAGATGTGATAAATACTGCAGACAGATTACTTTACAGCAGAAATTAGTATCCGATTGTTACTTCCCTGCGCCTTATGGAGCGCCATTGTAAATAAATTTTTAAATGTTCAACAAATAAAAAAATTAATTATTGCATGCACATAATATTAGGTCATTAGCCCGCCGAACAGACCGCGTACTGGTGATCGCGTTCCGAACTATGAGATGGTATCTGTAGGTACACTAGTACGCTTACTTATACCGAGACCATTAGCCCGCCGAACAGACCGCGTACTGGTGATCGCGTTCCGAACTATGAGATGGTATCTGTAGGTACACTAGTACGCTTACTTATACCGAGACCATTAGCCCGCCGAACAGACCGCGTACTGGTGATCGCGTTCCGAACTATGAGATGGTATCTGTAGGTACACTAGTACGCTTACTTATACCGAGACCATTAGCCCGCCGAACAGACCGCGTACTGGTGATCGCGTTCCGAACTATGAGATGGTATCTGTAGGTACACTAGTACGCTTACTTATACCGAGACCATTAGCCCGCCGAACAGACCGCGTACTGGTGATCGCGTTCCGAACTATGAGATGGTATCTGTAGGTACACTAGTACGCTTACTTATACCGAGACCATTAGCCCGCCGAACAGACCGCGTACTGGTGATCGCGTTCCGAACTATGAGATGATATCTGTAGGTACACTAGTACGCTTACTTATACCGAGACCATTAGCCCGCCGAACAGACCGCGTACTGGTGATCGCGTTCCGAACTATGAGATGGTATCTGTAGGTACACTAGTACGCTTACTTATACCGAGACCATTAGCCCGCCGAACAGACCGCGTACTGGTGATCGCGTTCCGAACTATGAGATGCTATCTGTAGGTACACTAGTACGCTTACTTATACCGAGACAGTCTTATTTATTATGATCAAGATAAACATTGATTTAAATATTTCAAGTATGAAAACTGACAATCTCGTAATATCAAATTTTGCTCAAGGTTGAAACTCGATGAGGGTTCAAAACGTAATAGATGAAAAAGCCGGTTATGCGGGTAGAGTTACAATATTTCGTGTTATTTAAAATGGTAATTTCGGACACACATACAGCATTATTATTTAATTCAGTAAAGTTTAAATGGTACAAGAAAACATCGTAAATATGCATGCCTGTGTGTTATTTATGTATCCTTTATTTTGTTTATTGTAATTTGTAAACCAGTGCTACGCGACTGTAGTTGCTCAGCGTTATACTGAGCCTGACCCTCGCCACACGCTATAAAGTATTGTATACAGCGGTAAATTTATTTATAAATATGTGTGTGTGGCAAAATAAATGGTTTAAATGGTTTAATTTTATTTATATGCAGTACTTCGAAGTTTGCTTTGTAATAAAATATACAATACAATCACCATTTCTGATAACAAGTGGACTATAGAACTATGTGATTGGTTGGGTTCAATATTGAACGATTACATCTATATCGTACGATTATAATAAGTCGCTTTCACGGGGAAAATTATCTACCTAATTCGAATATACGTATTTTTAAATTTTATAATGTTGTTCAAATTACTACGCTATTTGTTATAAAAAAAGACAAAATAGGGGATCGGACTACTTTTATTTTATTTTATAAATCCAAACTTCTTAGTTTCTGCTATCGAACACTAAAAGAATCTTTAAAATTTACCGAGTTCTAAAGGTTTCAAATTCAAGATTAGACAGAGAGGCACATACCCACTTGTGACGTCATTTGTTAGTAACGCCGCCGTAGATTTCCATACAAAAAATCGTTTTTGAAAGAGACAGACATATTGAAACTTTAAAAAATCACTGTAAATTCGTTTTTCAAATGATTCTGTTTTTTTCTTGGCGAATCATCTGCTGCTATTTTAATAATTCATAAAATATGGTGAACAGTCCGATCCCCCTTTTCAGGAGATAGATTTCTCCTCCGTATTTATTAAGAACGCTATACTTATATCGGCTGATGGAGACGACGTTTTGTGATTTAATTTCTTAGATGCCTAAACTCCCAACTCTGAAAAAAAAATGCAGGCCATAGACCAATGTTCTATTTTCTTCGACGACCAGTAATACTTTACTGAAAACATTTGAAAACTTTACTTACAAATAAATGTTATCTATGTTATCGACCCACGTGTTTCGATTTCGGGTCGCTAATCTGCTACCGATACTTTGCTGATAGACAAACTAAACCGCCAAAAAATGTAAGATAGAAGTCAAGAAGATAAAATATTATAATTGTTATTATATTCTTCCCGGGATAAGATTTAGTTTGTTAATTTAATTGTCATCGCTTGCACACGTTCAATGTGACATTTCTTCTGAAATCGATGAAGCAATCAGAGTCAAGGTCACATCACATCGTCACTCATCTTATCACTATTGACTTGAACTAATTACCTACTTGCTCCTACCTCGACTAAATTGTTTGATATTCACGGATTTAGAGCGTTTTAGGCACCACGACTTACTTCTATACGTAGAAAATTATTTAGAATTATATTAATATCTAATTTTTAAAATGTCTAATTCTGATATCAAATTTTATTATTGCATTGTCGATTAGGGTGTATAACGGTATTAATTAATATATAAGGTGTAAATAAATTAGCTGACACTATTTTAAAGGATCAACCTACCCATGAAACTGAACAAATTTCCCCAAGAAACATAGGCTGTCGGACGAAAAAAAATATGCATCTTCCATAGTAAATCGATTAGCTGGCCGCGCGGTTTTCGTCCGACAGCCTATGTTTCTTGGGGAAAGTTGTTCAGTTTCATGGGTAGGTTGATCCTTAAAAATAAAGCTAATTTATTTACACCCTGTATAAATTATGCCTGAAATAAACAATTTTTATTTATTTAATGCATTTTACTAAAACAAGCGCGTTAATGTACCTTGTAATGTAATTATAATTTAGTATAAAGCTCATTGTTTGAATACTCGATTGTCAAGGCATGCCTTTCTAACATAAGTGGATAGGAAATTATTATATTCGTTGGACTAAACCTTTTAGTATAGGACAAAGTAGTTAGCCATTTAAACTATGAATAGTAGCGGAAATTTAATTACTTTATATGGACGTAATGCTCTGAGTTTACACTACAAGAATATTTAATTACTATTAAATGAATAATTTCTACTTATCCAAATGTATGAAATATGTTTTATGCTGCATTGGAAGATGTTTTCAAGCTTCTGGACTGGGAAGGACATGGCATAACGGCGAGTACATCAACCTTCGATTTGCCGATGACATACTTATTATGGCTGAGACCTCGGCATGATGCTCGATGACCTCAGCAGAGTCTCCCAACAAGTGGGTCTTAAAATGAACATGGATAAGACAAAAAATATGTCGAACATGTAGTACCCACTCCACTAAAACTTAGGAACGCTGCTCTCGTAGTTATTTAGGACAAACGATCCAGCTAGGCAGATCCAACTTCGAGAAAAGAGGTTCGAATCCAACTCGGCTGGGCAGCGTTTGGGAAGCTATACGTAACATCTTTTCATCCCAAATACCGCAATGTCTCAAGACAAAAGTCTAACCAGTGTGTGTTGCTAGTGATGACATATGGATCAGAGACGTGGTCGCTTACAATGGGCCTCATAGATAGGCTCAAGGTCACTCAAAGGGCAATGGAAAGGACTATGCTATGGAGTTTCCCTGCGAGATCGAATCAGAAATGATGAGATTTGCAGGCAAACCAAAGTTGCTGACATAGCCCGAAGAATTGCGAGACTTAAGTGGCAGTGGGCGGGGCACATTGCACGGAGAACCGACGGACGCTTCGACAGAAAAGTTCTCCTCAAATGGCGACCACTCACCGGAAGACGCAACGTGGGTAGGCCCCCCACAAGGTGGACCGACGATCTGGTGAAGGTCGCGGAAAGCCGCTGGATGCGGGCAGTACCGGACCGGTCGTTGTTGAGATCCTTGGGGGAGGCTTTTGTCCAGCAGTGGACGTCTTTCGGCTGAGATGGTGATGATGAAATGTATGAATGCGACAGACTGAAATAAAACAGAACAAGTGGTTAAATATTTTATAGTAAAATAACGTAATAATGTATTATTTTATAAACAGTTATTCAACCCACATGCGTGTTTGTTTTGCTGTATGTATCTTATAGTATTTGTTTGTGTTTCAGTATGCAGCGATGACCTCACACACAGCCGTAAAGGGCGAACGGTGATGACGGAGGAGGAGCGGTATGAAGCCGTCCGCCATTGTAGATACGTAGACGAGGTATGCATGCACCGCTCTTTATTGTTCTCTCTTCTTTTTCAGAGTAGGGACTGGAGCCCCTCGGTGACGTATATGAGCTGGTGACATAGTAATTAAAATAAAGATTAGGCATAAGTGCTTATCACACGAATGTTTGCCCTGAGCGCTCGAGCGGGAATAGGGGATCGGACTGTTCACCATATTTTATGAATTATTTTTAAATATAGATTAGTAGCAGACGATTCGCGAAGAAAAAAACAGAATCGGTTGAATAACGAATTTACAGTGATTTTTTAAAGTTTCAATATGTCTGTCTCTTTCAAAATCGATTTTTATATGGAGATTATATGGCGTTACTAACAAATGACGTCACAAGTGGGTATATGCCTCCCTGTCTAATCTTGAATTTCAAACCCTTATAACTCGGTAAATTTTAAAGATAGAGCAAAAATTATTTTAGTGTTCGATAGTAGAAACTAAGAAGTTTGGATTTATAAAATAAAAAAAAGTAGTCCGATCCCCTATTGACGACCCTGATTTTCTTAGGCAAACGTACTATCAACTAGGCTATAGTCGACGACGAATTTAGTGTCCGACGTACCGTCTTCAACCTGCAGCCACTCCCGTTTACGATATTCGAACCAATCTTCGTCACTTTTAGTTGCAAGCGGGGACGCCTACATTCGTTCCCTAAGAGAGGAGATTAAATTTGTAGCGGTGCTACGCGTCCTCTTTCTTTTTCAGTTCCTTTTCGTCATTTGCGTTTTACTTTTAAAATTCAAACTTTCAAAATTCGAATCCTTTTCTGTTTGTTTTTCAATTTTATTTTTCGCTTTGTCAGTCGTTTTGGTAATTTTGCTACAACAACATGTTTAGTCCGTTTTTCCTACAATATCTTAGTCATTTTATTTCGCACCCGTTTGTGTGGTTACCCACATTCAGTGTTTTTATTGTTTAATAAACCACCTAAACCTGAATTTTTAATTTCATGCCAAAGTTGTAAACAAAGAAACTTCACTGTCAAAATGACATTCCAGTTACCAAAAACATTTTTTGTTGTATTTTTTTTTAGAAATAAGACAAGAGTCTCTTCATATCACAAAAAGGTTTGCCCGTAGCGGGGTTTGAACCCTGCCTATAGAGCTGACAACATCAGCGTCATCGACATATCGACGGGACTTTTCATACAAAAGTCGCTAACACCATTAAGGAAGGTCCTAAAATTGACTTTCGACCTATTTTCCTTGGGAAAAGTTGTTGTGAATGGCGGTCTAATCTAAATACTACATTTAAATATGCCAAATGGTTTCAAAATAACCTGTATAGTGTATTGATGAGGATGAAAAATAAAAACAACAATTTTATTCTGAATCTGATAAACTTTCTTCAGATTCGTCTGTTACATTTATTATAAATTGCTCTACTACGTCATCAATCAGGTGATCGAGTTTGCACATTTTATCCTCCTCCAAAAATGTTGTGAACTTCTTTGGTGTTGCAAGTTCATTTTTTATTTTGCACGAGAAAAACTAATTTCCTTTAAACAAAATGTATGTTGCAGCTTTTTACAAATTTATCTGAGTCATTATGTTTGGTTGTTAATGAAGTTTTATAACAGAGATGAAAATAAATTTTAACAATCTTTTTTCGCAATAATCGTAATCTTTATAATTGCACTAACTTTTCTACAACGGCCATACCTTTGTTTACAACTTTGGCATGAAATTAAAAATTCAGGTTTACACGTTCTCCATCGAGTTTTCTTCTTGCTTGCGGAGTGGAGCCTAGGTTTCCCTACCGAGGCCCCTCCGCAGCAAGTTTGCGTAAGACGACCACGCGATCCATCACACGAGTTTTTTTTTTCAAGATTTAGTTCAATTACTTAAAGTGCCTTCTCTTCAATTTTATATTCATTAAAACGTATATTATGCTATTTAATAAGATTTGATTTCTATAATAAATACCTCTATAAATTCGGAAGGATTTTATGTAGAAAATAGGCAACATAATACCAGTTTACTATGTGTCATAGTATTTCATCAGACGGTAATTTTAATGGTGGACATTATGATAATTAAAACCGAGCTCCGTAGCAGGCGCGTGACTCCTTATCTGTACACCCACGTAGTTAGCCTCGTGCTTGCCTGGCTGCTGAATAATATAGTCGGGGGATTCATGCTTTGTAGGTAGTTCACTTCTACGACCACCATGGTTAGACTCGAACCTGCTACCTTCATTCAGCAGCTACTAAAGTCTTATCCTCTACACCACCGACACGCTTTGATATCGAAAAAAAAATGGTTCTTTTACCCTGCGTTCTGAGACGCGCGAATCGATTAAAGCACCCGTAATCGCGTTCCGAATTACTGTCAGCTGTCAAAACTCATACTTTTTTTGCTTTTCTTATCGCTGACAGCGCTGAAAGTCTGATTCGGAATGCGTTTTGATCATTATGCGTTTTTTTATTTATTTCTGCCTATATGTACAAATGTGTAACTGGCTGATATCTGTAAATAGAAGATATTTAAGAATAAATAATATGAGGGGAGAGCGTCGGTGGTCTAGTGGTTCGGCCCGCAGTCTTCCGTTCGGGAGACGCGGGTTCGATCCCCACCACGTACCAATGTGTTTTCGAATTCATATGTACCTTTATTCGACGCTCTTATAAGACGCTCGTATACGGTGAAGGAAAACATATGATGAAACCTACACACTCGTCACTCCTGCGAAGAAATTCAAAGGTTGTGTGAAGTCGACCGATCCGCACTGGGCCAGCGTGGTCGACTAAGGCCTAATCGCCCTAATTCAGGGTAGGCTCGTGCCCTTCGGTGGGGACTTATATAAGCTGTTGATGATGAATATGAGGGGTTTATAAAGACCTATAGAAGCAAAAACAATTATTTTTGGAATTTGTGTTTTTTTTTAAAGAATCTGAGTGAATTTGTTGCATAACAATTTCAATTAATAATACATTAAAATATAGTCAATATACAAATAAAAACTTAAAAATAATTATATGTCAAAAATAAAATAACAAAATAAATATCTAATTAAAGACAGTCAAAAAGGCCGCCCCGAATCGCACCCGGAGGGAATGTTCCCATTACACTGGCAGCATTTCCTCGCTGAATGGCCAGCGAAATGTGCTGCCTTAGGTACGATTCGGCGCGGGGGTCCGTTGCTGCCTTTCTCAGGCGCTGCCCTAGTTCGCCGATAAAAGATTGTGCATCCTTACACTTATGTTTGTCTGTATGTTTAGATCTGTCTGTCTGCAGAGATAAAAGCGAAGTTGCGGGCAAAGCGCTAGTTAAGTACTGCACTCGTAACTTAAATAACAACGTAAAAAACATAAAATATCTGTATATAATAAATAATAATGATTGATGAGATGACCAAGTCTGATGCCCTTGCCCTCGCGGCAAACCATGCGCGAAGGATGCCTAATAAAAAACACATCACCTTTTTCACTCAATATTTATTGTCTGGCCACGGTACTATTATTGATTTTATTAACTGATATAGTTGCTCTGATAGGTGTACCTATCATGCTGTAGCATGCAAGGCAACACCTTGTTCTTAATATTTTTGAAATCTAATCTAAATCATACAGCTTGATTGAAACTTTTTAATAGTTATTGTATTCAGTGCAAGTTAAGATAAAACGCGGTCGTTGTTGTATCTTGTTTTCTGCCTTTCACGATTCCTTCCTAGCAGGACTATCCGGAAATAGAGCGCTCAAAATATCGCCGCTGCATTGCCAGTGTTACCATGTAGACATTATTGTACGTCTCAGAATAACTTAAAGGCCAGTCGTCGAAATATCGCCCCAACCTCGTCAGTAGGCAGGCCATAGCGACGTGGGCCGACCGCCTGGAATGTCAAGCGCGTATTGTCTCCTACTTCACAGATTTCTGTTCAAAGGTCAAGGGGTACTTTAAAAGCATGAATCTTTAAAATTTGAAATTGTATTGAGATAGTTTACAAAATAATCACGTACGCTACGGTTAGAGACGCTACGCTAGACGTAGAGCTGGGGACCGTTTCACGAAGCTACAAATTACAAGTACAATTTGATGTACATTGCGTAAACAACGAGGTAAAACGATAAGGGATTCCAATTTTGGCTACGCAATGCATATCAAATTGTACCTTGTTACTGTAAATTGTAGCTTCGTGAAACGGGGCCCTAGTCTTTTTACAGTCAGAATTTTTAACGAGTTCTTTATTTAACATTTAATGTTCTTCTTGTCTAGTTGATTCAAAAGGTTTTTGTAATAATCAATAGTATTTAACAATATAACGACTTAAAAATAGCTTTGGACGTAATAAGATTTTGTATTATATATGGGTAATTATAAGAATTAATTTGCACGCTGAAATCATTCAGCAGAATGAAACAATCATCATCATCATCGTGTGGGTTGTAAGGTCAACAACCGACCTCACGAACCCTGGTGTCAGTGTTATAGAGCCGCCAAAGGCCATTGACTTGGCTCATGTAACGACTAGATAGTAGCCGGGACCAACGGAGCACGGAATCATCTTTCTTTTCGGATAATCAGGTGATTCAGCCTGCAATGTCCTAACCAAATTGGGGAAAGTCTCACAAAGAGATTTTTTTCTTGACAGTGTCCCCACCGGGAATCGAAGCCGGAACCTCCGTAATGGGCGGTGAAATCTCGACCGCTCGGCCACGGAGGCTGTTAATGAAACAAAAATACCTTATTACCATTACCCCACCAAAGAAACAAAACGGAAACGAACACACATATAGAAATTAAATTTTATTTAAGATCTTAGTAACCGGACCATAAAACTTAAAAAAAAATAGTTATAAGAGATTAAGATATTTGTATTACATGACTGAGCTCTTGTTACCAGCTCACATACAGCAGGGCTCGAGCTTGCTCTAAATTGTCATTACTACGACCATTAACAGGACCCAGTGTAAATTGGTTGATTTCATATACAACCTTTGAGTTTCTTCGCAGGCGAGTGAGTGTATGTTTCTTCACATTGTTTATCGTCATCGTAAGAGCGTCAAATAAACGTAATACCTAATATGAATTCGTAAGCCTGCAATGTTCTTACCAAACTGGGGAATATGAAAGCGATTTTTGTTTGACTACAGTGTCTTCTAATAAGAACCAAACGTTGTGCCACTCAGCCAAGAAAGCTCATGGTTGCTAATAGATGTGTTATGTTGTGCAGGTAGTAAGAGACGCGCCGTGGGAATACGACGAGGAGTTCGTAAACAAGCACAAGATCGACTTCGTAGCACACGACGACATCCCCTACACGACGGAAGGCTGCGACGACACCTACGCACTCTTCAAGGCAAAAGACATGTTCATTGCCACGCAGAGGACGGAAGGTGTGTATGCCACACCTACACGACATATACCTAGATAATGGGGGATTTTCCGACAGCTAATTAAAAAAAATGGTTCATAAATCTTCAATAGATGGCGTTGACGATTCGTGGATCCGAAGAAATCCGGTGAGTCACCCAGGGCCATAAAAGGATAAAAAAAAAGAATCCACGAAGTACACCTGGCGCCATCTATTGTCTTAATCAGAACTATTATTATTATTTTTTAAAGAGCTGTCAGAAAATCCCCCATTATGCAGGGTGTAACAAAACAGGGAAACTGAACAACATTTCCCAAGGGACATGGGTTAAAATATGTTTCTTTTTTTTAAGTTTCCATACTAAGATTTTGAAAATTTTGTGTCGAAATTTTTCATATTTCGATTTTCGACCCATGTTAATAGATGTTCAGTTTTTCATGAGTACTGTCGCTATGTTTCGGGTTTGTTACCCCTGTTTTATTGCTGTATAAACCATCACAAGAAAGTTTCTAGTGTCAAGCTAAACATTTTGTTCAAAGTCCTACTCACAGTCATCGTCAAGTTATATAATTGACAAGACAGAAACTTAAAAGAAAAAATTTAATTTACTACAATTTCCTTCTAAGTCCCGTATTCTATATACAGAGCTATTACTAATACCTAACACAGCTAATTATTGAGTTTTGTCAAGGCTTACTACATTCGGAAAGCAACAGTAAAATATGTCGTATGGAATTCGCGTAACGCAGCGCGCAATCATCGACATGCATTAGCATTATTTACCGAATCCAAATAAAGTGCGCACCATTTTTTAAATTCCTATGTATATTTTGATAAGGTGTTCTACGTTTCTAAGATTAAATAATTTGAAATTAACCATATATTTGCAGTGCACATGAAATGAAACAAACTGCGTTCAGGTTATGAAATGTTGATAATTTCTCATTTTCCGACGACTTTAACATACACATGTGCTATAGATACACTTGTTTACATTTACGTTTTTAGTTACAACTATATTAACCCGTATCTACTCTCTTTTTTGCGGTGTCTTTACACAATGACTGCCCGGAATTATTGCTTATTTAACAATAAAGCAGTCTGTTAACTATACTTTTAATTTTGTATTTTGTAAATCTTCGGTCAATAAATAATATTTGTATTGTATATTACTATTACACGCTTCCCGTTCATAGCTCACTGCGATTCCCTATGTCGCGGATACCGCAAATAATTTCAAGATCGCATACTGTTGAAATTTTGTATCAAGGTCCAGATAAAAAAATACCACACTTGGACTAGGACATAGGATTCTTTAATCTTGGGGTAAATCCCACGGGAACATATATAATACAGGTCCACGTGGGCAAAACCGTGGAGGCAAAGGCATGTTAAATGAAAATATTTTTAAAATTTAATAAGTAGATAGAATAATAATTGATTCAAGTTTCGACTTTTCGTGGTCCGCCTGTTAATTGCCGACTCGCCACATACATGCAAACTGACAAAAATTCAGACCCAAAAAACTTTTTATAATTTTAAATCTGCCCGATCAAAACCCAGAACCTTTTGCACAGTGTATCTGCTGCCGACTAGGGTAGCCTAGCCTAGGGTCTCGGCTATAACTTCATGCTAATGCTAATTTGCCGTGTGGTGACGGCAGAGTAGAATACATTTGTCACCAACCCCTACTCTTCCCGTGGGTGTCGTAAGAGGCGATTAAGGGACTACACATTGAACAGGGAACGGGCAGCAGCGCTCTCTGATACAGTAACCTTTTAATCTGCGATCTCCAACCCGCCTGCCAAGCGTGGAGATTATGGCAAAACCCTCCACTTAAGTGGAGGAGGCCATAGTCCAGCAGTGGACTGTAATGGGCCGTTGATGTTGATGTTGAATGCTAGCTAATACGACATGTCATTATTACAGGCGTTTCGACGTCGGATATCGTGGCGCGGATAGTGCGCGACTACGACATCTACGTGCGGCGGAACCTGGCGCGAGGCTACTCCGCGAAGGAGCTCAACGTCGGCTTCCTCAACGAGAAGAAGTTCCGCCTGCAGAACAAGATGGACGAGCTTAAAGATAAGGGCAAGAAGGTAATTACATTATAGGACCTTGATTATGCGTGTACTCATTGAAGATGAAAACTGAAATGGAATGAATTCGGACTAAGCACCCACTGGACACCACATTATGTATAATTTACTAACAAACTAATTACGAAAAAGTTGCGGTGCGGGGGCGCGGGGAACACGTCGTGATTGGTTCATCTCGCTTACGCATCGTACTGACAGGTGTCATAATTGGTCGAAACTGAAGTGAGCCGCGAGGTATTGGCCGCCCAGAGATATTTATATGTGCAAATGCACCTATGCGTTTCGGAAAGTTTCGCCCTGACATGGGAATGAAGCTCTAATCCGACTATGTATATCCGAAATTTTAACCTTTCGTCAATGTACGTACAGGCAGTCTACAGTGGCGCTATTAAATTCCAGTTTTCATCCTCATTCAAACAAACGTATAGCGAAATAAAAGCGTCTACTCTACAGGTCGGTCTACAACCGATTTTCGTGAAATTTTGTGAGCAGGTTCGATAAATTAATCGTTTTTTTTTTGTCGTGTCGGTTTTTTGTTTTTTTTTAAATGACAGAGTTATCCCATAACTCTAGGTAATGTAAGGAGCGGTCTCCTTTGAGGTGACTGGCTGTTCGTTTAGTTCGATTGGATTTGAATATTTTGAAATATCGAATGGTTCTTTTTTGTTGTTAGACTCGGGACGTCAAAGGGCTACCGAGTGGAAGATATTTTCATATTGGAGAGTTGATCTGGTAAAATAAAGAAATATTACCGATATACATACTTCGTTTATCTCCTTGACATCAACTTTGCTGTTTCTTGGTTGCTTAAAAACTTTCCCCCTCGCATTTTCAGTTAAGGTTAGGTTGTGGAGCAGACTTCTAGCTTTGATGTCTTATGATTGGAATAGGTAGAGATTAAGATTAGCAGATACTTGAACTTCCAACTCTTTTGTATTCTTTGCTAGTTTAAATTAATCTTTGACTGTCTATTTTGTTTTTTTAACTTAATTAATTCAAGACTTAACTGTGGGCAGTTATTGGTTTAATTTTGCCTAGTTAATTTGGATTAGGATTATGGTCGTTTCAGTAAGGCTTTTGGACTTTAAATGTAGAGGGGCACAAGTAGTTGTGTATGATTTTTGTTGCGGTTTTTATTATGCAGAGTTTCAGCAATCTATCTTGATCATAACATATTTTACTTTACATTTTCTTAAATTAATTTCTTAAATTTAAATTAAATTCTTGCATGTTTTTGTTTAAGATGATTGCCGCAGCTGACAGGTAGTTACTGTCTGCTATTTTGTATCCATATTGTAATGAATAATGATATCCGCATTAGGTAGGTTTTTAATAGTGAGGAATTTTATTGATATGTGATACAAAAAATTACCATTCTAGTAATTTTTTGTTTTATAGGGGCGCGGCATGTAAGGAGCGGTCTCCTTTGTAACTAGGTTGCCAGCTTACAAGGTCTACCGTTGAAGGTGTTTTCTACGGTCACATTTCTCAACCAATAAAAAAAAAGAAATTTTCAAGGGGTCGTCGGGGATGTTTGTGGAGAAAAAATAAAAATAAATAAAGAGATAGACTCGCGAGGTCTGCAGCTCACAGAGCCACTAGTGTATATGGATACTCTACGCCCTGCGTCTCCACAGAAATTACGCCTCGTGCGTCCCTATTATATCCTTTATTCTAATCAACTTTTCATCTCGCAGGTGATGACAAACATAGGCGAGAAGCGCGTGGACATCCTCACGAAGTGGGAGGAGAAGTCCCGCGAACTGATCGACGCGTTCCTACTGCTGTTCGGTCCGGACGGGCGCATCTCCAGCATCTGGAACGAGTCCAAGGGCCGCCTCATGCAGGCGCTGTCGCAGCCCCCTTCCCCGCGCGCCTCGCCGCCGCCCTCCGAGAACGGGGACGAGCTCGAGCCCGCGCACAGGTGTGTACAGCCCTACCGACCACCTGGCAGTGTGTACAGCCCTACCGACCACCTGGCAGTGTGTACAGCCCTACCGACCACCTGGCAATGTGTACAGCCCTACCGACTACCTGGCACAGTGTGTACAGCCCTACCGACCGCCTGGCACAGTGTATACAGCCCTACCGACCACCTGGCAGTGTGTACAGCCCTACCGACCACCTGGCAATGTGTACAGCCCTACCAACTACCTGGCACAGTGTGTACAGCCCTACCGACCGCCTGGCACAGTGTATACAGCCCTACCGACCACCTGGCAGTGTGTACAGCCCTACCGACCACCTGGCACAGTGTGTACAGCCCTACCGACCACCTGGCAGTGTGTACAGCCCTACCGACCACCTGGCACAGTGTGTACAGCCCTACCGACCACCTGGCAGTGTGTACAGCCCTACCGACCACCTGGCACAGTGTGTACAGCCCTACCGACCACCTGGCACAGTGTATACAGCCCTACCGACCACCTGGCAGTGTGTACAGCCCTACCGACCACCTGGCAATGTGTACAGCCCTACCGACTACCTGGCACAGTGTGTACAGCCCTACCGACCGCCTGGCACAGTGTATACAGCCCTACCGACCACCTGGCAGTGTGTACAGCCCTACCGACCACCTGGCAATGTGTACAGCCCTACCGACTACCTGGCACAGTGTGTACAGCCCTACCGACCGCCTGGCACAGTGTATACAGCCCTACCGACCACCTGGCAGTGTGTACAGCCCTACCGACCACCTGGCACAGTGTGTACAGCCCTACCGACCACTTGGCAGTGTGTACAGCCCTACCGACCACCTGGCACAGTGTGTACAGCCCTACCGACCACCTGGCAGTGTGTACAGCCCTACCGACCACCTGGCACAGTGTGTACAGCCCTACCGACCACCTGGCGCAGTGTGTACAGCCCTACCGACCACTTGGCACAGTGTGTACAGCCCTACCTACCGACCACCTGGCACAGTGTGTACAGCCCTACCTACCGACCACCTGGCACAGTGTGTACAGCCCTACCGACCACCTGGCAGTGTGTACAGCCCTACCGACCACCTGGCACAGTGTGTACAGCCCTACCGACCACCTGGCGCAGTGTGTACAGCCCTACCGACCACTTGGCACAGTGTGTACAGCCCTACCTACCGACCACCTGGCACAGTGTGTACAGCCCTACCGACCACCTGGCGCAGTGTGTACAGCCCTACCGACCACTTGGCACAGTGTGTACAGCCCTACCGACCACCTGGCACAGTGTGTACAGCCCTACCGACCACCTGGCGCAGTGTGTACAGCCCTACCGACCACTTGGCACAGTGTGTACAGCCCTACCTACCGACCACCTGGCACAGTGTGTACAGCCCTACCTACCGACCACCTGGCACAGTGTGTACAGCCCTACCGACCACCTGGCAGTGTGTACAGCCCTACCGACCACCTGGCACAGTGTGTACAGCCCTACCGACCACCTGGCGCAGTGTGTACAGCCCTACCGACCACTTGGCACAGTGTGTACAGCCCTACCTACCGACCACCTGGCACAGTGTGTACAGCCCTACCGACCACCTGGCGCAGTGTGTACAGCCCTACCGACCACTTGGCACAGTGTGTACAGCCCTACCGACCACCTGGCACAGTGTGTACAGCCCTACCGACCACCTGGCGCAGTGTGTACAGCCCTACCGACCACTTGGCACAGTGTGTACAGCCCTACCTACCGACCACCTGGCACAGTGTGTACAGCCCTACCTACCGACCACCTGGCACAGTGTGTACAGCCCTACCTACCGACCACCTGGCACAGTGTGTACAGCCCTACCTACCGACCACCTGGCACAGTGTGTACAGCCCTACCGACCACCTGGCACAGTGTGTACAGCCCTACCGACCACCTGGCGCAGTGTGTACAGCCCTACCGACCACTTGGCACAGTGTGTACAGCCCTACCTACCGACCACCTGGCACAGTGTGTACAGCCCTACCTACCGACCACCTGGCACAGTGTGTACAGCCCTACCTACCGACCACCTGGCACAGTGTGTACAGCCCTACCTACCGACCACCTGGCACAGTGTGTACAGCCCTACCTACCGACCACCTGGCACAGTGTGTACAGCCCTACCTACCGACCACCTGGCACAGTGTGTACAGCCCTACCTACCGACCACCTGGCACAGTGTGTACAGCCCTACCTACCGACCACCTGGCACAGTGTGTACAGGCCTACCTACCGACCACCTGACACAGTGTGTACAGCCCTACCTACCGACCACCTGGCACAGTGTGTACAGGCCACCTAGCGTAGTCCAGTGCAAAGGCGGACTTATCCCATGAGGGTCTCGTCCGGTTAGAGCATCCAAAAAACCATGGGAATGGCAGGCAAACTATACACAGTGTTTAAGTAACCCAATGGTTTTAAATTCAGAGTATCATTTAAGTTTTACGGGTACATTAGCCTTTGGCTACACTACACTCCTTTCTCTCTCTCTCTCTCTCGGTTAGTTACACAATCTTTGAATTTCTTCGCAGGAGTGTGCAGCTTTCCTCACGATGTTTTCCTTCACCGTAAGAGCGTCGAATAAACGTACATGACAGTGGCCCCTGGCCTCGAACCATAAGTTTTATCACTAGCAAAACATGCCTACGACAATGTAATTGAGATAAGCATTTCCGTGTAATCGGCTTGACTGACTAAGTTAATCGACAATTATATAGTTATGTTTGTGATTTTAATAAAATGTAATAATTATTACAATACATTTTGTGATTTTTACACGCCCCAAAAAAGGAGTGCATAATACTTTATTGATATGTATGGCCAGGACAACCCAGTTCATAACTTGTGCACTATAACTATAGATAGGTATAATAAGTACATGTCTTTGTTCTGCAGAGGATCAGCGTCGCCCCCGCCGCCGAAGTCTCGGCGCTACGAGACGTTGTGGGAACCCCAAGCAGGTAACTGGGTAATTATATTTTGCTTGTATTTTGGTGCACCCGCTACTACATCACTCACCACAGATCTGCAAGGAATTGATCGCATAAACACAGTAAAATTAAATCCGTTGATGGTTTTAATAGTATTTAGAACAGCATTCTACTGAAATTATTCCTTTGAGATCTATGTTTTTACTGCACTTCTACACTGTTTGTAATAAAATATAGAGTCATCAGTTCTAGTTTTATGTGTTATTTTTTAACATAAAAATAGTTCTTATGTTATGTAGATTTTTGTCTGTTTTTTGTTTTGATTTAAAAATTATAGTAGATGCGTTTTACTGTGGTTTTACTGCATAGTAGTTTAAAGCCGCATTTTGTTTATGCTCACAAATCCTTTTTACAGATTTTATTAATAATAATTTCTAGCCGCGCGCGTGCCTGAATTGTGATAATGATAATAGTAATAAATGAATAATAAATATAATAATCAATAAATAAAGGGATGTATGATGAAGTTGCGATGCATTGACACATACAGCATCCTATGACGAACTACTATAGTACTTTATCGAGAGGTGACTATATTTTTTTTTTAACTGAACAATCTGTTTGCGAGCTATAGCATTCAAGCCTATGAGTGTATGACCTTATGTTTTTTTTATGTTCTGGTACCTACATGTGGCCTGTAAATGGCTTTTTGGTATTACTGTATTTACTATTAAGTTAACTTTAGCTGTTGGTCTTCCTATTATTAATAAATAAATAAACGCTACACGCGAAGAAACTGCGTCGAAAAATGTCTAAATGAAATCGCAATATTTATCGACGTGTAGCCTTCGCCAATGATACTCATGGAGGTGGGTCGTGCCAGCTCGTTAGCAGCAGCGCAGCGCTAATGGCGTGTTTTGTCTGCAGATGCGTCAGGCTCTGAGCGCGCTGGGCAGTCGGAAGCGGCCGCACAGCGCCAGCTGACCGACGACGGCTCCGACAGCGAGGACGAGTACCAGGACACCAGCCCCTACCTCTAGGAGCCGGCGGCGCCGCGCGCTCGCCTCACGAGCCGCGCCGACAGCGCACCGACCGCGACGCCAGCGCGCCGACCGCCCCGAGCCCGCGTTACGATGGATCATTGAACGACACGGTATATTCTATCTATGGAAGAACCCGCCCGAGTGAAGCGCTCGTTTAAGCGAGCCCGTTCGGGTTCTTTTAGCTGATATGAAATGTACCTACTTTATTATGAATAAAGTCCACCTTATATGAACCGGGTGACGCCCTCGGTCGACTCGTCCAACGATATCATCGAACAGCTACCTCGAGCGTGCCGCAGCGCCTCCGCATGTATCTTGTTGATATGTTAAATTATTGTAGAATAATATTTCCTACCCCTTAAATTTTTGTATGTATGCTGAGTACAACAGTGTGAATGTATTTAATCCTATTAGTTGTAAATTGTATTATTTATGTTTATAAGTAAATTTATTTGATGTTCCAATGGAGATTTTTGCAGCGTGCCTGCAGTTATGTTAGCACCTGTTTACATTTGTAATTAGTGGGTGCATAACAACTTGTAGATATTATTTATAAATTAAATACTTTTGACAGTCGATTAAAAGGTGCTTATTTTAAGAAGTTATTGTTTTAATTTTCTCTCTACTTTATTAATAAATTAAACATGTGACTCAGGCTGGCTGGACAATTCTTCCAAATGAGCCGCGTTTAAGTAGGTCAATACACAATTTTAGGTGACGGCTAATCACGCTTATTTCAGTTTATGTGACGCTAGAGAACCCGAGATAATCGAACGCAAACGTGTCCAACCAGCTTGAAAACCGCTTTTCGCGTGGTCTCTCAATCTTCGAACAGAAGGGATTCTAACTATTTCTTACTTATTAATACTGCGTCACCTAAAATTGGGACAGGCATCCAGTTTGAATTATTGAGATACGTATAGCCATTTAGCTAAAAAACAACGAAAAGCGTGGCCAGCCAGTCTGAACTTACGTATTAAACTTCTGGCCGGCACCTCTGAATCTCGACAACGAAAGCGTTTTCGAACAAGGTTCTTTTACTAGCATTTAGTGACGGAATTTGTGACAGTCATAGCGTTTGTTTCATGGCGTCACATAAAGCCGTTTACGAGAAATCGATGAAAACTTGGTGCCAGCCAGCCTGATGTTCTGGCTGGCTGGCTCGTTGTATCTGCGCTGTCTGATGGTCTACGGCTTCCAAATTTTCTTCAAAATTTAGTGACGGGGACGATTAAAATAACCTGTAAATGTGACGACGATCTTTCCCATAGTTTCAGATATTGATCATTGTTATTTTCCCATACAAACTTAGCAGTAGGGTGACCAATATTAAAGGTGAATGTAGGATTACGTATAA